>JABWTJ010000256.1:778849-1173843 GCA_016801875.1 Solanum sitiens
ATGGTCTTGGAAAAGACCTAAGGACTCTAACTAACACCTTCAAAGCCTATTGTGCAATGTCTAGATCGCGTTCCATACCACAACCTAAACCTCATAGAACTTTTCTAATGCTAGTAGGTATCCCATATGATGAGAATAGGCAATAACCTACATAGACCATGGTAGCAAAGCATGGAATTCAGAGTTCTAACCTACTCCGATTAGGGTGTTCTACATGCAAATGGTAGAACATGGACACATCCCATGTAGGCACATGGTTAAGGAATATGAAGTGCGTTCTTTGTACTCTTGTCTCATACTTTAACTATAGCTACTTCCCTTACCATACTCATCTCGGTGCTAGCCTTTGTTCTCATTGAGTAATTTACATTAAAGTTTCATATAAAGGGGTTCCATATCTCGTTCATAACCCAATCACATTTACCCTACCAAAGTGGTCCACTAGGGCTACCTTACAATGGCAACGAGAAGCTCATAATGACTTTCCTAAGGATTGATATGATACCGTTCCAGCCAACCAACCTTAAGTCTATCATTCCTTTACTTGAAGGATACCATTACGACTTTCCACTTCAACATTCATAACCTTACCACTAGGTTCAAGATTTCACATAAAGGACTCTCTTAACTTCATTTAAGGTCACATGTAATTCATACATACAATACTAAGAGGCTTTAACATCCTAAGTCAACACATCTTATATTCACATTCATACATGCATCAAGTAAGGGACACAAGTCAACCAAGACAAGACACAACATACTTCACTTTAACACGTATCACATGTCATTCTAGAAGCACATAGAAATAACCATTATCCTCCTTAAGTCATACTATACACTACTGTATCATCATCAATATTATCATCATAGACTCATATAGTCAAGTAAAAAATAACCATGCATCAACCCTAAAACTATACACATAAAGACATAGTCATAGTGTAACATGATCACGTAAATAGCATCAAGTAGAAGAACGCATATACTTTCACATTACTTATCATGTGGATAGATATTATTTAACTTCACATAATCAACTACACAAATCATCATAATACTTCAAGTAGTGCCGACAAGGCCATGATCATCATATTACATAAAGTAATGCCAACAAGGCCACATCAATTGCAAGTATAGCACATAACACCGCCACCATAAGTGGACCATACCAATCACAACATAATTGAATTCTAATTAACATAAAATAAAGGGAATTAGGTTAGCATACCACAACTCCGTTCTCAGCACTTCAATCCAATGCTAAATCATCTAATTCAATACCATAAAGCCTTTAACCATGGCCATGAATATCAATTCAATATAAAAACTATGATAATCAATGAAACTAGGTCAATTCAATATATATTCATCAATCTAATACAACCTAGATACAATTCAATACAATTATTACATCAATCAATAGCCCATAGAAAACTACACTAGAATTCATAAGCATTAAGTCCAAATCAAATAACCCATAAAGTAGTAAAAAACTATGCATCATCAATTACATGGGCTCATAGGTTAATTGAGTTAAAATCATCTAATTAATAAAAATTCAATCAATATACAATGCTTTAAAACCTTTAATGCAAGAACCCATGGATAGATCATGAAATTGGACAATCTTTGAAAACTTTAGAAAACTTCTTTGAAAGTTGGGCTCCTTGATGAATAGAGTTTCAAGGATCAAAAACCATACCTCAATAAATATAATACTCCAATTTGATGAAGAATATTCACACAAATCTCCAATCCAAGCCTTTTCTTGAGTTTTGGCTCCAATGGAGTTATAGAGAATTTCTAAGGGAATTTGGGTTTTGATTTTGAAGAGTGAAATCTTCTAAGTGTTTTAGGCTTATAAACTTATTTAAAATACCCAAAATACCCCTAATTAATCGCCCTTTATCTTATTTGGACGTGGGGTGAATTTACAACTTCATCCCTCAACTTACAGTGAAGCTGCGCAGGAACAACCTCACAGACGGAAGGACCATCGACGACCCGTCCCTTGACCAACAGACCGTCCTGCTGGTCCGTGGTCTGGGAATGAGGCTAGTATTTGTACTCTCCTTCCCCACGCCTATGTTTCCATCAATTATACCTCACCTACGGGGCGTCGACTGACCTACTGGGCATCGATTGCCAACCGTAGGTGGACTGTCTTGGGCAGTTTTGGGCACCAACATGGGTCCTTCCTCAAGGACCCTTAGATGGTCTTTGGGGATTTTTCTCCAGACGTTTCCAACTCAAACATGTTTGTATACGAGTTTAGGACCTACCATATTAATTTCATCCAAAACAAACACGGAAAACTCAACGAAACATGGATAGACACACAAGGTCGTTCCAAGGCAAACCTCTAGAAAGTCATGGATGTTCTTGGACGTTTGACCTCCAAACTTTACGAAACTTGACACACTTCGTATATACACCATAACAAATCATTTAAGGACCTCATAGCCTCATGAATAACACATAAACACATAAAACCACATATGAGGCACATAGGTGACTTTGTCGTCGAACGTCTTGGTCGTCCCTTGACGTTTCACTTCCGAATGAACTAATACTCTAATCACTGAGTCAATACCACATTATAGACCATTTTAGGACCTTAGACAATCATGAAAACTGTGTTAGTCTCTAGCTTCACCTAAGTCATTTTCAAGATCTTACATTCTCCCCCACTTGGACAACATTTGTTCTCGAATAACACTTTGCCACTCTCCGAACATTTCCAAGAAAAGAGATTCAACTTAACAGATCATGACCATACCATATAACACCTTATACAATTAAAACATCAATAGAACATCAATTTCACAAAATCAAGAGCATCACAATACCAACAAGAAACAAGAAGAAATTCTATAACTCATCATGCTATAAAACTAATATCCTTCATTCCAAATAGTAAAAAATCATTTTATATTCAATATCATGCTCATATACATCAGTTATAACCACATTACAATAATTTTAGACCAAAAAATGAATTAGTCAAAGTCTCAAAATTCTTACAGTGAGTAGGCATGCATTACAGTGAGTTTTTCAACATTATTCAACAATGCAACTTTTAGGCAATTCATGATGGGAACATGCTAATATTCAAACTAATACCATATAAACTCATTTTAAAACATAATCATAACTTCATACAACGCACAATGCAAGGAATAAATAAAATTCAATTTCAACAAAACCCCTATACACAATGCAACATACAACATACTTTTATGACTTTCTACTCTCAAGCTTTAGTTGAATAGAAAAGATGAAACAATCAAAGCTCCTTTACTCACCATACTCCCCCACTTAGAAGGAACCCATAACACTAAAGAAACACAAGAACTTACCATCATTCCTCATCCTCATCCGTCTTTGATCCTTTAGTCCGGAGTGCATAGAAACGCCTCTTCTTTGGAGAATCATCCTTTGGAACATTAGGAGCAACTTGTTTACCCTCTCTTCCTCTAGCCGCAATGGTAGGACATTCTATCATCTTGTGTCCTTCTTTACCACAACCAAAGCAAATCCCGGAACCCCTTAAACATTCCCTATAGTGCCTCTTTCCACAAGTGTCACATGTAGGTTTTCCATTTTGAGAACCACCTCCTTTCTCCAATTTAACCTTAGCATTCCTAGGTTCTTCTTGACCTTGAGCCCTCTTCTTGAACCTAGGTTGACCTTGATCACTAGAACCACTTCTTTTCAAGTTCCCAGCAATCCTCCCAACTTGAAAGAGTATTCCTCAACACTCATATTGCCTTGCTTGAGATTGATAAACTCCTTTACCTTAACTTCCTTCCTCTCCCGAGGAAAGTACTTTCCAAGAAAAGCTTCCTCAAATTCTTTCCACTCAATAGGACCAGAATCCACGGCCTATTATCCTTTCATTGAGTGTACCACACTTGAGAAATATCCCTTAATTGATACGAAGCTAACTTCGCCTTCTCCTTAGATGTAACCTCCATAGCACTCAACACCTTGTACACACCATCTAGAAACACTTGGGGATCCTCTCCCACCTTAGACGCAAGAAAGATAGGAGGATTCATCCTCACAAATATCTCAATCTAGACGTCATAGTGCTCTCCACAACATTCAACCTAGGCACTATACTCAAATTTGCTTGAGTAGTCATGTCTCGGGCTAAAGTAAGCAAAGCCTCTCTAATACCTCTATTACTCAACTCTGGGGGAACCAACGGAACATCATTACCTCCTTTCACAATAGGGACTTGATCATCTTGGGTAGGAACTTGAGCACCTTGAGGAACTTGCTCAACTTGAGGAGGAATCTCCTCATGCACATCATTCTTCTCAACTCTCCTAGCCGGTGTTCTCCTCGTATTCATCTTCCTAGAAACAGAAGGAAAACCATAAGAAAACAGTACTCATAACTTTTACTCTACCGCACGACATATGAGTACAAAAGGAGGGAAAAAATATCTTCCTATAGCCTCTTGCCCATAGATGTTTCGCGACTCACACCGATGGTCAAGACTCTACTAGACATGACTTGATGAGACTTTTCGATTCCTAAGACTACTTTCATAACCTATGCTTTGATACCAAGCTTGTCACATCCCGAAACCACACCCTAGAATATATGGCATTCTTAGAATGCAACCGGCGTACTTGACCTCTCGGAGGTCTTGTACAAGCCCTTCTGTATTGTTCATCACATATAAACATATGAAAAGTAGTGTGGAATTAAAAATTTTCATAAACATTCTATAAGTCTTTAAAAACTCTTTCATATAAAAGTCATTGGAAGTAGTAAGTCTCATTTCATCAAATCTTAGACACGAGAATACTTTGGGACATGATCCATACTTCAAAATATAGAAATACTTAGTCTATTACAATGCGTTGAAATAAAAGACATAAAGACATCTGTGTATGCCCTCGAGTCAATTGTGGGCATACTTCAACTTGCTTGAATGAATCTAGAATCCAAACTCTCCTTCACGATCCTTCTCACCTTTCACCTACACCTTTAGAGATACCAAACTGTATGGAATTAGTACAAACACTTGTTCTAAGTATGACATAATGTATAAAAATTGAAATTTATTAGAAATATGCATCTTTTCATTTAAATATTATATCATAATCATAATAATAACATTTAACATCTTAGAAACACATAAGATAACATTTAAGCAATTTAATACAATTTAAAGGTATCTTACCGTGAACCCATTTCACTGTTACACTGAAGTCCCTTCACTGTACAGTGAAGTCTCTTAGCTTCACCATAGACTCCTTATAGCATGCAATTCCCCCACTAAGAGCTATCCTAAGACTCACTTAAGTAAGACAAAGAGAGACCACCCAAATAATCTCTCTAGGCACACCTAAATAATTCTTAAGACCACCTATAATCAGATACACATACTTACAAATACATCAAACATAGATAATATGTCATTCTCCTTTCAAAGGTTATCAAAAGACTTAAGTAAATCAAGAAGATAAAGTCCATTATTGAACTCTTCAAGATACCTAAATAATCCTTAAGACTACCTAAGGCTTAGATCATGTCCACATAATAAATATCTTCCCTAACTAGAGTCATTCTTAAGACTTATCTAGGTAAGATTCGAAGTGACCATTCCTATGCCCCCTTCACAACATAACTAGACAACCCTTACTACTCTAGGTAAGTTCTTATTCATTTAACATACTTTCTTAACTTAATTCATTACATTCAATAGTTCATTTAAGACTCATTCATCACATAAGGACATTCAAGTAATGGTACTCTTTGACAAGACCTAGGTACTCTAACTAACACCTTCAAAGCTATTGTGCAATGTCTAGATAGCGTTCCATACCACCACCTAAGCCTCATAGAACTTCTCTAATGCTAGTAGGTATCCCATATGATGAGAATAGGAAATAACTGAAATAGACCATGATAGAAAATTATGGAATCCAGAGTTCTAACCTACTCCGATGAGGGTGTTCTACTTGACAATGGTAGAACTTGGACACATCCCATGTAGGCACATGGTTAAGGAATATGAAGGGTGTGCTTTGTACTCTTGTCTCATCCTTTAACTAGAGCTACTTCCCTTACCATACTCACTCGATCCTAGCCTTGGTTCTCATAAAGTAATTTTTATTAAAGGTTCATATAAAGGGGTTCCATATCTAGTTCATAACCCAATCACATTTACCCTACCAAAGAGGTCCACTAGGGCTACCTTACAATGTCGATAAGAAGCTCATAATGACTTTCCTAAGGATTGATATGATGCTGTTCCAGACAACCAACCTTAAGTCTATCATTCCTTTACTTGAAGGATACCATTACGACTTTCGACTTCAACATTCATAACCTTACCACTAGGTTCAATGTTTCACATAAAGGACTCTCTTAACTTCATTTAAGGTCTCATGTAAGTCATACATACAAGACTAAGAGAATTTATAATCCTAAGTCAAGACATCTCATATTCACATTCATACATGCATCAAGTAAGGGACATAAGTCAACCAAGACAAGACACAACATACTTCACTTTAACACGTATCACATGTCATTTTAGAAGCACATAGAAATAACCATTATCATCTTTAAGACATACTATACACTACCATATCATCATTAAAATGATCATCATAGACACATATAGTCAAGTAAGAATAACCATGCATTAACCCTAAGACTATACACATAAAGACACAGTCATAGTCTAACATGACTACCTAAATAACATCAAATAGAAGAACACATATACTTTCACATTACTTATCATATATATAAATATTATCCAACTTCACATAATAAACTACACAAATCATCATAATACTTCAAGGAGTGACGACAAGGCCATGATCATCATATTACATAAAGTAACTCCGATAAGGCCACATCAATTGCAAGTAAATCACATAACACCGCCACCATAAGTAGACCATACCAATCACAACATAATTGAAGTCTAATTAACTTAAAATAAAGGTAATTAGGTCAGCGTACCACCACTTCATCCTCAATACTTCAATCCAATGCTAAATCATTCAATTAAATACCATAAGGCCCTTACCCATGGCAATGAACATCAATTCAATATAAAAACTATGATACTCAATGAAACTAGGTCAATTCGATATAGATTCATCAATCTAAGAAAACCTAGATATCAATTCAATACAATTATTACATCTATCAATAGCCCATAGAAAACTACACTAAAATTCATAAGCATTAAGTCCAAATCACTTAACCAATAAAGTAGTCAAAAACTAGGGTTCATCAATTACATGGGTTCATAGTTTAATTGAGTTAAAATAATCTAATTAATAACAATTCAATCAATATACAATGCTTTAAAATCTTTAATGCAAGAACCCATGGATAGTCATGAAATTGGACAATTCATGTTTGAAAACTTTAGAAAACTTCTTTGAAAGTTGGGATCCTTAATTAATAGAGTTTCAAGGATAAAAAACCATACCTCAATAAATCTAATACACCAATTTGATTAAGAATATTCACTCAAATCTCCAATCCAAGCCTTTCCTTGAGTTTTGGCTCCAATGGAGTTATAGAGAATTTCTAAGGGAATTTGGGTTTTGATTTTGAAGAATGAAATCTTCTAAGTGTTTTAGGCTTATAAACTTATTTAAAATAACCAAAAGACCCCTAAGTAACCGCCCTTTCTCTTATTTGTACGTGGGGTGAATTTACAACTTCACCCCTAAACTTACAGTGAAGCTGCGCAGGAACAACCTCACAGACGAAAGGACCATCGACGGCCCATCCCTTGACCAACAGACCGTCCTGCTGGTCCGTGGTCTGGGACTGAGGCTGGTCTTTAGCCTCTCCTTCCCCACGCCTAAGTTTCCATCGATGAGACCTCACCTACGGGGTGTCGACTGACCCAATGGGCATTTATTGCCACCTGTAGGTGGGCTGTCTTGGACAGTCTTGGGCACAACCATGAGTCCTTCCTCAAGGACCCTTAGATGGTCCTTGGGGATGTTTTCCTGGACTTTTCCAACCCAAACATGCTATTTTACGAGTTTAGGACGTGACACATCAATTTCATCCAAAACGAACACGTAAAACTCAACAAAACATGCATAGAGACACAAGGTCGTTTCAAGGCAAACCATTTGAACGTCATGGACGTTCTTGAACGTTTGACCTCCAAACTTCACAAACTTGACACACTTCCTATATACGCCATAATAACTCATTTAATGACCTCATTACCTCATGAATCACACATAAACACATAAAACCACATATGAGGCACATTGTGGACTTAGTCGTCGAACGTCTTGGTCGTCCCTTGATGTTTCACTTCCAAATCACCTAATCTCTAACCACTGACTCAATACCACATTATAGACCATTTTAGTACCTTATAACATCATTACAACCATGTTAGGCTCTAGCTTCACCTATGTCATTTTCGAGATCTTACATTCTCCCCCATTTGGACAACATTCGTCCTTGAATGACACTTTGCCACTCTCCGAACATTTCCAAGAAAAGAGATTCAAATTAACAGCTCATTACCATACAATATAACACCTTATACAATTCAAACATCAAGAGAACATAAATTTCACAAAATCAAGAGCATCACAACACCAACAAGAAACTAGAAGAAATTCTATAACTCATCATGCTATAAAACTCATATCCTTCATTACAAATAGTAAAAACTCATTTTTATATTCAATATCATGCTCATATACATCAGTTCTAACCACATTACAACAATTTGAGACCAAAAATGAATTAGTCAAAATCTCAAAATTCTTACAGTGAGCAGGCATGCATTACAGTGAGCTTTTCAACATTCTTCAACAATGCAACTTTTAGGCAATTCATGATGGGAATATGCTAATATGCAAGTAACACCATATAAACTCATGTTAAAACATAATCATAACTTAATACAACGCACAGTGAAAGGAACCAATGAAATCCAATTGCAACAAGACCCCTAAACACAATGCAATATGCAATATACTTCTATGACTTTCTGCTGTCAAGCTTGAGTTTAATAGAAAAGATGAAACAATCAAAGCTCCTTTACTCACCATAATCCCCCACTTAGAAGGAACTCATAACACTAAAGAAACACAAGAACTTACCATCATTCCTCATCCACATCCGGCTTTGATCCTTTAGTCCAGAGTGCATAGAAACACCTCTTATTTGGAGCATCATCCTTTGAAACATTAGGAACAACTTGTTTACCCTCTCTTCCTCAAGACGGAATGGTAGGACAATCTCTCACCTTGTTTCCTTCTTTACCACAACCAATGAAACTCCCGGTACCCCTTAAGCATTCCCCATAGTGCCTCTTTCCACAAGTGTCACATGTAGGTTTTCCATTTTGAGAACCACCTCCTTTCTCCAATTTCACCTTAGCATTCCTAGGTTCTTCTTTTGAGCCCTCTTCTTGAACCTAGGTTGACCTTAATCACTAGAACCACTTCTTTTCAAGTTCCTAGCAATCCTTCCAAGTTTAGACTCCTCTATTGATTGCACATTCACCATGAGTCTAACTAAGGTCATATCATCATGTAATATGGCCGTACAACATTCCTCCCTCACTAAATCGGTGACACCCGTCACAAATCTACTCATCTCATCCCTCGGACTAGACACAAGAGATGAGAAATATCTAGATAACATTGAGAACTTCAAAGAGTATTCCTCAACACTCATATTGCCTTCCTTTGAGATTGATAAACTCCTCTACCTTAAATTCCCTCCTCTCCCGGGGAAAGTACTTTCCAAGAAAAGCTTCCTTAAATTCTTCCCACTCAATAGGACCCGACTCCACCGGACTATTATGTTTCCATTGAGTGTACCAAACTTGAGAAAGATCCCTCAATTGATATGAAGCTAATTACGGCTTCTCCCTTGATGTAACCCCCATAGCACTCAACACCTTGTACATACCATCTAGAAACTCTTGGGGATCCTGTCCCATCTTAGAGACAAGAAAGATAGGAGGATTCATCCTCACAAAATCTCTCAATCTAGACGTCATAGTATTCTCCACAACATTCACCCTAGGCACCATACTCAAATTCGCTTGAGTAGTCACGTCTCGGGCTAAAGCATGCAAAGCCTCTCTAATAACTCTATTACTTAACTCCGGGGGAACCACCGGAACATCATTACCTTTTTCCGCAATAGGGACTTGATCATCTTGGGGAGGCACTTGATCACCTTGAGGACCTTGAGGAACTGCTCAACTTGCTCAACTTGAGAAGGAATCTCCTCATGCACATCATTCTCCTCAAGTGTCCTAGCTGGTGTCCTCCTCGTATTCATATCCCTAGAAACACAAGGAAAACCATAAGAAAAGAGTACTCATAACTTTTACTCTACGGCACGACATAGAAATAGAAAATAAGGGAAACTTTATTGTCCTATAGCATCTCGCACATAGATGGGTCGCGACTCACACCGATGGTCAAGACTCAACTATACGTGACTTGATGAGACTTTTCGATTCCTCAGACTACTTTCATAACCTATGCTCTGATACCAAGCTTTTCACATCCCGAAACCACACCCTAGAAGATATGGCATTCTCAGAATGCAACGGCGTACTTGACCTCTCGGAGGTTTTGTACAAGCCCTTCCATATTGTTCATCGCATATAAACATATGAAAAGTATTATGGAATTAAAACTTTTTATAAACATTCTATAAGTCTTTAAAAAATCGTTCATATAAAAGTCATAGGAAATACTAAGTCTCATTTAATCAAATCTTAGACACGAGAATACTTTAGGACACGGCCCATACTTCAAAATATAGAAATACTTAGTCTATTTCAATGCTTTGAAATAAAAGACATAAAAGACATCTATATATGCCCTCGAGTCAATTGAGGACATACTTCAACTTTGCTTGAATGACTCTAGAATCCAAGCTCTCCTTCACGATCCTTCTCACCTTTCACCTATACCTTTTGAAATAACAAAATGTATGGAATTAGTACAAACACTTGTACTAAGTATGACATAATGCATAAAATCATGAAAACGGATATTTATTAGAAATATGCATCTTTTCATTTAAATATCATATCATAATCATAAGAATAACATTTAACACGTTAGAAACACACAAGATAACATTTAAGCAATTTAATACAAGTTAAAGGTATCTTATAGTGAACCCATTTCACTGTTACAGTGAAGTCCCTTCACTGTAACTTAACTTCACCATGGACTCCTTATAGCATGCAATTCCCCCACTAAGAGCTATACTAAGACTCACTTAAGTAATACAAAGAGAGACCGCCTATACAACCTCTCTAGGCACACCTAAATGATCCTTCAGACCACCTATAATGAGATACACATACTTAGAAATACATCAAATATAGATAATATGACATTCTCCTTCCAAAGGCTATCAAAAGACTTACTCAAGTAAATCAAGACGATAACGTCTATGATTGACCTCTTCTAGACTACCTAAATAATCCTTAAGACTACCTAAGGCTTAGATCATGTCCACATAATCAACATCTTCCCTAACTAGAGTCATTCTTAAGACTTATCTAGGTAATATACGAAGTGACCATTCCTATTCCCCCTTCACACCTTAATTAGACAACCCTTAACTACTCTAGC
Source organism: Solanum sitiens (assembly GCA_016801875.1). Taxonomy (NCBI): domain Eukaryota; kingdom Viridiplantae; phylum Streptophyta; class Magnoliopsida; order Solanales; family Solanaceae; genus Solanum; species Solanum sitiens. The sequence continues at coordinate 790,492 of JABWTJ010000256.1, forward strand.
TAAGTACTTATTCATTTAACATACTTTCTTAACTTAAGTCATTACATTCATTAGTTCATTTAAGACTCATTCATCACATAAGGACATTCAAGTAATGGTCTTGGACAAGATCTTGGGACTCTAACCAACACCTTCAAAGCCTATTGTGCAATGTCTAGATAGCGTCCCATACTACCACCTAAACCTCATAGAACTTCTCTAATGCTAGTAGGTATCTCATATGATGAGAATAGGCAATAACCGACATAGACCATGGTAGCAAAGCATGGAATCCGGAGTGTTAACCTACTCCGATGAGGATGTTCTACTTGCCAATGGTAGAACTTGGACACATCCCATGTAGGCACATGGTTAAAAAATATGAAGGGCGTGCTTTGTACTCTTGTCTCATCCTTTAACTAGAGCTACTTACCTTATCATACTCACTGATACGCTTAAATTACACCTCCCTAAAGAAGTATAAGCGGTCGTATCAAGTAAAGAACCGAACTATTAGGTTGGGGTAGATCCCACGAGGAAAATGGTTTAGACTTAACTTCAATGTACAATTACTTCTATTTAGTCAAGTCCTTTCCGAAAACAGGTAATTAAGGGGGGGGGGGAATTTTGTGAAACAAAAGTCTTGTGTTATCTCTAAGTAAAACAATTAACAAGAGTAAATCTTTAGTGTTTATCAAGTTGTGAGAGAAACTAGGGTGTGAGTGTTCCCCATAGGTTCATAACGCCGTATCCCTAGCTATAACAATTCTTCCCTAGTGTTTTGCATGCAAGGTGATAAGTTAGGTATCTCTAAATCCTTGGTCCGACATTTAGAGAATTTCACCCCGTACATTGGTCCGGCTACGTGTTTCTAAGTTACTAACCCTTACCTTTACTTCATATTAAGCATCAGATTCGATGTATGACTTAGTTATTATTTTGCACAAATCGAGACTAGCCTATTATATAGTATCCCACTAAATCTATGTTGATAATTCTTTTCCTATTAACTACCTCCTTGGTCCAGCAAGTATCAATAAGGCGATTTCTAACACGTGCACTCGTTAAATGACTTCTAAGCGAAATAATTATCAATGCATGCTATAGACTATTTGAGAATTGTTATTAAGCTAGGTTTACTTTGTTAATCACCCATGGTTCCCACAACCCTAGTTGTGGATTTAGTTACCCATGCATAGAATAACACAATTCATATTGGATAAACAATAAATCATGAACTTACTTTGACAAATTTGAAGAAAATCCAGAAATTCAGCTTGAAACAATTAGAATTCACTTAAAAACCAAATCCGGAAATTAGAATTAATGCTAAAGTTGCAAAAACCCAATCTCCAAAACAAACTAAGAATAGTAGTAATAGAATCGAACACCAAAAATGAGGTTTTACACCCTATTTATAACAAATATTGTCCTAAATTAAAAGGAATTCAAATAAGGAAAGTTGTCCAAAAACGCTACTTTATTCGACGACCCCCACCGACGGTTTGTCATTAAAACGATGGACCGTCGACTGCCTCCGTAAGTCCAGACTTAGCATCTCTTTTCATCCTTCAACTTGCATCTTCTCTGATTCAATCGACGGACCAACAACACCGTCCGTCAATGCGTCTACAATTTTTCGATGCCTTCCGTCGTTCCATACTTAGACTTTCTGCAACTTCAGGTACTGGACTTTCTCTGATCTGATCGACGATTTAAAAGGACGGTCCGTCGATTGACGATCCTTCCGTAGCCCTACACTTGGTCATATTTTCCAGAGTTTCTCCAGATGCTTGAACTTCTAGTCGACGGTTTACCATCTACGGTTCGTCGATGGGACGACGGTCCATCGATGGCCTTCGTGGGTCACCTCTGCACTAAATCTCAGCTGCCTTATGCGTTTTGGTTTTGGACACCTTTCCCTCAAAACAAAGATAAAAACATGTTAAAATTACTACAAAAAGGCTCTAGACACACACCAATCTTAAGGAAAAAGCATTGAAAGTACCGTGAAACCACGGTACATCTACACCCTCAACTTAAATTCATTGTTTGTCCTCAAGCGACACACTATGACTCAACAGAATACTTTATAGAAAAGTATCCTCTTTTAAGCTTTCACAATCACTTGGCTATCAATCCCAACTTTTTCGTTGCTTTAGTGCATGTTTCTACTCTTAGGTTTGATAGGCTAACTCATGTGGATCAGACTATGAAATAGACTCACCATGCAATGACACCTCTACTCTTTTGCCTCTCGCCATGGTACCAACTTTCTGATATTGCAACTAGTGCCCTCACTTCAAAAGATATCCTCCTTTTTCGCACAGTGATTTTAACTTTGAGTATAAGGATCATTATTCAACACTCACACTCAAAACAAATTCACACCTAGTTAGTACTTGTCGCCATAGGCTTGACCTTATTTTCATTGCTTAAGTTCACCACATTTGACTCTTAGGATCACGATAGGACTTTCTTGGCTTGTAACGTAGGCTCAGAGTCAGGTATGGTACATATGGATACATTTTAGTGACTTTTTGCCCTCCTTGACATTACGGCTAAGCATCCTACCTCTTTCATTATTTATTATGTCCTACTTTTCTTTTCTTGCCATCTTTGCCTTGTTTTCTCCTTTGTTATTTGTGGAAGTGACTCTTACTTCTTTTTGTTCAACCCTTTTTCTTTCTTTTCTCTCTTTTTATTATCATATTTTTTTTTTCATTCAATTGAAAATTTTAACTGAGTCACTTCTCTTGATCACTTTTTCTTTCCTTTTCCACATTAATCTTTTCATACCCATTTTTTGGGTCATAACTCATAATAGCCACCCTCAACTTATGGCTTTGATATGAGTCGAGGTGCACATTACCCAAGGTTGGGTCAGGGCCAAGACGAGGTTAGTTTCTGCATTAGCCACCCTTAACTTATGCTTTTGGCCAAAGTTGAGGTGCACATGTCCAAGGAGGGAGCAGGGCCAACACATTATACCCAGGGAAGGTGAGTTGGTGAAGAAAGGAAAGGTCTATTATAGGCTCAAATTACTTTAGGCTAGATGTTTGCTAATTTTGAACAAGGGCCTATGATCCTTTCCTAGTTTTCTAACACAAATTCATTTTGCAGGACTAACCGGGCAAGTTCTAGCTAGGTACCAATAGTGGAACAATCAAATTTCCTCACACTCTCTTGACACCTTGTTACCCTATCAGATTGTCGGACACCTAGTTTGAGTATTAGATTGAGGATCATGCAGTGGGTGCCTTTCTATGTCATAATTAGAGCCAACACATTCAACTTCTTTATATCTATTCATGCAAGCATTTTACTAGAACGGGATATCATTCATGTTTAGCATTCATGCTTCATATTTCACTTTCATACTTTGTACAAGTTACAACATGCCGGTTCAACAGGAAAGTAATCAGCCTCTTGGGGAAAAAGATCACAAGCAAGAAAACCCCTAAGAGAGGATCGTGAGTTGGGCTACTCAGAATTCACCCTAACACTCACTTTCCATTTACCCCACCCCCAACAAAAAGCATGCAATTGTCCCCAATGCATAAAAAGTATAAAGACAGGGTGGTAGGTGAAGCAAACCTGAGGTGCATAGCGCTGAAGATCATCAAGCAGGTGGGTACGATTTCTTGGAACCCACAACCTTTGTACACCATCAGTGGTACCCACAACAATCTCCGCACCCTCAGTGGTGCTCCTCTCAACAGCCTCAAGTCAGGAACTAGATGCCCCAGCAACCAACTCTCGAGCCCTCATCTGACGGGTCTCCTGATCAATCAACGAGGCTCTCCTCACATCCTCAAGGTCTGTACGCTCCTTATTTCTTGCACGGGCATCCTCTCCCTCAGTGGTGCAGCTGGAATGGTTCCTCTAAGCATGCTCACATGGCTCAGGCGGTGGTGTAGTGGGGCAGTTAATAGTGCAGCAAGCATTGTGTCCTTCGCTAGCTCAATGGGTGCAGTCTCAGGCTCATGTACACTCATCTCGAGGATACCGTCAACATCCGCCCACAAAGTCTCCACAACCTCCTGAAGAGTAATAAAGTCAATGGTACGGGCTAGGCGTGCAAGAACCCGCAACTCAAATGCATCAAGGCGCTGGTGAACCGCCTAAATCTTCCGCTCTGACTGCTGGGCCACCTTATTCTCAATCCGGTCCTCAGTTCGGCAATGGATTTATGCATCCAAGTCTGGATATGATACATCAAGGTGGCCATCTAGGCCTCTAACTTCTGGACCCTAGCTATCGGGACCAGTGCTGCAAATGGTGGAGTAGACCGGGAGGAACTGGGTGCTCTACTAGTTACATGGGTGGACTCGGACGGGGTGGTCTCAGTAGGCTATGAATTGGCAGGATCATCCCCTTGGGATAACTCTATGGTATCCGCTAAGTTCTCACTCAGCGGCTGCAACTCAACTCTAGGCCCTCTTTGAGGTGCCTCCACATTGGCCTCATCCCTGATGAGACCTATATCCACAGTCCCGGTCGGAGTACGGAGGGCATCACAGTGCCAAATGGGCACTTTAGCATCCCTGCTCAAACAGGTGAATGGGTAAGTAGTAGAGGTCTTAAAAGCCCTCTCATGTATCACTGAGATCAATAACTTTACGAAGTCGATCTCCAACCCGGCCACCAATGCTACAACCAATACCGCTCTATCCCAAGTAAGAATGTTATCTGCAGCCATGGGAGATAGGCGGTGGCGGACTAACAACCAAAAGAACTTGGCTGTGAAAGTGAGGTTGGCCTTTCTAATAAGGACTCTGGGGTCCAACACCCAGTCTTCTCCCTCACCGTCAATGGACAGCTGCTGTGCAATCCACTTCTTTGTGGACTCTCTCTGATCTTTGCTCCTCTGAAACTGGCCACTCTTGAACAAATTACACCTATAATCAAACTACGGAGTAAGGGGATCCCTCGCAGCACCTGTGGGCACACCGTATAGGAAGCGGTGGATGGAAGTAGGAGAAATGTCCACCCGGCAGCCTTGAACTAAAACCTCTGTGAGTGGGTCCTGTTTGGCAGGCTTCGCCCTCCTGTCCAAAGAACCTCTGAGAGTCGCCACATATGAGGCGTAGAACTCTCTAACAACCTCCTCGCTATATGACCCCAGACTCCTAGCCATCCACTCAAGCCTGTGGAGGGTAAACAAGCTATGCACATCAGGCACTATGTGAAGACTCCCTGTAAGAACTCTATGCTTGACTGTCACCAACCAAGTCATCACCATCTTGTCATTCAGAAGCTTTGCATCCCTATAGACCTGATACTGACCATCGACGCACCACCAGTTTGGATCATGAAAAACCAGTGCAGGGACATCATTCAGGGGTGCCGGAGCAGACTCTGAACTATGGGCCTCATCAAACGAGGCATGGCGGGCAGGTACCTCTGGGTGAGTGGCTCCAAGTGATCCATAATCGGAGGCAATGGCCTCATTGGACCCCGTAGAGTGGAACGTCTCTGAACCTGATTCCGCTTCGGAGCCAGACTCTTATTCAGAACCCGAGGCAGACCCAGACGGTGTGCCGGCTAGTGTGCGCTCCTCATCAGACTTGGAGGCAGTGACTACGCCGGAAGACACCTTCTTGGGGTGTCCCCGAGTGGCTCTTGCAGCTGGTGTAGGGGTTCGGGTACTTGGGGGCACGTATTTAGGATCCCAGTCATCGTCGAACGTGTTAATCATCCGACGGGATGGTGCCACGGACTTGGACCTGCCCTTGGAATAGACGATGTCTGGTTTGGGAGCCATTTGTACCTAGAAAATAGTTTGTTAGTCTCATAGAAATCTTATTATACACACAAAAAAATCAAACCAAAAAATTTACACACAAATCACAATCCTGTGCAGAACTACAGTACTGGTTGACGGGCACTATCGACGGCCCGTCGTAGTGTCCATCGTTAGACACTTATGAAAATTTATAGTCTTCATTCTATATACCTCTCAGTTGGAAATGAAGGACGTGCCAAACGGACAAATGATCAATCGATGAACCGTAGTCCACTTCCGTCGTCTAACACTTAGAATAATTTTTAAGTTCTCACAAATTAGGGTTTCAGTTAGAAACGATGGATGTGCAGAACGGCCCGTCTATCAATCGACAGACCGTAGTCCACTTCCGTCATCTAAGAGTTTAGCAATTTTAAGCTTGATCAATTGACGGACCCCATTGACGGACCTTGGATCAACCGACGATGCGTAGACTGGGTCTCGTGCTGTTGGTCAGAGACATCTTTCAGACCTTGTTTTTAGTGACAAATTTTGACATATTTTAGACCCGCATATGTTTACCCCACACATCACAACAACTACAAGACAAATTCTTCATCCTTAGAGTTTCGATTTCGCAAGGTTCAATCTAGGATTCTACGATGTTACCAAACCCTAAGTCATAAAGTCAACAATCATAGTTTAAGAAGATTAAACCACCATCCATTCACTTTCTATCATTCTAAGGGACATATTACCAACTATTTAACAAGCAAATACATACAATTTCGTCCCTAAGTCAAGACCCACAATCCAATTTTCATATCCAATAGGAAATGATCGATAAATTCATTAAGCAAAAGGGAATCAAAATACCTGAAAACAGTAGTGGAGTGAATGAGTGGGTGATCTTCTCAACAACCTACGTGCCCGTCTTCGAACACTGACTGGAGAAAACACGAGAGATGAAGTAGAGTTTGGGAAGGAGAAGGTTTCGGGATTTTGGGGATTTTGGGAGTTTTTAGAGATTCTGATGAAAAAGGAAGGGGGAGTTATGGAGATATTATGGGAAAGGAAGGAAATAAGGGGAGGGAAATGGTTGGGAAAGAATATGAAAAGGTTTTGGAGGTTATTTGAACAGTTGTCTTTTAATATCACCGGCCGAGTTGGGTCCGGTCATTGGTTCTTTGGACCGACGACACCCCGTCTACAGTCCGTAAGTTAGTCAACGGATCATCGATTGGACTGTCGATTGCACAAAAACTTAGAAAAAATTACATGACGTATTTGGGATCTACGGACACCATTGACGGTCCGTTGATGGAACGACGGCCCGTCGATGGGGTCCGTAGATCTGTGCACCAAACCATTTTCTGCAAAAATTTTGGTTTTGGTCCCTGCACATTGAACACCCATTAAGCTATTCTTTTTGTGTTATATTTGGACACTTTTGAGACACGGACCCTAAGCTTATCTCTAGCCAACACACTAAAAAATAACGCATGAATATGAGTAAAACAAAAACGAAACAAGAGAATGCAACTATTCCAACAAAGAAAAGAAAAACCTATTGTTGGCTAGAGGATACACCTTGGGTTGCCTACCAAGAAGCTCTTGATTTAACGTCGCGGTACGATGCAAGATCCTTGATTACTCAAACTTCATCAAGGCGATATGCCTCAACCACTTCATGGACACTCTCCGCATTCCCTACGTAGATCTTGATCCTTTGCCCATTGACAGTGAACTTTGCACCCTCCTTGTTCTCTAACTCAACCGCTTCATGTGGGAACACTTTAGTGATAAGGAATGGCTCCGTCCACTTGGACTTGAGTTTGGCCAGAAACAAGCGTAGCCTAGAGTTGAGTAGAAGCACCAAGTCCCCAACCGCAAATTCTCGCTTTTCAATCTTTTTGTCATGGTACTTCTTCATCTTCTCTTTGTAGATGGCTGAACTTTCATATGCTTTTAGGCGAAACTCATCAAGCTCATTCAACTCGTTAAGTTTCTGTTCCACTGCTTCATTCCAATCCATCTTCAGTTTCTTCATCGCCCACATGGCCTTGTGCTATAACTCAACTGGCAAGTGACAATCCTTCCCATATATAAGTTGGTATGGAGACATACCTATGGGGGTCTTTTATGCAGTCCGGTCGGCCCAAAGAGCATCATCAAGCCTCCTTGACCAATCCGTTCTATTAGCATTTACCGTTTTATATATGATTTTCTTGATCTATCGATTGGACACCTCAACTTGCCCACTAGTCTGTGGATGGTACGGAGTGGCCAAATTGTGGCGAACCCCATATTTCTCCAATAGCCCTTTGAATAACTTATTGCAAAAGTGAGATCCCCCATCACTAATAATGGTCGTAGGTGTGCCAAATCTGGAGAAGATGTTATTTTTGAAGAACGCGGTGACACTCTTCCCTTCATTGTTAGAAAGAGCTATGGCTTCCTCCCATTTTGACACGTAGTCCACCGCCACAAGTATATATTTCATCCCATGAGAACTCACAAACGGGCCCATAAAATCAATCCCCCAAACATCAAACAACTCAATCACTAGAATGGGATTTAAAGGGAGCTCTTGCCTCTTCGAAATTCCTCCATATCTTTGACACCTATCGCATGACTTGGCGAACTCATGGCCATCTTGGTGAATGGTTGACCAATAGTAACCAAACTGCCAAATCTTGTGGGAAGTCCGGATACCACTATGATGCCCACCCACAGGCGATGAGTGGCATGCCTCCAAAATACTTAGCATCTCCACTTCCGGCACGCAACGACGAATAAGCCCATCAACATAACTCCGGTATAAGTAAGGCTCATCCCAAAAGAACTTTTTCACATCATGCATGAACTTCTTCATCTGATGGAAGGACAAGTCCATTGGGACTATATCACTAGCCAGATAATTTGCATAATCGGCGAACTATGGAATCAAATCATGAGAAACGACCAATACATGCTCATCAGGAAAGGTATCATCAATTTTAGCCATTTCACCCAACTCTCGCATAGCTTCATCCTCCAATCTGGACAAGTGATCGGCAAGTTGATTTTCAGTCCCCTTTCTATCTTTCACCTCAAAATCAAACTCTTGCATTAGTAGCACCCATCTAATCAACCTTGGTTTCACATCCTTCTTTGCCATGAAATACCTCAAAGCGGAGTGGTCAGTATGCACTATGAATCTCGTTCCAAGCAAATAGGAGCGAAAATCTTCGAAAGCAAATACCACCGCAAGGAGCTCTTGTTCAGTCACAGTGTAGTTCTTTTGTGCTTCATTTAGGGCCTTACTTGCATAATAGATGGGGTGAAGGATTTTATCCCTTCGTTGTCCCAATACCACACCAAGACCAACCCTACTAGCATCACACATCACCTCAAATGGCTTACTCCAATCTAGGGAAATAATTATGGGCGCAAACACCAACTTCTCCTTCAAACACCTTCAGACAAGATTCATCAAAATAGAATATACATTCCTTCTCAAGTAATTTGCACAGAGGATGTGCAATTTTTGAGAAATCTTTAATAAACCTCGGGTAGAAGCCCGCATGTCTCAGAAAACTTCTCACACCCTTTACATAGATGGGTGGATGAAGTTTCTTTATAACTTCAACTTTTGCTCGATCAACCTCTATCCCCTTCTCTAAGATGCGATGGCCCAATACTATACCTTCTTTAACCATAAAGTGACATTTTTCCCAATTTAGCACAAGATTGCAATCTTCACATCTTTTGAGAACCTCGGCCAAGTGACTCAAACATCGATCAAAGGAGTCGCCAACCACTGAAAATTCATCCATAAACACCTCAATAGTATCCTCCACCATATCGGAGAATATCGACATCATACATCTTTGGAAAGTGGCCGGTGCATTACACAACCCAAATGACATCCTCTTGAATGCAAATGTCCCATAAGGGCAAGTAAAGGTGGTCTTCTATTGATCCTTTGGGGCAATAGAGATTTGATTGTAACCCAAATAGCCATGAAAAAAACAATACCATCATTATCCTGTGAGTATATCTAACATCTGGTACATGAAGGGCATCGGGAAATGGTCCTTCTCAATCCATGTATTCAGTTTTTGGTAATCCATACACATTCTCCATCCTGTCACCGGCCTCATTGGAACAAGCTTGTTCCTCTCATTGTGCACTACTGTCATTCCCCCCTTTTTGGGCACATACTGAACAGTGCATACCCAACTACTATCAGCAATAGGATATATGACTCCGTCATCCAACCACTTAATGATCTCTTTCTTCACTACCTCTTGCATAGGTGGATTCAACCGCCTCTGATGCTCAATACTTGGCTTGTGATCGGGCGTAAGTTGGATTTTTTGTGAACACATACTAGTAGGGATCCCAATAATGTCCGCAATGGTACAACCAATATCTCGTTTGAACCTCTTCAAAACTTCCACCAAACACTCTACTTGTTGCACATTCAAATCAAACGCAATGATTATCGGCAAAGTGTCTACTCTACCCAAGAATACATACCTCAGATGAGGTGGTAGAGCCTTAAGCTCTAATTTTGGGGCCTCCTCAATAGATGGTCTCGCGGGTGGAGACTCGCGATGCATCATATATAAATCCAATTTCTTTGGTTTAGACCGATATTCTCCTCGTCAAGTTCCGCAACCAAAGACCCATACTCTTCAATACCATCTCTCTCAAAATTCATGATCACTGTCGCTTGTGCCTTAACACCAAGGCGCTCTTCGATTTGTACCTCAGACGTACTCTCAACCCTGTAGGATATAACTAATACCGTTTGGAGCTCACCACTCTGCTTCATGGATCTAAAAATGTTGAATGTTGCTTCTTCATTGTTCAACCTAAACTTCATCTGCCCTTTTTTCATATCAACCAAGGCGCGACACATATCAAGAGACGGCCTCCCAAGAATAATAGGGACCTCAAATTCCACCTCACAGTCAAGAATAACAAAATCACCGGAAATATAAATGACTCCACTTTTACGAGCACATAATAGAGTATCCCAATAGGCCTCTTCACTATTCGATCGGCCATCAGTAACCGCATTGCAGTGGGCTTTGGGTCACCCTAACCCAATTTCTTATAAATGGAAAGAGGCATTAGATTTATGCTTGCACCTATATCACATAGTGCTTTGGCAAAGTGTAATAATCCGATGGTACGTGGAATAGTAAAAGCGTTCAGATCTTCCTTCTTCTGCACAAGAGACCTTGTAGCAATAGCACTACAATGCTGCATTCAGTTATCATCCTCAAAACTTACCGATCTCTTCTTTGTAACCATATCCTTCATGAACTTGGCATAACCAGACATTTGCTCCAAAGCTTCTATCAAAGGGACATTGATGGAAAGCTTTTTTAACATAGTGATGAAACGCTGGTATTTACCATCCTCAGTCTTCTTCATTAATCTTTGAGGGAATGGTGGTGGTGGTCTAGGAACGGGGACAATTTTCTGGGGTATCTCTGCTTCTTTTGCCGCTTTATCCACCAATTCACCACTAGTTTCCACCACCTCTTCATCTTTTCTCATCTTATCTTCTACCACAGATGACATTGGTGGATCAATAGTTTGCTTACCTCCTCGAGTAGTGATGGCCATGCAATGTCCATCATTTTTAGGATTTTGAATGGTATTGCTAGGAAGAGTGCCCGGTTGTCGTGGGTTCACAATAGTGGACAATTGGTCCATTTGTAGCTCAAGATGCTTAATCGAGACTGTGTGTGAATCAACCTTTTACCAAATATTAGCCAAATCACCTCTCAATTCCTCGGCGTGCTCATCACTAGCATAAAACCTTTTCATCATCTTATGCAACATATCTTCAAGTCGCGCCATACTACCTCAACCATCCCTAGGAGCAGCTTCCTAATTTTGAGGTAGAATATAGGGCCCACTTCGATCATTTCAGTTACTATAGTTACCCCGATTGAAGTTGTTGTCGCGGTTGTAGTTTCCATCTCGAACATACTGGCCCTCTCTGTTGTAATTACCATAGTTCCGACCTTGATTTCCTTGACCTTGATGCTAATTCTCCTGATTCGAGCCTCGGGCGTTTGGTCTGAAACCCCCCGTCTAATCATTCACTTCATAAGTATCCTCTTCATAATAGTATTCATCCGCTGGCGGTGGTTTTTTAGTCAAGTAATTCACTGTATTTACCTTCTCTGCACCTCCAGTGATATGTTTCAATACCAACCCAAGCTCAATTCTCAGTTGAGACATCTCTTCACGAATCTCATCTGCGGCCATATTATGTGTAGCTTGCACTGCAAAGGTGTTTCTCCCATTGTCTGACTTTCTAGTACTCCAAGCCTTGTTGTTGCGAGAGATTTTCTCCAACTTCTCTGCGATCTCTACATATGTGCACTCACCATAAGAACAACCCGCAATAGTGTCGATCATTGCTTTATTATTATTATCTTGTCCCCGATAGAAGTACTCTTTCAACGACTCATCATCAATACAGTGGTTTGGGACACCTCTCACGTAAGCAGTAAATCTGTCCCAAGAGCTACTTACCGACTCCCCAGGTAGTGCTATAAAATTTTTCACTCTATCTTTGTGGTTGAGCTTTTTGGACACCGGGTAGTACCGTGCTAGGAACACATAGATAGAATTATAGGGCAACTCAGTAAACCATATTGCGGCCTCTCCCGTCACTGATAGAGGGAACACTCTCAACCCGATGATATTCATGCCTAAGTTTGGCCTCCCCACACAAATCTTGCACACCAACCTCAGTTTGGCTGTGAGCATGGGGATCCTCAGATGGTAGCCCTGAAAACAAACCCCTTGCAGTGAGCATCTGCATCAAGCTACTAGTTACCACGAACATGTGCCCCTGTGGTAGAGGAGGTAGGATAAGAGGCCCATCAGAATCAGTGATATTGACGTTCCGCCTATAGAACTCTTGAGGGCGTGGGATTGGAGGCTCCATCCTCAAAGCATCATCAGCCGAATTTTCCGCAACCACTTGATTGTGAGCATTAACCGGTGGTGGGAGCTCGCGATTGATCCCATCACCTAGATTAGATGGGTTCTACGAATTATTGATTCTTCGAAGTGTACGGTTCAGTTCAGGATCGAATGTAATTATTGGTTCTCCTCGACTCCGTGTACTTGGCATATTCTAGAGCTAGACCTGAGAGAAACCAAAACAAAAGAAAAAGTAAAATCAGGAAATTGTTGACTAAAATTCAGTAATGTTATTAAGGTTAATCTAAAAGCCACATTCCCCGGCAGCGACGCCAAAATTTTAAGCGCTCAAATTACACCTCTCTAAAGAAGTATAAGCGGTCGTATCAATTAAAGAACCCAACTATTAGGTTGGGGTCGATCCCACGAGGAAAATGGTTTAGAATTAACTTCAATGTAAGATTACTTCTATTTAGTCAAGTCCTTTTCGAAAACAGGTAATTAAAGGGGGGGGGGGATTTTGTGAAATAAAAGTCTTGTGTTATATCTAAGTAAAACAATTAGCAGGAGTAAATCTTTAGTGTTTATCAAGTTCTGAGAGAAACTAGGGTGTGAGTGTTCCCCATAAGTTCATAACGCCATATCCCTAGCTATGACAATTCTTCCTTATTGTTTTACATGCAAAGTGATAAGTTAGGTATCTCTAAATCATTGGTCCGGCATTTAGAGAATTTCACCCCGTACCTTGGTCTGGGTACTTGTGTCTAAGTTACTAACCCTTACCTTTACTTCATATTAAGCATCATATTTGATGTATGACTTAGTTATTACTTCGCACCAATCGAGACTAGCCTATTAGATAGTATCCCACTAAATCTATATTGATAATATTTTTCCTATTAACTACCTCCTTGGTCTGGCAAGTAGCAATAAGGCGAGTTCTAACGCGTGCACTCGTTAAAAAGACTTCTAAGTGAAAGAATTATCAATGGATGTAATAATCTATTTGAGAATTGTTATTAAGCTAGGTTTAATTTGTTAATCACTCATGGTTACCACAACCCTAGTTGTGGATTTAGTTACCCATGCATAGAAGAACACAATTCATATTAGATAAACAATAAATCATGAACTACTTTGACAAATTCGAAGAAAATCCAGAAATTCAACTTGAAACAATAAGAATTCACTTTAAACCAAATCCGGAAATTTGAATTAATGCTAAAGTTGTAAAAACTCAATCTCCAAAACAAACTAAGAATAGTAGTAATAGAATCCAACCCCCAAAACAAGATTTTACACACTATTTATAACAAATATTGTCCTAAATTAAAAGCAATTCAAATAAGTAAAGTTTTCCAAAAATGCGGCTTCAATCGACGACCCCCACGACGGGCGGTCGACTGCCTTTGTAAGTTCAGACTTAGCATCTTTTTTTATCCTTCAACTTGCATCTTCTCTTATTCAATCGACGGACCAACATACGATCCGTCGATGCATCTATGATCTATCGATGCCTTCCATTGTTCCATACTTAGACTTTCTTCAACTTTGGGTACTGGGAGTTTCTCTAATCTGATCAACGATTCAACAGGACGGTCCGTCAATTGATTGATGGACCGCCAATCCTTCTGTAGCCCACACTTGGTCAGATTTCCCCGAGTTTCTTCAGATACCTGAACTTCCAGTTGAAGGTTACCATCTACGATCCGTCGATGGGATGATGGTCCGTCGATGGCCTTCGTGGGTCACCTCTGCACTAAATCTCAGCTGCTTTCTGCGTTTTGGTTTTGTAGACCTTTCCTGCAAAACAAAAATAAAAACATGTTAAAATTACTACAAAAAGGCTCTAGACACACACCAATCTTAAGGAAAAAACATTGAAAGTACCGTGAAACCATGGTACATCACTCACACGGTGCTAGCCTTTGTTCTGATAGAGTAATTTACATTAAAGGTTCATATAAAGGGGTTCCATATCTAGTTCATAACCCAATCACATTTACCCTACCAAAGAGGTCCACTAGGGCTACCTTATAATGGAGACAAGAAGCTCATAATGACTTTCCTAAGGATTTATATGATGCCGTTCCAGCCAACCAACCTTAAGCCTATCATTGTTTTACTTGAAGGATACCATTACGGCTTTCGACTTCAACATTCATAACCTTACCACTAGGTTCAAGGAATCACATAAAGGACTCTCTTAGCTTCATTTAAGGTCTCATGTCATTCATACATACAGTACTAAGAGGCTTTAGCATCCTAAGTCAAGAAATCTCATATTCACATTCATACATGCATCAAGTAAGGGACACAAGTCAACCAAGACAAGACCCAACATACTTCACTTTAAGACGTATCACATGTAATTCTAGAAGCACATAGAAATAACCATTATCATCTTTAAGTCATCCTATACACTACCATATCATCATCAATATGATCATCATAGACTCATATAGTCAAGTAAGAATAACCATGCATCAACCCTAAGACTATACACATAAAGACATAGTCATAGTCTAACATGATCAACTAAATAGCATCAAATTGAAAAACACATATACTTTCACATTACTTATCATGTAGATAGATATTATCCAACTTCACATAATCAACTATACAAATCATCATAATACTTCAAGTAGTGATGACAAGTTCATTCTCATCGTATTACATAAAGTAACGTCGACAAGGCCACATCAATTGCAAGTAAAGTACATAACACCGACACCATAAGTGGAACATACCAATCAAAATAATTAAAGTCTAATTAGCATAAAATAAAGGGAATTAGGGTAGCATAACACCACTCCGTTCTCAACATTTCAATCCAATGCTAAATCATCCAATCGAATACCATAAGGCCCTTACCCATGGCCATAGACATCAATTCAATGTAAAAACTATGATACTCAATGAAACTAGGTCAATTCAATATATATTCATCAATCTAAGACAACCTAGATATCAATTCAATACAATTATTACATCAATCAATAGCCCATAAAAAACTACACTAGAATTCATAAGCATTAAGTCCAAATCACTTAATCCATAAAGTAGTCAAAAACTAGGGTTCATCAATTACATGGGTTCATAGGTTAATTGAGTTAAAATCACATAATTAATAACAATTCAATCAATATACAATTATTTATATCTTTAATGCAAGAACCCATGGCTAGATCATGAAATTGGACAATTCATCTTTGAAAACTTTAGAAAACTTCTTTGAAAGTTGGGATCCTTGATGAATAGAGTTTCAAGGATAAAAAATATACCTCAATAAATCTAATAATCCAATTTGATGAAGAATCTTCTCTCAAATCTCCAATCCAAGCCTTTCCTTGAGTTTTAGCTCCAATGGAGTTCTAGAGAATTTCGAAGGGAATTTGGGTTTTGATTTTGAAGAATGAAATCTTCTAAGTGTTTTAGGCTTATGAACATATTTAAAATACCCAAAAGAACCGTAAGTAACCGCCCTTTCTCTTATTTGGACGTGGGGTGAATTTACAACTTCATACTTAAACTTACAGTGAAGCTGCGCATAAACAACCTCATAGACGGAATGACCATCGACGACGTCCCTTGACCAACGGACCGTGGTCTGGGACTGAGGCTGGTCTTTGGCCTCTACTTATCCACGACTAACTTTCATCTACGATACCTCACCTACGGGGCGTCGACTGACTCACTGTGCGTCGATTGCCATCCGTAGGTGGGCTGTCTTGGGCAATCTTGGGCACCAACATGTGTCCTTCCTCAAGGACCCTTAGATGGTCCTTGGGGATGTTTGACCAAACGTTTCCAACCCAAACATGCTCATATACGAGTTTAGGACCTACCATATCAATTTCATCCAAAACGAACACGTAAAACTCAACGAAACATGCATAGACACACAAGGTTGTTTCAAGGCAAACCTTTCGAACGTCATGGACGTTCTTGGATGTTTGACCTCCAAACTTCACGAAACTTGACACAATGCCTATATATACCATAATAACTCATTTAATGATATTATAACCTCATGAATCAAACATAAACACATAAAACCACATATGAGGCATATATGTGACTTAGTCGTCGAACGTCTTGGTCGTCCCTTGACGTTTCACTTCCAAAATCACCTAATACTCTAACAACTGCCTCAATACCACATTATAGACCATTTTAGGACCTTAGACCATCATGACAACCATGTTAGGCTCTAGCTTCACCTAAGTCATTTTTGAAATCTTACACCAATGATAGGGGACTCTAAATTAGGATTAAAACCACTCTTAATATCTCACCATCGAAATCGATTTGTTGTCCACCTCATATCCACATTTTATATAAAAATGTAGAAAAATTCTACAAGATCTACCATACCCATAAATTCTTTTTTTTTTTTTGAGAATTTCTAAAAATTGTATCTTCAACATTAAGGATATATGTTGGGGACCTTGAGAAAAACAGGAAAGAAACAAAAAGCATACTACTTACAAGGATCCTAAGAATTCTAAAAGTGGATCTGAATCCTCTGATCCTATATCTTTACACCAAAAATGTGGATATACAATGCAACTCCATTTAACCTTGTGAATGGAATTGGATATATCTTTAAAATTCCTACTATTCTTCTCCTTCCATATTATCCACCAAATGAAACGTGGAATCAAATTCCACCAGGTCTTCTTTCTCTTAGCCACTTCTCCTGATCCAACAACTAAGTAAATTAGTGGTATGTTTGGGCATAGTCCATTTCACTTCTGAAAAGTTGAGAAACATGGACCATATTTGTGCTGTGAAAGTACAATGCAAGAATAGGTGACAGTTAGTTTCCCTAGTATTACCACATAAAGAGTGCCATGGAAGTATGATTTTTTACTCAAGACTTCATGTGTCAAGCAGGACTTTCTAATGACGAACAAAGTAAAATGTTTGACTTTCATTGGTGTTGCAGTTTTCCATATATTCTTTCATGAACTCCGGTATCTGCTACTTTGCGAGTTGCACTCCTTTTTATATGCCCTACCTACTATGAAGATTCCATCCTTACTCTGTGACCATCTAACAACATCAATGTAAATATTGGTGCCTGTAAAATCCCCCACTTCATCCAACAAATTTGCTAGTCTCTCTATTTCCCAATCATTTAATAGTCTTCTGAAATAAAGATTCCAACCTTGTTCTGTCTAGCAGTTACTGATCATTGCCTCAGAATTGGTGCACAATATAAAGTAGATCAGGAAATAGGTCTTTTAGGGGGGGGAGGGGTTTGTTTGATCCATACATACTACTAGAATCTAGTTTTCCTTGCATCCCCCACTTTTATATGTTCTAAATTGGGCCATAAGTTTCTAATAGCTCTCCAAACCTCCGCTCCATACGCATCCGTGCTTTTGTTACTACACCAGAATCCATCCTCCCCATATTTACATTTAATCAAATCTTTCCACAAAGATTGCCTCTCCTGAGTGTATCTCCACAACCATTTCATCAAAAGATTGTTGTTATGCTTCCTCAAATCTCTGATGCCCAAGCTATGCAAAAGTGTCGCCCACTTGACCAAATTGTATCTTTTGTTCTCTTTGCAGCCATGCCAAAGGAAATATCTCTTTAAGTTTGTTCAATTTCTTTTCCACTTTTGCTGGTATAGTGAAAAGAGACATAATATATGTTGAGAGAGAATATAGAATAGAATTGATAAGGATGTGTCTACAACCAAAATAAATGTATTGCGCTTTCCATCTAGCTAGTCTTTTTTCAGTCTTCTCGACTATGATGTCCCATATCTCCAAATCTTTGTGTTTATCATCTTAAGGCATACCAAATAGGTTGTGGACAATTTCTCTACTTTGGATCCCAAATAGTCAGCTAGGCTTTGAATGTTTGTCACATCCTTTATAGGATATAAACTGCTCTTTCCCCAATTAACTTTCAAACCTGTACAAGCTTTAAAAACCAACAAAATTAGTTTAATGAGTCTAAATTTGTCCTTCATTGGCTCACATAAAATCACGGTAACATCTGCATAAAGAAGATGACAAATCTCTTTAATATCACCATTGTTTCCACTAATCCGGAAAACTCTGACCTATTTTGAGTAGAAATACTAATCAAACTATCAAATCCCTCCATTTCCAAGATAAATAAAAAGGGTGAAAAAGGATCACCCTGTCTGATTCCCCTTCCTGAAGAGAAAAAACACACATGTTCTCCATTTACAAGAATGGAGAATCTCATAGTT
The DNA here is from genome assembly GCA_016801875.1 of Solanum sitiens. Taxonomy (NCBI): domain Eukaryota; kingdom Viridiplantae; phylum Streptophyta; class Magnoliopsida; order Solanales; family Solanaceae; genus Solanum; species Solanum sitiens. The sequence continues at coordinate 809,382 of JABWTJ010000256.1, forward strand.
CTCTCTTATGCAAAATTTTATCCATCCCACTAATCTTTCTCCAATACCCATTTGTGTCAAAGTGTTTAGTAGGAAACCCCAATTTAAATGATGATACGCTTTTTCAATGTCTATCTTACACGTTACCCCTGAACTGTTTCCTTTCAATATGGAGTCAACACACTCACTTTCAATGAGAGTTGCATCCATTATTTGTATTCCTTTAGTAAAGGCCATTTGGTTTTTGTTGACAAGCTTATCAATCACTCTTTTCAACTTTTTTTGCAGTAATTTTGCTATCACCTTGTAAACTCTATTAGTTTGAAGTCTTTAAGTTCAGCAGTACTGGTTTTCTTGGGGATGAGTGCCACAAAAGTAGAATTAAAGTTATTTTCAATAATCTGTCTAGTCTCATACATGTGATACATCATACCCCTAAATCTACTATCAGAAGTGTAGCAGATTAATCAAATAGCTCCAAGGCTACCTTCAAAGTTTTGACTGACTTGGACAAGTTATGAATATCCCATATTTTGCACGTTTTATCCTGGTTCCAAGTTTCACACTTTATTCTATCGGGATGCCATGTTTATGCAGCTGAGTATTCTACATGTCCAAAAAAGGAAAAACAACCTTTCCGTTACTAGAGTCAACCAAAAAACCTATCATGATCAACATGAGAAAAACAAGCACCCTAATTTTTTGCCCTAAGATCATTTAGGTGGAGTGTAACATGTCCCATCAACAAGAAGATGATGTTGAATACATAGAAGATGAATATGAAAAGGAAGAATGTCCCAATCATAGTCAAAAGCAGAAAATAGACGATTTCAAAGAAAAAGTCAAGTAGACTGACCTACGATTATAAGAAAAAAGAGGAAATCGAATTATGTATGATTATCATGAGTCGAGTCACAAAAAGGGCTATGATGAGCCCTTTTAGGTATACTTTCATGGTTATGATGAACTCTCTTGTCGCTCCCCTAGATGAATTTATTAATGAGTTCCAAGGCGTAGACTTCATTGGCTTTGATTCAGGTGTAGATGAGTTGAAAAACCTAGAATTTGATGAATTTGATTTGGATGTAGATGAAATCCTAGGCGTAGACTTAGGTGGCTTTGATTCAGATATAAATGAGTTTGATTATATATATAAAAGAATGCAAAATATATCAATTCTTGAGGTAAGAAAGTGCAAAGAAATTCAAGGGATCCCTAGGAAAGGGTTACCAGGGAGACAACTAGTCAAAGAGGACTACAATTCTATCAGAACTATGAAAATATACCTCAATAAACTGCAAAGAAAGACGGTTTATACTATGATTTGAGATAGAATGCAATATAAATCACAACAACGTACTCTCACCCCATATGAAGAATTTAGTTTGGGAACCTTCTAAGCATGATGTGTAGCTAATGTCTCATTTTTCTGTCATTCATTGGTCATTGACCTGAGAAAAAATTGAAATTCATAAATTATTAGGGCATGTAGCACCATTCGAGAAAGTTCTGAAAAGCCTTTTAGAGGGATTTACGGAGACCCAAGTAAGAACTCTTGGTATGAAAGATAAGTTTTTTATTGGTGGATTACAAGGAGAACTTAACGTCAAGTATTTAGATAAGCCTAGAGTTTTCTTTTGTTCTTGACAACATAGACCAATGATGCCATAACCATTGCTATTAAGATTAGTAACACTGCTAGTGGTGCACTTCATTTTATAGCTTCAAATAATGATTCCTGCAGTTAGAGATTTTTATTTGGAGAAATTTCAACTCTCTAACCATTTTCGTTTCCCCTGGCCAGTGAATCATACATCATTCGATGGTAATCTTTAACTCTAGGGTGGAATCATTGGCCAGGGAAATTGTCAATGGTCAGACAATTTAAATTTCTCCAAATCAAAATCTCTAACCCCATAATCATATTTTGAAGTTGAAAAATGCAGTACACCACTGACAGTGATATTAGTATTAATAGTAGTGTCAATGGCATCATTGTCATACGACAACCAAGAATAAAATCAGACTTCAGGCTTATATTAATACTTCACCATTAGTTATCCTTGCAATCTACCAATAACAAGCGACTTATCTTTAACAACAAGAGTGCTTATTTGAGTCTCTGTAAATCCATCTTAAAGTCATTCAAGATGTTTCTTGAGTGACTCTACATGCCTTGATGAATTGACAATTTTTTGTTTTTGCGCAGGTCGATGATGATCAATGAATGACAAATAATGATACATCAGGTACACATCATCCAAAGAAGATACCTAGACCAAATTCATCAGTTTGGGGGGGGGGAGGGGGCGTTAGAGAATGGTGATCTAACAGATCTTGCATTCCATCTGAAATCAAAGTCTAAACACACACCCTACCCTAGAAAGTCGCTAGTATTTGACGCATGGTGATCTATCTGGCTAAGTTTTTTTCTCCTAAATATGGCGTTCATGCATATATCATTGTCTCTACTTTTGTTAACATAACTATTATCCAAATGGGCGACATATATTGGCCATAGCCGCTTGCTGATGTACCACAAGTTTTTGGTATTATTGATACATTTTACTTAAAAAATGTGTGTGTCTGAAGGTCTTTCTTCTAACTTTTATGTCTGTTTGTTGTTACTTCAATAAATAAACTCAGGCATGAGGATTTGAGGAGATAGCTAAGGGAGGTGCAGAAATGACATACCTATGAAGGCAACTACAGGTCGTAGGATGCCTTACGGTCCGTCTGTGAGGGTTGTGGGATTGCTATGCAAAGGCAGTGTGGAAGCTCAGGGAAATCTGACTAAGTGTGGAATAACGAGGGTGACTTACGGGCCATCGAATGACTTACGGTCCATATTACATCTCCGTAGAAGTTATGTGAGAAGTGGTTCTAGTACCTGATGCTGAAATAATCTAAGTATAGAGTGACAGACTCGACTTACGAACCATCGTCTGACTTACAGTCCGTACTGCAACGTCATAAAAGCTGTCTAAGAAAGTGTAGATTTTAGAAGATGGAAAATTGGCTAAGTATGGAGCCACAACATGGACCTACAGACTGTAACTCAACCTACGGACCGTAGGTCAACCTAGTAACTTGAAGACGCGTCCTGCAATTTTATTTCCTTATTTTTTCCCTTTTAATTTATGATTTGTTTTCTATAAATAGGAGATGTAAACCTCGCTTTTGGGGGTTAGAAACTATTATATTTTTTTGAGTTCTTGATTTGGGAATTTATTCCTTGCAACTTTAGCAAATTATAGATTTTCGAATTTTATTTGAACATTTTGGTTTGCAATTCAAGTTGGATTTCTTGGTTTATCATTCTTATTAAGTAAATTCATGATGTCTTCATCTATAAACATAACTTGTTTTCTTGATAATATGGGTAACTAAATCCACAACTAGGGTTGTCGAAACCATGAGCAATTAACAAAGTATTAATAGCAATTAAAAAAATTCTTAAATAGTGTTTTTGCATGCATTGATATTTCTTTCATTTAGAAGTCTTTTTAACGACTGCACGCATTAGAACTCGCCTTGTTGCTACTTGCCGGACCAATGAGGTAGTTAATAAGAAAAGAATTATCAACATAGATTTAGTGTGATACTATCTAATAGTCTAGTATCGATTGGCCCAAAGTAATAACTAAGTCATACATCGATTATGATGTCTAATATAAGGAAAAGTTAATGTTTAGTAAATTATACAAACATAGACAGACCAAGGTGCGAGGTGAAATTCTCTGAATATCAGACCAAGGATTCAGAGATACACAACATATAACTTTGGATGCAGTACACTAGGGAGGGATTGCTATTGCTAGGATTACTGCGTTATGAGCTTGTGGGGAACACGTATACCCTAGTTCTTCTCTCATCTTGATAACAACCAACATTAGCTTTTACTTATTAAACACTTGCATGATTCCTGGAATTTGTTTCATAAACCCCCCTTTACTTAATTGCTTTGGAAATACCTTGACTAAAGAAATATAATCGTGAGTTAAAGTTAAGTCTAAACCATATTCCTCGTGGTATCTACCATAACCTACTAGTTGGGTTCTTTACTTGATAACGATCACTTATACTTATTTAAGAAGGTGTAATTTGAGCATATCAAATTTTTGGTGCCGCTGCCGGAGAATTTGGCTTTTAGATAAATTTTTAATTACGTTATTGAACTTTAGCCATCTATTTCCTAATTTTACTTTTTCTTTGTGTTTTTGTCTCTCTTAGGGTCTAGCTCTAGTGTATGCCAAGTACACGGAATCAAGGGGAACCACTCACTCCTTACGATCGCAAATTGAATCGAACTTTGCAAAGGATAGACAATTAGGGAGTCCTGGTAACCCTATCAGAGGGAATGTAGGTGATGGAGAAGACATGCAACCTCCAATAGTAGTAGATGCAAACAACAAGGTTCCCGTTGAAAATGAGTTAGGAGCCGCATTGAGAGTGTATCCTCCACAAGTCCCACGGCTTCAGGATCATTATATGGGCAACATGAACATTGCATACTCTGATGAACCTCTTATCCTACCCCCTTTCCCCAGGGCACATATTCGTGTTGACGAGTAGTTTGATGCAGATGCTCACCGCGAGGGTCTTGTTTCTGGGATTTCCATTGGAAGACCCACATGCTCATATGACTAAGCTGAGGGTAGTTTGAAAATGTTGTGTAGGTAGACCATACTTGGACATGGACGTCATTGGTCTACGATGTTTCCCCTATCATTGACAAGAGACACTGTTGTATGGTGAACTGAGCTTCCCCACAACTCGATCTATACTTGGGAACAATTGAAAGATGTGCTCTTAGCAAGGTACTACCCAGTGTCCAAGAAGCTCAACCACAAATATAAGGTTAACAACTTCATGGCATTACCTGGGGAGTCGATGAGTAGCTCTTGAGACAGATTCACTGCATTCGTAAGAGGTGTCCCAAATCATCACATTGATAATGAGTCACTAAAGAAGTATTTCTATCAAGGTCAGGATGACAACAGTAAATCAGTGCTACTATTGTCGGTGGTTCATATGGAGAGTGAACCTATGTGGAGATTGTATATAAGTTGGAAAAGATCACCCGAAACAATAAAACGTGGAGCACTAGAGTGGGAGAAACACCTTTGTCGTTCATGATACAAATACCAGTCCACCGAAGAGATACAAGAGGAGATGGATCAGATGTAGACCGATTTGGGGTTAGTATTGAAGCATGTGAGCGGTGGAACATAGAAGGTAAATGCGGTGAACTACTTAACTAGAAACCCACCACCATTAGAAGAATGCCATTATGAAAAGGTCGCTTATGCTGTGAATGATCATACTAGAGTTTCCGACCAAATGCCCAAGGGTCCAATAGGGATAATTGGCGTCAAGGTAAAGAAAATGAAGGTGGAAACTATGGAACTACAATCGAGAGGGTAAATATATCCGAGATGGGAACTACAACCGCAATAACAACTTCAACCGAAACAACTATGGTAATAGGAACGATCGGGTTGGGCCTCATGTCCCTCTTCAAAATTGGGAATCTGCTCCTAGGGAAGGTGAAAGTAATATGGAACGTATTGAGGATATGATGCAAAAGATAATGAGGAGGTTTGATGCAACTGATGTGAATGTGAAGGAGATGAGGAACGATCTATCTGGCATTAGGCAAAAGGTGGATGCACATGCGGTCTTGATAAAGCATCTTGAGCAACAGATGACTCAGTTGTTTACTACAGTGAACCCGCGCCAACCTGGCACTCTTCCAAGCAACACTATCCAGAACCCACAGAATAATGGGCATTTCATGGCAATCACTATCGAGGGGGTAAGCAGATCATTGATCCAACTATGCTTCTGTAGTAGAAGGTGAGATTAGAAAGAAAGATGATGTAGCAGAAGCTAGTGGAGAGTTGTGTGATGCAACAAAGAAAGAAGTGGAGTTATCTCAGAAAGTGGTCCTATACCTAGACCTCCACCACCATTTCACAGAGGTTGGTGAAGAAAACGGAAGATGGTAAATATCACCGATTTATCACAATGTTGAAGCAACTTTCCATCAATGTTCTGTTGATAGAAGCTTTAGAGCAAATGCCTGAATATGCTAATCTTATGAAGTATCTTGTAACAAAGAAAAGGTCGGTTAGTTTTGAAGGTGATGAAAGAATGCATCATTGTAGTGCTAATGCTACAAGGTCTCTTGTACAGAAGAAGGAGGATCTGGGTGCCTTCACTATTCCATGTACTATAAGGTTGCTACACTTTACTAAGGCACTGTGTGATCTTGGTGCGAGCATAAATCTCATGCCAATATCCATTTATAAGAAGTTAGGCCCGGGGACCCAAATCCTTCTACAATGCGGTTACTGATGGCCAATCAAACTATAAAAAAGCCCATAGGTGTACTCCATGATGTACTTGTGAAAGTGGAGTCATTCATATTTCCGGAAGACTTTATGATTCTTGATTGTGAGGTCGATTTTGACGTTCCCATTATTCTAGGGAGACCTTTCCTTGCCACTGGGTGTGCATCAGTCGATATGGAAAAAGGGCAGATGAAGTTTAGGTTGAACAATGAGGAAGAACATTACAAATATGTAGGCCTATGAAGTAGAGTGGTGAGCTCCAAACGGTATCTGGTATGACCTACAGAGTTGGGAGTGTATCAGAAGTGAAAATTGAAGAGCAATTCGGTGTTGAGACACTAGCAATTGTCATCATGAATTTTGACAGTGATGGTATTGAAGAGTATAATGATTTGGTGGACGCACTTTAAAGAAACAAATATCGGTCAAAGACGAAAAAGTTGGAAATGAACATGAAGTATCACGAGTCCCCACCTGCGAGACCATCTATTGAGGAGGCGCTAAGATTAGAGTTTAAGGGTTTACCACCGCATTTGAGGTATGTGTTTCTGGGTAGAGATGACACCTTGTCGGTGATTATTGTAGAAAACTTAAATGGGCAACAAGTAGAGTGATTAGAGGCGGTGTTGAAGAAGTTCAAGAGAGCCAATGGTTGGACTATTGCGGATATTATTGGGATCCCTCCCGGTATTTGTTCTCACAAAATCCAACTCATGCCAGATCACAAACCTAGTATTGAGCACCAAAGAAGGTTGACTCCACCTATGCAAGAAGTAGTTAAAAAGGACATCATCAAGTGGTTAGATGCTGGGGTCATTTATCCTATTGCGGACAACAGTTGGGTGTGCCCTGTTTAGTGTGTGCCTAAAATGGGTGGGATGATCGTGGTACCTAATGAAAGGAACGAGCTTGTTCCTGTGCGGCCCATGAACAGATGGAGAGTTTGCATGGACTACCGGAAGTTGAATTCTTGGACAGAAAATGACCATTTTCCTATGCCCTTCATGGACCTGATGTTAGACAGACTAGCAGGTGAAGTTTGGTATTGTTTTCTTGATGGATATTTGGGCTACAACCAGATCTCTACCACTCTGGAAGACCAAATAAAAACCACCTTCAGTTGCCCTTATGGGACTTTTGTATTCAAAAGGATGAAATTTGGTTTGTGTAATGCACCGGTGAACTTCGAGCATTGTATGATGTCGATAATTTCTGATATGGTGGAGAAAACTATTGAGGTGTTCGTGGATGATTTTTTTGTGGTTGGCAACTCTTTTTATTGTTCTTTGAACAATCTGGTTGAGGTTCTCAAGAGATGTGAAGATTCCAATTTGGTGCTAAGTTGGGAGAAGTGCAACTTTATGGTGAAAGAAGGCATAGTGTTGGGTCATCAGATATCAGAAAAGGGTATAGAGGTTGATCGGGCCAAAGTTGATGTGATAGAGAAGCTTCCACCATCCATATCTATCAAGGGTGTGAGAAGTTTTCTTGGGCATGCTGGTTTTTATCACAGGTTTATAAAGGATTTTCCAAAATTGCACATCCCTTGTGCAAATTGCTCGAGAAGGAATGTATGTTCTATTTCGATGAGTCTTGTTAGGAAGTATTTGGAGAGTTGAAAGGGAAGTTAGTTTCTGCGCCCATCTTTATTTCACCAAATTGGGGTAAGCCATTTGAGGTTATGTGTGATGCGAGCGGGGTTGCTCTTGGTGTGGTATTACGACAGAGAAGAGATAAAATATTTCATTCTATTTATTATGAGAGCAAGGCCATGAATGTAGCCTAAAAGTACTACATTGTGACTGAACAGGAGCTTCTAGCAGTGGTGTTTGCATTCGAGAATTTTGATCCTATTTTCTTGGTACTGGGGTCATAGTGCATACTGATCATTCTGTATTGAGGTATTTGATGTCGAAGAAGGACGTGAAACCAAGGTTGATCCGATGGGTATTATTGCTTCAAGAGTTTTATTTTGAGGTGAAGGATATAAAGGGAACCGAAATTAAGTGGCCAATCACTTGTCTAGATTGGAGGATGAAGCTAACTGGGGGAAAAAGATGAAATTAATGATGCGTTCCAAGATGTATATGTATTGTCCGCTTCTCATGATTTGATACCTTGGTTCACAGGCTTTGCTAACTATTTGGCAAGTGATTTGGTCCCTTCGGATTTGACTTTCCACCAAAGGAAGAAGTTTATGCATAATGTGAAGAAGTTCTTTCGGGATGAGCCTTACTTGTATAAGAGTTTTGCCAATGGGATTATTCGTCGTTGTTTGACCGAGGTTGAAATGTTGAACATGCCTGATGAGTTTCGCCTAAAAGCCTACTAAAGTTCAGCCATCTACAAATAGAAGATGAAGAGTTATCATGATCAAAGAATTGAAAAGCGAGAATTCATGGTTGGTGATCTTGTGCTTCTATTTAACTCTAGGTTGCGCTCATTTTTGGGAAAACTCAAGTCCAAATGGTCCGGGCCATTCCTCCTCACAGAAGTGTTATCACATGGAGCGATTGAGATGGAGAACAAGGAAGGCACAAGGTTCACGGTTAGTGGACAAATGATTAAGATCTATCAGGGGAATGTGGAAAGTGTTCACAAAGTGGTTGAGGCCTACCATCTTGATGAAGTCTGAGTAATCAAGGGGCATGCGTCGTGCCGTGACATTAAATCAAGCACTGCTTGGGAGTCAACCCAAGGTGTACACTCTAGCCAACGATAGGTTTTGTTTTCCATGTAGTAAGAATCTTTATTTTTCTAGTTTCTCTAGGTGTTTCATTTTTTTTTGTTCTTTGTGTTTTAGTGTTTGCCATAGACTAAAATAGGGTCCGTGTCTAAAAAGTTTCAAGAAAACCCAAAAAATAGATAAAAACTTGCTACATGTGCTGGTGCATAGTGCAGAGGTCTACGGACACCAATGACGGTTTGTCGTTCATTCTATGGATCGTAGATGTTGCCCGTAGATGCCAGGTATGTCCCGCTAATTTTTCTAAGTTTCATAGTGAATTACGGTCCGGACTTACGGACTGTAACTCGACCTACGGAACATAAGCGGGTTCTTGTACGTCCAAAACCTAGTCTGCCTGACCCGACCCGAACAACCTTATATTTAAAATCAACCAATTTTAAATCATTTCCAACCTATTCTAAAACCTCCAAGCTGTCCACTCATCCAAATTCCTAAAATCACTCCATAATCTCCCCAATTCACGCCCATTCACTACCAATCCACCCCCAACCAAATCATAGCATCCTCTAACAACCTAATTTTCACAAATTCACTCAAAATCCCTTACACACCCCCCCCCCAATTTTCCATCACTCTGGTTTCTGAGTTTAGTATATCTTTGGTGCGCGGTTCTTTGGAGTCATCGGTGTCGTTGCACGTCTACCCCAATCATTGTCTAGTGTAAGGTAACTAACTTTCTCTTCGTATCTTGAATTTGTGTGCCCTAGCTTCATTCTTTGGAAGTCAGGATTGGGTCTTGACCATGGGTGTTCCAGTATGCTTAATAGCATGCTATTATTGATTTTGAATCACCCTTGGGATGATGGACAGTGATCGTGTAGTCATAACTTAAAAGCTAGGAAATCAGGACAATATTTGTGCAAGTTCTGACCTAGGGTTCCCTGATTTTTCTGTAAAATTGAGTACTTGGAACCCATGGGATGAACAACTCGCATGAAGTATTTTCAAAACACTTGATTAGAGTAGGGCGTGAGTGTAATTAATTGTAAAAATTGGGTCCATAAACATGACACAAATTGGACCCCTCTAAGACCCAACCTACGAGACCCCGTTGTAATACCTCGAAAATAGCTTAGGTGCTCTAGAGACTAATATGTTGGTCTTGGTGTTCTAATGTACTAAATATTAATAAAATATAGTATATAGGCAGTAGCTAAAATATTAGAGGTGTTGGAAGTCAAACGTCAAGGGACGACTAAGACGTTTGACGACTAAGTCACCTAAATGTCTCTTATGTGGTTCTATGTGTTTATGTGTGTTTCATGGTTTTTAAGGTTCTTAATAGAGTTAATGTAGCATGTATAGTCAGTGGTTAAAGTTTCGTAAAGTTTGGAGGTCAAACGACCAAGAACGTCCAAGGCATTTGAAAGATATGCCTTGAGTCGACCTCGTACGTCTAGGCGAGTTTCGTTGAGTTTTACGTGTTTGTTTTGTATGAAATTCATGTGAGAGGTGTTAAAATCATACAAGATCACATTTGGGTTGGAAACATCCGGGAAATTATCCCCAAGGACCATCGAAGGGTCCTTGAGGAAGGACCCAAAACTGATGTACAGGCAGTCCCAGACAGCCTTGGCGACGGAGCTGTCAACGGCCAGTAGTATCTGTGACGCCCCGTCACAAGGGTCTCGTCGTGTGGGCCTTGTCCAAGGGTGTAGAGGTGACCCTTGTCAAGCTACTGTTGCTTGCAACGGAAGGCCATGACGCCCCATTTCAGCCGTGATGCCCCATCATGGGCAGGTCGTCATGGGTTGTTCCCTGCGTGCAGATTTTTCTGCCAAGTCAGGGGTGAATTAGTAAATTCACCCCACTTCCAAATAAGATTTTAGGGGGTTTATTAAGGGTCTTATGGGTATTTTAATTAACTATATAAGTAGTTAACACCCTAAAGACTTCATCCTTCCAAATTGAAAACCCAAAACTCTTAGAAATATCCCCAAAACCTCCATTGAAGACTCCATTGAAGAGGCAACTTGGTGAGGGGTTCTTGAGTGGAAATTCTTAATCAAAGTGAAGGATTATCATCCTTGAGGTATGGCTTTTGATCCTTGAAACTCGTTTCATCAAGGAGCCCAACTTTCAAAGATGTTTTCAAAACTTTCTAAAGTGAATTGTCCAAATTTCGAGATTCTACCATGGGTTTTTGCAAAAATGATTTCTAAACATTGAATTATCATCTAATTGATATTGTATTGATGATTTCAACATAACTTACCTATGAACCCATGTGAATTGATGAACCCTAGTTTTGACTACTTTTTGGGTTACTTGATATTAAGCTAATATTGATGAATTGTTGTGTAGTTTCTTATGGGCTTTCTATTGATGTAAGAATTGTATTCAATTGATATATAATTGATCTTAGATTGCTAAACCTATATTGAATTGATGTAGATTCATTGAGTTTTATGGTTATTGCTTTGAATTGTTGTTCATGGCCATGGGTAAGGCCCTTGTGATGTTGAATTGGTTGATTTGGCATTGAATTGAAGTATGGATATGGGGATGAAGGTATGCTGCCCCGTTTTCCTTAACTTGATATTAATTATACTTCGATTCTATTGTGATTGGTATTGTACACTTATGGTGACGGTGTTATGTGTTTTACTTGCAATTGACGTGGCCTTGTCGGCGTTACTTTATGTAATATTATGAGCATGGCCTTATTGGCAACTACTTGAAGTAATGTGGCTATTTGTGTAGTTGATGATGTGAAGCATCACATTACTTATCTACATGTGAAGTTATATAGTCATGTATGTACTCTTCTAGTTATGTTGCCTTAAGTGATCATGTTAGACTTTGACTTGACATTATGAGTGTAGTGTTAGGTTAAGACTTTGGTTATTCCTACTTGACTTTATGAGTCTATGTGGAGTATATTAATTATGTTATGATGATATATAGGGTGACTTGAATATGTTAGGTCGTTTTAGAGGTGTTTCTAGAATGATTTGTATTATGTGTTAAAGGTGAAGTATGTGATGTCTTGTCTTGTTTGACTTGTATCTCTTGCTTGATGTATATATGGTTATGGGTATGTGATGTGTTAATTTAGGGTGTTATAACTCTTAGTATTGAATAAATAAATATAGGTAAGACCTTAATGATAAGAGGGTCATTTATGTGGAACCTTGGACTTAGTGGCGAGGTTATAAATTGTGAAGTAGTTAGCCGTAATGGTATCCTTCATGTGATGAGTGATGGACTTAAGGTCGATTGGCTGGAATGGCATTACATCATACCTTAGGGAAGTCGCTATGAGCTTCTTGTCGCCAAAATGAGTTATGCCCTAGTGGACCTTGCTTTGGTAGGGTTAATGTAATGGGGTCATGAACTAGATAAGAGACCTATTTATATGAACCTTAATGTAAATTAATCTATGAGAACTAAGGCTAGCACCGAGTGAGTATGATTAAGGGGGAAGTGGATTCAGTTAAAGAAGAGACTGAATGCTTATTACGCCCTTCATATTCCTTAACCATGTGCCTACATGGGATGTGTCCAAGTTCTACCATTGGCAAGTAGAACAACCTCATCGAAGTAGGATAGAACTTCGGATTCCATGTCTTACTATCATGGTCTATGTCGGTTATTGCCTATTCTCATCATGTGGAATACCTTTTAGCATTAGATAAGTTTATGAGGTTTAGGTGGTGGTATGGGACGCTATCTAGACATTGCACAATAGACTTTGAAGGTGTTATGTGGAGTTCCTAGGTCTTGTCCAAGACCATTATGTAAGTGTCTTATGTGATGCTTTATGTGAGTGTCTTATGTGATGTATGAGTCTTAATGAACTAATGACCTATGTTAGTAACTATGTAAATGAAGCAGTACCTGATCTAAAGTGATTTAAGCATTCCTTAGCTAAAGTGTGAGGAGGGCATGAAAGGATGGTCTCTTCATGTCTTATCTTTGGAAGTCTTGAGGATGACTCTAGTTAGGGAAGTTGGTTAATCTTGTTGACTTGATCTAAACCTTAGGAAGTCTTAAGGACTATTTAGGTAATCTTGAAGAGTTCACTTCACTATGGACATTATCTTCTCGATTTACTTAAGTAGGTCTTTTGATAGTCTTTGGAAGGAGAATGTCTTCTAATCTAAGTGTAGGTGTGTTTAGTGAGAATGATTTTATTTGAGGTAGTCTATAGGATCTCTTGTGTGTGTGTGATAGAGATTGTATGGGCGGTCGCTCCACACTCACTCAAGTGAACCTTGAAAATCACCTTTGGTAGATGAATCTTATATAGATGTTTATGATTGTTTTCTAAGTATGTATGTGACTCATTGTAGGTAATCTTAAGGTTCGTTTAGGCACATCTAGACAGGGTGTATGGGCGGTCACTCTTTGTGTGACTTAAGTGAATCTTAGGATGACTTTAAGTGAGGGAATTACATGCAAGGAAGACTTAAAGTGAGGGATGAAGTGCTTCACTGTTACAGTGAATTAATTCATTAATTCACTGTACATTGAATATAGCTCATTGTAAAGTGAGTTCTTTAAATGGTATTTTTGGTTAATGGTTATCTTATGTGTTTCCTAATTGCTAAATGATGTTCTTATGTTTAAACTATGTTTTCCAAATGAAAAGATGCATATTTCCAATAAAGTCCGTTTTCATGATTTTATGCATATAGCCATACTTAGTACATGTGGTTGTACTAATTCCATTCTTTATTTTCTATCTATAGTTCTTGGTAGGTGAAGAGCTTGTGAAGTGAAGACTTGGACTTAGAAGATCGTTCAAGAAGAAGTTGAAGTATGTCCTCAATTGACTCGAGGGCATATGTCTTTTATTGTTTTTGTTTGAAGTATTGTAATAGACTATGTCTTTCTATTTTCATATTGAAGTATGGTCCGTGTCCCAAAGTACTATTGTGTCTTAAGATGATGAGATTGAGACTTAGCGTTTCTATTACTTTTATATGAAAGAGATTTTTAAAGACTATATTATGTTTTGGTGAAAAGTTTTAAATTCCGCACTACTTTTCACTATGTATATGCAATGAATGATATGAATGAGGCTTGTCTTAGAACTCTGAGAGTTCGACGACGGCGGTCGCAATCCGAGATTTCACCCTATCTTCTAGTGTATGGTTTCGGGTTGTGGCAAAGTTGGTATCAGAGCATAGGATTGGTAAAAGTAGTTTTAGGTATCAAAAATTCTCATCAAGTCACGTCTAGTAGAGTCTTGACCATCGGTGTGAATCGCGACACATCTATGGGCGAGAGGCTATAGGACGATAGAGTTTTCCTTCTTTTCTACTCCTATATCGTGTGGTAGAGTAAATGTTATGATTATCCTTCTTATGAGTTTTCGTGTGTTTTTTAGGAGGATGGCCGCTAGAAGGATGGAAGAGGGAAGGGTGGATGAGGAAGTTCTTCCTCATGTTGAACAGGTTGAGCAAGTGCTTCATAATGGGCAAGGTGCTCAAGGTGCTCAAGTGCCTCCTTAAGGTGATTATGCTCCTAATGTTGGAGTAGGTGAAGAGGTGCCGGAGTTGACTAATCGGGAGATTAGGGAGGGTTTGCTTGCTTTAACCCGAGCCGTAACGGCTCAAGTTAACTTGAACATGGTGCCTAGGGTGGTGGAGAGTACTATGTCATATAGGTTGAGAGACTTAGTGAGGGAAGAATGCTATGCGACTATACTACATGATAATGTGGCCTCATCTAAACACATGATGTATGCACAATCATGTGAATAATTTAATCTTGGGAGGATGTCAAGTAGCTTGAAGAGGAGTGTTGCTAGTGACCAAGTGCAACCTAGGTTCAAAAAGAGGGTTCAAACTCAAGATGGACCTAGTGTTTCTAAGAAGAAATTTGAGAAAGGAGGTGGCTCTAAGGATGGCAAGCCTACTTGTGCAAATTATGGCAAGAAACATTATGGTGAGTGTTTATTGTGTACCGATAGTTGCTTTGGATGTGGAAAAGATGGGCACAAAGTGAGAGATTGTTCAAACAGTGCTTCTAGGAAGGAGGGCAAGAGGGTTGAGCCTAGTGTTCCGAAGGAAGATGCTCCAACTAAGAGGCATTTCTATGCACTCCGTACTAGAATTGAGAAGTCGGGTGATGGTGATGATGATGTTGGTAAGTTCTTGTTTCTCTTTTGATAGTATGAGTTCCTTCTAAGAGGGGGAGTATGGTTTGTAGATGGGATAGAATTCCTTGATTTGTTGCATGTGCATGATGTTTAGGAGTTTGGTTGAAATTGAATTTCATTTACTTCTTGCATTGTGTGATTTATGAAACTTTGAGCATGTTGTATGATGTGTTTAAATGATGTTATCTTGCATATTAGCATGTCTATATAAAGAATATCCTAAAAATTTCATTTTTGGAAAAGTTGTTAAAATCACTGTTGCTTTATAAACTGCTCACTGTAATATTTTTGTAAAAATGGCTATTTGATTCTTTGGTCTAAAATTGTAGTAATGTGTTTAGAACTGATGTATATGAGTATGATGTTGAATATAAAATGAGTTTTTGCTATTTGGATTGAAGCATATGAGTTTTGTAGCATAACGAGTTATAGAATTGTCTTCTAGTTTCTTGTTGTGTTGCGAATATCTTGACTATGTGAAGTTGATGTTTTCCTCTTGGATATGTGTTGTATGGTTTGGTTATGTGCTGCTAGTTGAGTCTCTTATCTTGGAAGTGTTCGGAGAGTGGCAAGTGTCATTCGAGGACGAATGTTGTCCAAGTGGGGGAGATTGTAACACCTCGAAAATAGCTTAGGTGCTCTAGAGAATAATATGTTGGTCTTGGTGTTCTAATGTCCTAAATATGCCGAAAATATAGTATATAGGCAGTAGCTAAAATATTAGAGGTGTTGGAAGTCAAACGTCAAGGGACGACTAAGACGTTGGACGACTAAGTCACCTAAATGTCTCATATGTGGTTCTATGTGTTTATGTGTGTTTCATGGTTTTTTAAGGTTCTTAATAGAGTTAATATAGCATGTATAGTCAGTGGTTAAAGTTTCGTGAAGTTTGGAGGTCAAATGACCAAGAATGTTCAAGGCATTCGAAAGATATGCCTTGAGTCGACCTCGTACGTCTAGGCACGTTTCGTTGAGTTTTACGTGTTCTTTTTGTATGAAATTCATGTGAGAGGTGTTAAACTAATATATGATCATATTTGGGTTGGAATAGTCTGGGAAATTATCCCCAAGGACCATCGAAGGGTCCTTGAGGAAGGACCCAAAACTGATGTGCAGGCAGTCCCAGGCAGCCTTGGCGACGGAGCTGTCAACTGCTAGTAGTGGCTGTGACGCCCCGTCACAAGGGTCTCGTCGTGGGGTCCTTGTACAAGGGTGTATAGGGGACCCTTGGCAAGCTACTGTTGCTTTCAACAGAAGGCCATGATGCCCCGTTTCAGCCGTGACGCCCCGTCATGGGCAGGTCGTCATGGGCTGTTCCCTGCGTGCAGATTTTTCTGCCAAGTCAGGGGTGAATTAGTAAATTCACCCCACTTCCAAATAAGATTTTAGGGGGTTTATTAAGGGTCTTATGGGTATTTTAATTAACTATATAAGTAGTTAACACCCTAAAGACTTCATCCTTCCAAATTGAAAATCCAATACTCTTAGAAATATCCCCAAAACCTCCATTGAAGACTCCATTGAAGAGGCAGCTTGGTGAGGGGTTCTTGAGTGGAATTTCTTTATCAATGTGACGGATTATCATCCTTGAGGTATGGATTTTGATCCTTGAAACTCGTTTCATCAAGGAGCCCAACTTTTAAAGATGTTTTCAAAGTTTTCTAAAGTGAATTGTCCAATTTTCGGGATTCTACCATGGGTTCTTGCACAAATAATTTCTAAACATTGAATTAAGATCTAATTGATATTGTATTGATGATTTCAACATAAATTACCTATGAACCCATGTGAATTGATGAACCCTAGTTTTGACTACTTTTTGGATTACTTGATATTAAGCTAATATTGATGAATTGTTGTGTAGTTTCCTATGAGCTTTCTATTGATGTAAAAATTATATTCAATTGATATATCATTGATCTTTAATTGCTAAACCTAGATTGAATTGATGTAGATTCATTGAGTTTTATGGTTATTGCTTTGAATTGTTGTTCATGGCCATGGGTAAGGGCCTTGTGATGTTGAATTGGTTGATTTGGCATTGAATTGAAGTATGGATATGGGGATGAAGGTATGCTGCCTCGTTTTCCTTAATTTGATATTAATTATACTTTGATTCTATTGTGATTGGTATTGTCCACTTATGGTGGCAGTGTTATGTGTTGTACTTGCAATTGACGTGGCCTTGTCGGCGTTACTTTATGTAATATTATGCGTATGTCCTTATTGGCAACTACTTGAAGTAATGTGGATATTTGTGTAGTTGATGATGTGAAGCATGAAATTACTTATCTACATGTGAAGTTATATAGTCATGTATGTATTCTTCTAGTTATGTTGCCTTAAGTGATCATGTTAGACTTTGACTTGACATTATGAGTGTAGTGTTAGGTTAAGTCTTGGTTATTCCTACTTGATTTTATGAGTCTATGTGGAGTATATTAATGATGTTATGATGATATATAGGGTGACTTGAATATGTTAGGTCATTTTAGAGGTGTTTCTAGAATGATTTGTATTATGTGTTAAAGGTGAAGTATGTGATGTCTTGTCTTGGTTGACTTGTATCTCTTGCTTGATGTATATATGGTTATGGGTATGTGATGTCTTGATTTAGGGTGTTATAACTCTTAGACTTGAATAAGTAAATATAGGTGAGACCTTAATGATAAGAGGGTCATTTACGTGGAACCTTGAACTTAGTGGCGAGGTTATAAATTGTGAAGTAGTTAGCCGTAATGGTATCCTTCATGTGATGAGTGATGGACTTAAGGTTGATTGGCTGGAACGGCATCACATCATACCATAGGGAAGTCGCTATGAGCTTCTTGTCGCCAAAGTGAGTTATGCCCTAGTGGACCTTGCTTTGGTAGGGTGAATGTAATGGGGTCATGAACTAGATAAGAGACCTATTTATATGAACCTTAATGTGAATTAATCTATGAGAACTAAGGCTAGCACCGAGTGAGTATGAGTGTAACATTTCGAAATCCCAAAGTCATGTGATAAGACTTAAACAGGCTCCTTAAGGTCTAAACCATTGTTCCTAGCCAAATTAGGCGTATATGGAGTCGTTGAAGTGTTTTGGAACCAAAACGTTCATATCGTCCGGTAAGTTGGTTCACAAGAGGGCTAGAGTGTCCTTTTTAGTTTAACCAAGTTATAGAGTCGGAATTTAGTAAAAGTTTGTAACAATAGGTGTAGCACATAGTGTGGGATGGTTTCATGTTGGAAAAGTCAGGGTACAACTCCCCGAGTACCAACCAAGGGCCCTCGAGGAGGACCCTTTAGACAGTAGGCCACGCCGTAACCCATGACGGGGCGTCAAAGGCGCGACGGGGCGTCGAGGACACCGTCGTGCCAGCCTTAGTTTCTGGGAAGAAACCCTCGCATGCACAGTCTCTGACCAACGCGACGGACGTGCAGGATGGAGGGGGGTCCATTCTGTCATGCCCACGACGGCTCGTCGTCGGGGAACCGTCGGGGAGGGCCTGTGAGATTTTCAGGGATTTTAGTTTTAGTTAATCATCCTATTAAGTGTCTTAGGGGTAATTAGGGGATTAAGGGTAGACTAAATAAGTGACTTAAGACCCCACTATAAATACCAACCTTCATTAACCTAATCACAATTCTCCAAAACAAATCTCTCTTCCTTCTCTCTACTTTCTCTCTCTATTTGGAAGACTCCATTGGAGAAAAACTTGGGGAGATCATTGGGGGATGATTTAGCACGAAATTGACCATCAAAACGTCATCAAATCTTAAGGTATGGGATTTAATTCACCTTTGAGATTCTTTCCTCAAAGGGCTCCTTCAAAGGTTTTCCAAAAGTTGAGTTTCATATGGGTTTCATCCAATTTCGAGTTTGTTGTTATGAATTGAGTTGTTTATGTATTCTTTGGGTTAAAGTGAATAGATTATCATGTATTGCAACTTGATTATAATGAATTGATGTAGTTTGATCTAGATTGTGGGTGATGACCCTAACCCATAACCCTTGATATTGGGATTGATATGAATTTGGGTTGAATTGATGTAATTGATCTAATTATTGTTTAAATCATCTTTAATGGTTGTTATTACATTGATCATGTGTATATTGTAATGAATGTAAGTTATTCATGCCTATTTCTTGAGTATTGAATCTTGGGTAAGATGATAGACTTAGATATCATGTCATCAAGCTTTGATTTAGTATTGCATCGTGGTATAGTGCTTCTCTTAAATTAGTTTTTATGTTGGTTATTGATTTACATTGGGATGATGACCCGAATTGGGTTATTCTATGGGTTTATGGTAAGGCCCTTATTGTTGAACTATGGAGAAGTATTGGTAAGTCTTGATTATCCTAATCCTTACTTCAAATTGTGAGTTATTTGTCACCAAGTAATAATGTGTGTTGAAGTATACCTTGTTTAAGGTGATAGGTTGATATGATGATTGAATTGGAATGCTTTAGGTTGGTTGTGAGGTTGCCTAGGAGTACATGATATAGGGAAGTTGTTATGTAAAGATGTACCCTATTGTGATGCGATGTGCATGGGCTAACTTCACCTATTTGAGTTGATAATGAAAGGACCATTTCTCATACAATTCTTATTGAGCTTTGATGAACGAATGTATATGAGGGCTAGGCCTTATGATATATATATATATATATATATATATATATATATATATATATATATATATATATATATATATATATATATATATATATTTATGATTATGATAAGATTAAAGGCTTTTCAATAAAAAGGGACCTAGCTTAGCACCGAGTGGGCTTGTATGTGAGGGAGTGACACTTTCTTAAGGAAAGGTAGGGTTCACAACGGTTCTCACGGGATGGATAGCCTCATGACCCAAATATTGTGTAGAGTCGATATGTCCATGGTTCTTTTTCCCCAAGCTCCATCAACTATGTTGCAACCATAGGATACTAGATAGTGGATCCACCTAGATAGCTACGTTTATGTTAGGTTCTACTTTGGCCGGTAGACCACCTTCCATCGGTGTAAAGTTTCATGACACTGGATTCCACATTTTCTCTTGTGGTCTATGTCGGTTAAGGCAAGGTTTCCCTAAACTAAAATGAATGAATAAGATGTAGACTAATCGAAGTAACTTGAAAGGGTTTGGATATAGCTTAGGTAGGGGTATGGGACTCTACCTAAGCCTTGCACTAGTTGGCCTTGATGGGAGATTTGAGAGGTCAATATTATGTTTGTAAGTAGTGATATAATGTAAATGACCTTGTACATTGAATAACATGCTTATGAGTATAAGGTTGTTGCTTTTGATTAAAGAAGAATGTTTTCATGAAATGGAAGAGTGTGTTAGGTAAGGTCAATTGCTAATTGTAGTCTTGATAGGTTACTTGATTAAGTAAGAGTTATGGGAATTTACTTGATCATTGCACTTGTGATTTTATGAAGCATATATTTAGTATGTTTTGCTTTACTATGTTTCACTCGTATACATGTTTTATAATGATGTTCTTAAATGTCCTTTTCTAAGTATATTTGATTGGTAATTGTATATGTGGTTCCATACTTAGTACATGTGGAGTACTAACCCTATTTCTTTCTTTTTTCCCAAACATTTTAGGTTCGGGTCGTTGATCTTGATCCGAATTACTGGAATGGAAGACTTGGATCTCTAACCATCCAAGTGGTAGGTCCTCATTCTCCCGAGGGCGTGGCCGACATCTTGCTCTTATGTTACTTAGTTACTAAAATTTCGTATTGACTCTATTACTCATTTGAGAAGATGTTGTATATAGCGTATATGTGGCTTCTTGTATTGATGTAGGGCTATGCCCAAGATTTATTGTCTTGATAGATGGTTTATGAGATGAGACGACTTTTATGACTATTATTTCTCTTTTTATAAACGTGTGAAATAAAAGTAGAAGACTATGTAATCTTCCTATACGAACAAGTCTATGTATACTTGATATAAATATTACTATGTGTATGTAGAGGTATGTAAACCTCTGAGTAGTTATAGATAAAAAGTTTTAAATTCCTTCACATTTTTAATCGATGAATGCTATGATGGGGCTAAGAGGCTTGTCTTAGTCCTCTAAGAGGACGACGGCGCCGGTTACGTCTTGGGGGTAAACCCGGATGTGACAAACTTGGTATCAGAGCATGAGGTTGAATATCCTTGATAATAACGTCTCTCTCAACCACGTTACATAGGTTTGTATTCATAATTGTGAAGCGCGCCACACTTATGAAAAGGAACTTATTTGATGCTTAGGAATCACTCTCATTGTTGGAAATCCATATCGTGCCTCTAGAACGTACATCGTATATGTATTTGCCTAAACCATGTGTTTTGGTAATAGGAGATGAATACTAGAAGGAATGCATCCAGAAGACTTGAGGAGGAGATTGTTGTTGCGGGAATCCCTCCCCGTGGTGATCTAGCTCCTCCCCTTGAAGAGATGCTGTTGATGATCAGGTTCCCGTTGATCCTCCACCTATGAAAGAGGCTCAGATGAGGGCTATTCTTGCTCAAATGGCTCAAGCCATTACTACTCAAGCTCAAGCCGCAACGGTGCAAGCTCAAGCCAAGACTGCCCAAGCTAATAGGGATTTGGCACCTAGAGTTCATGAGCAAACTATGGCTTCCCGACTTAGGGACTTCACCCGAATGAATCCTCTTATCTTCTACGGGTCTAAGCTTGATGAACACCCTCAAGAATTCATTGATGAGGATTATAAGATTTTGTGTACTATGGGGTTGTCTTCTAGTTAGAATGCCGAGTTGGCCTCATATCAACTCAAGGATGTGGCTCAAACATGGTATGTGCAATGGAAAGGTAATAGGCCACTTCAAAGTAGGCCAGTTACTTGGGAGTTCTTTAAAAGGGCTTTCCTTGATCGGTTCTTCCCTAGAGAGATGAGAGAAACTAAGGTGGTGGAGTCCATCAATCTCCGCCAAGGAGAAATGAGTGTTCATGAGTACTCTTTGAAGTTTATTCAATTGGCTAAGTATGCTCCTTCCTTGGTCTCCAATCCTAGAGACGAGATGAGTCGATTTGTGACAGATGTGTCGGACGATTTGCAAGAAGAATGTCAATCGTCTATGCTTCATGATAACATGAATATTGGTCGTCTCATGGTGCATGCAAAAAGGGTTGAGGAGGCTAGAGCAAAAAGAAAGGATAAGGATAAGGATTCAAGAAGGGCAAGGTCTTTCGATAGTGGAACTACTAAAGATAGGTTTGGAATTCAAGACAAGCCTAGATTCAAGAAAAGGTTCTCAAATCAAGTTCCATCCAAATTTCCCAAGGCTAAGGATGGGAAGGTCCCTAGGCCAAGATTTCAAAAAGGGAATAGTGGGAACTCGTCTATTGAGAATCCACCTTGCAAGGAATGTGGGAAGAAGCATTTAGGTGTTTGCCTCCTAGGTTCGGACAAGTGCTTTGGTTGTGGAAAGATTGGTCACAAAGTGCGGAATTGTCCAAATGCTAAAGGACAAGAGAGGGGTGGTCAGTCAAGTGGTTCTAGTGATGTTCCCAAAAAGAAACGCTTTTATGCTCTTCGTTCGAGAGATGACCAAGAGGCCTCTCCCGATGTGGTGACCGGTATGTTACAAATCTTTTCTATTGATATGTATGTTTTGCTTGATCCGGGTGCTATTTTGTCTTTCGTTACTCCATTAGTAGCTAAAAAGTTCGGTACTTTACCCGATGTTTTGCTTGAACCTATTTTGGTGTCTACTCCGGTGGGTGAGTCAGTGGTAGCAAAAAGAGTCTATCGAAATTGTCCTATTTCTATTCCCCATAGAGTTTCTCATGTAGATCTAGTTGAACTAGACATGCTTGATTTTGACATTATTTTGGGTATGGATTGGTTACATTCTAGCTTCGCTTCCATTGATTGTAGAACTAGAGTTGTGAGGTTTAGTTTCCCAAATGAACCCGTTTTTGAGGGGAAAGGTGGAAATTCTCTTCCAAGAGGTCGTTTCATATCATGTCTAAAAGCGTGTAAAATGATCTCAAAGGGGTGTCTTTATCATATTGTGAGAGTCCAAGAAGTTGATTCCGAAGTTCCTCCTATTGAGTCAGTCCCCGTGGTGAGTGAATTTACTGAGGTCTTTCCTGATGACCTTCCCGGCATTCCTCCCGAACGGGAAATCAATTTCGGTATTGATTTGCTACCGGAAACAAACCCTATCTCTATTCCTCCTAATAGAATGGCTCCGGCCGAGTTAAAGGAGTTGAAGGCACAACTAAAGATTTGCTAGACAAGGGCTTTATAAGGCCTAGCATTTCTCCGTGGGGTGCTCCGGTTTTGTTCGTGAAAAAGAAAGATGGGTCTTTGAGAATGTGCATTGACTACCGCCAACTCAACAAGGTTACTGTCAAGAACAAGTATCCTCTTCCTCGGATTGATGATTTATTTGATCAACTCCAAGGAGCGAGTTACTTCTCTAAAATTGAGTTGAGGTTAGGGTATCACCAGCTTAGGGTGAGAAATGAAGATATTCCAAAGATGGCCTTTCGAACTCGGTATGGGCATTATGAGTTCGTGGTTATGTCCTTTGGTCTCACAAATTCTCCGGCGGCGTTCATGGACCTAATGAATAGGGTGTTTCGAAGTTACCTTGATGCATTCGTTATTGTATTTATCGATGATATCTTGGTGTATTCGAAGAGTGAGGTTGATCACATGGGTCATCTAAGGGTGGTTTTGCAAACCCTTAAGGAGAATAAATTGTTCGCCAAGTATAGCAAGTGTGAGTTTTAGTTGAGGTCGGTAGCGTTTCTTGGGCACATCATCTCTAGTGAGGGAGTTGAGGTAGACCCAAGGAAAACTGATGCGGTAAGAAACTGGCCTAGACCCTTGACCCCAACTGACATTAGGAGTTTCTTAGGTCTAGCAGGCTATTATCGAAGGTTTGTAGATGGTTTTTCATCCATTGCATCTCCATTGACGTCATTGACTCAAAAGGGTAAGAAGTTTGAGTGGTCGGAGGCCTGCGAGAAGAGTTTCCAATTATTGAAAGATAGGCTTACTTCCGCTCCGGTGACCTTACCGGAAGGTTCTAAGGGGTTCATTGTGTATTGTGATACATCCCGCATAGGTTTGGGGTGTGTGCTTATGCAAAATGGGAAGGTGATTGCCTATGCTTCACGGCAACTCAAGGTGCATGAGAAAAATTACCCTACCCATGACCTTGAGTTAGCGGCCGTGGTGTTCGCTTTGAAAATATGGAGACATTACTTGTATGGTGTTCATATAGATATTTTCACCGATCATAAGAGTCTGCAATATATGTTTACTCAAAAAGTGTTGAATCTCCGACAAAGAAGGTGGTTGGAATTGTTAAAAGATTATGATATGAGTGTCCTATATCATCCCGGCAAGGCCAATGTGGTGGCGGATGCTCTAAGCCGTATGACTATGGGTAGTGTGTCTCATCTAGGCCGAGACAAGAAAGATCTAGTGAAGGATGTTCATGTTTTGGCTAGATTAGGGGTGCGGTTGGAGAGTTCTCTAAATGGAGGTGCCACGGTTCATCATAGCTCTGAATCATCTTTGGTGGTTGAGGTAAAGTCCAAACAACACCTTGATCAACTATTGATGGATTTGAAGGAATCTGTTCTTTGTAAGATGAATGAGTCCTTCTCCTTAGGAGGAGATGGTGTGTTGAGGTACCAAGGGAGGTTATGTGTTCCTAATGTTGATGGATTCGATTGAGGGATCGTATCCTTGATAAAGCCCATGGATCCCACTATTCGATACATCCGGGTTCTACTAATATGTATCATGACCTTCGAGAAACATATTGGTGGGAAGGTTTGAAGAAGGACATAGCGGAATTTGTTGCTAAGTGTCCAAATTGCCAACAAGTGAAGGCGGAACATCAAAAGCCAGGTGGCTTACTACAAGAGATCCAAATTCCTACTTGGAAGTGGGAAGACATTAATATGGACTTTGTGGTAGGGTTGCCTCGGACTCAAAAGTCATATGATTCTATATGGGTGATTGTTGATAGATTGACTAAGTCCGCTCATTTTATTCCCGTCAAATCTGCGTATTCGGCGGAGGATTATGCGAAGATCTTCATAGATGAGATTGTGTGTCACCATGGTATTCCATTATCTATCATTTTGGATCGGGGTGCACAATTCACATCTAGGTTTTGGAAGTCTTTTCAAAAAGGCTTGGGTACTAAAGTGAAATTGAGTACCGCTTTTCATCCTCAAACGGATGGTCAAGCGGAATGCACAATTCAAACTCTTGAAGATATGCTTAGAGCTTGTATTATTGATTTTAAAGGGAGTTGGGATAAGCACTTGCCGTTGGTGGAGTTTGCGCATAATAATAGTTTCCATTCGTCCATCTCCATGGCTCCCTATGAAGCCTTGTATGGTAGGAGGTGTAGGTCTCCTATAGGATGGTTTGAAGTTGGTGAATCATCGATCTTTGGTCCCGACCTGATTTATAGGACTTTGGAGAATGTGCATATTATAAGGAATAGGTTGTAAACAGTCTATAGTCGGAAAAAGTCCTATGCCGATAATAGGAGAAGAGATTTGGAGTTTGAAGAGGGTGACAAGGTGTATCTAAAAATCTCACCTATGAAAGGGGTGGTAAGATTTGGCAAGAAAGGGTAGTTGAGCCCTCGTTACGTGGGTCCTTATGAGATTTTGGAAAGAGTTGGTAAAGTTGCATATCGCTTACAACTACCTAACGATTTAGCTTCGGTTCATCAGGTTTTCCATGTCTCGATGTTTAAGAAGTATGTTGGGGATCCCGAGTCAATTCTCCCTATTGAAGGTCTTGGAGTCAAGGATAACATCTCTTATGAGGAGGTTCCTATCCAAATCCTTGATAGGCAAGTGAAAAGGTTGAGGAACAAGGAGGTGGTTTCCGTGAAAGTGTTATGGAAGAACCACCTAGTTGAGGGTGCAACATGGGAGGCGGAAGCCGACATGAAAACCTTCTATCCTTATCTTTTTGATGATTGAGGTTAGTTATTCTTTCTAATGATATAATTATGTTAGTTATTGTGAATCCTTGATGTTTTGGTGAATTTCTTCAAAAATCTTAGTTTTTGAGACTTCACAATGAAGTCACTGTAAGGTGACCTTAAATAAATTTGAAATTTGTTTTGCTTTTTGCATATTTAAGTCAAGTCGTGTATTGTGATGTAGTGAGTCCTTGTGGATGTTATATTAAGCATATTGATAAGATGAACTTTGTGCTAATCGACTTGTGTATCAAATGATTGAGCTCATGTGTTGTGAGTAGAAAGTGTTTCATGAGGAAACTTTGAGCTTAGGTATGATAAATTGATGTTTTGGAGTGTTTTATTGAAATGATATTATTCATGTTAACTGAATATTGTGAATTGGTTGAGCTGCTAGTCTTGAGTCTATTCCCTCTTTTAAAGAGTGTTTAGTGTCATTCGGGGACGAATGTTCCTAAGGGGGGGATAATGTAACATTTCGAAATCCCAAAATCATGTGATAAGACTTAAACAGGATCCTTAAGGTCTAAACCATTTTTCCTAGCCAAATTAGGCGTATATGGAGTCGTTGAAGTGTTTTGGAACCAAAACGTTCATATCGTCCATTAAGTTGGTTCACAAGAGGGCTAGAGTGTCCTTTTTAGTTTAACCAAGTTATAGAGTCGGAATTTAGTAAAAGTTTGTAACAATAGGTGTAGCACATAGTGTGGGATGGTTTCATGTTGGAAAAGTCAGGGTACAACTCCCCGAGTACCAACCAAGGGCCCTCGAGGAGGACCCTTTAGACAGTAGGCCACGCCGTAACCCATGACGGGGCGTCAAAGGCGCGACGGGGCGTCGAGGACACCGTCGTGCCAGCCTTAGTTTCTGGGAAGAAACCCTCGCATGCACAGTCTCTGACCAACGCGACGGACGTGCAGGATGGAGGGGGGTCCATTCTGTCACGCCCACGACGGCTCGTCGTCGGGGAGCCGTCGGGGAGGGCCTGTGAGATTTTCAGGGATTTTAGTTTTAGTTAATCATCCTATTAAGTGTCTTAGGGGTAATTAGGGGATTAAGGGTAGACTAAATAAGTGACTTAAGATCCCACTATAAATACCAACCTTCATTAACCTAATCACAATTCTCCAAAACAAATCTCTCTTCCTTCTCTCTACTTTCTCTCTCTATTTGGAAGACTCCATTGGAGAAAAACTTGGGGAGATCATCGGGGGATGATTTAGCACGAAATTGACCATCAAAACGTCATCAAATCTTAAGGTATGGGATTTAATTCACCTTTGAGATTCTTTCCTCAAAGGGCTCCTTCAAAGGTTTTCCAAAAGTTGAGTTTCATATGGGTTTCATCCAATTTCGAGTTTGTTGTTATGAATTGAGTTGTTTATGTATTCTTTGGGTTAAAGTGAATAGATTATCATGTATTGCAACTTGATTATAATGAATTGATGTAGTTTGATCTAGATTGTGGGTGATGACCCTAACCCATAACCCTTGATATTGGGATTGATATGAATTTGGGTTGAATTGATGTAATTGATCTAATTATTGTTTAAATCATCTTTAATGGTTGTTATTACATTGATCATGTGTATATTGTAATGAATGTAAGTTATTCATGCCTATTTCTTGAGTATTGAATCTTGGGTAAGATGATAGACTTAGATATCATGTCATCAAGCTTTGATTTAGTATTGCATCGTGGTATAGTGCTTCTCTTAAATTAGTTTTTATGTCGGTTATTGATTTACATTGGGATGATGACCCGAATTGGGTTATTCTATGGGTTTATGGTAAGGCCCTTATTGTTGAACTATGGAGAAGTATTGGTAAGTCTTGATTATCCTAATCCTTACTTCAAATTGTGAGTTATTTGTCACCAAGTAATAATGTGTGTTGAAGTATACCTTGTTTAAGGTGATAGGTTGATATGATGATTGAATTGGAATGCTTTAGGTTGGTTGTGAGGTTTCCTAGGAGTACATGATATAGGAAAGTTGTTATGTAAAGATGTGCCCTATTGTGATGCGATGTGCATGGGCTAACTTCACCTATTTGAGTTGTTAATGAAAGGACCATTTCTCATACAATTCTTATTGAGCTTTGATGAACGAATGTATATGAGGGCTAGGCCTTATGATATATATATATATATATTGATATATATATATATATATATATATATATATATATATATATATATATATATATATATATATATATATATATATATATATTTATGATTATGATAAGAGTAAAGGCTTTTCAATAAAAAGGGACCTAGCTTAGCACCGAGTGGGCTTGTATGTGAGGGAGTGACACTTTCTTAAGGAAAGGTAGGGTTCACTACGGTTCTCACGGGATGGATAGCCTCATGACCCAAATAGGGTGTAGAGTCGATATGTCCATGGTTCTTTTTCCCCAAGCTCCATCAACTATGTTGCCACCATAGGATACTAGCTAGTGGATCCACCTAGATAGCTACGTTTATGTTAGGTTCTACTTTGGCCGGTAGACCACCTTCCATCGGGGTAAGGTTTCATGACACCGGATTCCACATTTGCTCTTGTGGTCTATGTCGGTTAAGGCAAGGTTTCCCTAAACTAAAATGAATGAATAAGATGTAGACTAATCGAAGTAACTTGAAAGGGTTTGGATATAGCTTAGGTAGGGGTATGGGACTCTACCTAAGCCTTGCACTAGTTGGACTTGATGGGAGATTTGAGAGGTCAATATTATGTTTGTAAGTAGTGATATAATGTAAATGACCTTGTACATTGAATAACATGCTTATGAGTATAAGGTTGTTGCTTTTGATTAAAGAAGAATGTTTTCATGAAATGGAAGAGTGTGTTAGGTAAGGTCAATTGCTAATTGTAGTCTTGATAGGTTACTTGATTAAGTAAGAGTTATGGGAATTTACTTGATCATTGCACTTGTGATTTTATGAAGGATATATTTAGTATGTTTTGCTTTACTATGTTTCACTCGTATACATGTTTTATAATGATGTTCTTAAATGTCCTTTTCTAAGTATATTTGATTGGTAATTGTATATGTGGTTCCATACTTAGTACATGTGGAGTACTAACCCCATTTTTTCCCTTTTCCCAAACATTTTAGGTTCGGGTCATTGATCTTGATCCAAATTACTGGAAAGGAAGACTTGGATCTCTAACCATCCAAGTGGTAGGTCCTCATTCTCCCGAGGGCGTGGCCGACATCTTGCTCTTATGTTACTTAGTTACTAAAATTTCGTATTGACTCTATTACTCATTTGAGACGATGTTGTATATAGCGTATATGTGGCTTCTTGTATTGATGTAGGGCTATGCCCAAGATTTATTGTCTTGATAGATTGTTTATGAGATGAGACGGATTTTATGACTATTATTTCTCTTTTTATAAATGTGTGAAATAAAAGAAGAAGACTATGTAATCTTCATATACGAACAAGTTATGTATACTTGATATAAAATGACTATGTGTATGTAGAGGTCTATGTAAACCTCCGAGTATTTATAGATAAAAGTTTTAAATTCCTTCACATTTTTAATCGATGAATGCTATGATGGGGCTAAGAGGCTTGTCTTAGTCCTCTAAGAGGACGACGACGCCGGTTACGTCTGGGGGTAAACCCAGATGTGACAATGAGTAAGGGGGAAGTGGATTCAGTTAAAGAAGAGACTGAATGCTTATTACACCCTTCATATTCCTTAACCATGTGACTACATGGGATGTGTCCAAGTTCTACCATTGGCAAGTAGAACAACCTCATCGAAGTAGGATAGAACTTCGGATTCCATATCTTGCTATCATGGTCTATGTCGGTTATCGCCGATTCTCATCATGTGGAATACATTTTATCATTAGTTAAGTTTATGAGGTTTAGGTGGTGGTATGGGACGCTATCTAGACATTGCACAATAGACTTTGAAGGTGTTATGTGGAGTTCCTACGTCTTGTCAAAGACCATTATGTGAGTGTCTTAGATGATGCTTTATGTGAGTGTCTTATGTGATGTATGAGTCTTAATGAACTAATGAACTAATGACCTATGTTAGTAACTATGTAAATGAAGGAGTACCTAATCTAAAGTGACTTAAGCATTCCTTAGCTAAAGTGTGAGGAGGGCATGAAAGGATAGTCTCTTCATGTCTTATCTTTGGAAGTCTTGAGGATGACTCTAGTTAGGGAAGTTGGTTAATCTTGTTGACTTGATCTAAACCTTAGGAAGTCTAAAGGACTATTTGGGTAATCTTGAAGAGGTCACTGCACTATGGACATTATCTTCTCGATTTACTTAAGTAGGTCTTTTGATAGTCTTTGGAAGAAGAATGTCTTCTAATCTAAGTGTAGGTGTGTTTAGTGAGAATGATTCTATTTGAGGTAGTCTATAGGATCTCTTGTGTGTGTGATAGAGATTGTATGGGCGGTCGCTCCACATTCACTCAAGTGAACCTTGGAAATCACCTTTGTTAGATGAATCTTACATAGATTTTTATGATTGTTTTCTAAGTATGTATGTGACTCATTATAGGTAATCTTAAGGGTCGTTTAGCCACATCTAGAGAGGGTGTATGGGCGGTCTCTCTTTGTGTGACTTAAGTGAATCTTAGGATGACTTTAAGTGAGGGAATTACATGCTAGGAAGGCTTAAATTGAGGGATGAAGTGCTTCGCTGTAACAACGAATTAATTCACTGTACAGTGAATATAGCTCACTGTAAAGTGAGTTCTTTAAATGGTATTTTTGGTTAATGGTTATCATATGTGTTTCCTAATTGCTAAATGATGTTCTCATGTTTAAACTATGATTTCCAAATGAAAAGATGCATATTTCCAATAAAGTCCATTTTCATGATTTTATGCATATAGCCATACTTAGTACATGTGGTTGTACTAATTCCATGCTTTATTTTCTATCATAGTTCTTGGTAGGTGAAGAGCTTGTGAAGTGAAGACTTGGACTTAGAAGATCGTTCAAGAAGAAGTTGAAGTATGTCCTCAATTGACTCGAGGGCATATGTCTTTTATTGTTTTTCTTCGAAGTATTGTAATAGACTATGTCTTTCTATTTTCGTATTGAAGTATGGGCCGTGTCCCAAAGTACTCTTGTGTCTTAAGATGATGAGATTGAGACTTAGCATTTCTATTACTTTTATATGAAAGAGATTTTTAAAGACTATATTATGTTTTGGTGAAAAGTTTTAAATTCCGCACTACTTTTCACTATATATATGCAATGAATGATATGAATGAGGCTTGTCTTAGAACTATGAGAGTTCGACGATGCCGGTCGCAATCCGAGATTTCACCCTATCTTCTAGGGTATGGTTTCGGGTTGTGACAAAGTTGGTATCAGAGCATAGGATTGGTAAAAGTAGTTTTAGGTATCAAAAATTCTCATCAAGTCACGTCTAGTAGAGTCTTGACCATCGGTGTGAATCGCGACACATCTATGGGCGAGAGGCTATAGGACGATAGAGTTTTTCTTCTTTTCTACTCCTATATCGTGCGGTAGAGTAAATGTTATGATTATCCTTCTTATGAGTTTCCGTGTGTTTTTTAGGAGGATGGCCGCTAGAAGGATGGAATAGGGAAGGGTGAATGAGGAAGTTCCTCCTCATGTTGAACAGGTTGAGCAAGTGCTTCATAATGGGCAAGGTGCTCAAGGTGATCAAGTGCCTCCTCAAGGTTATCATGCTCCTAATGTTGGAGTAGGTGAAGAGCTGCCGGAGTTGACTAATCGAGAGATCAGGGAGGGTTTGCTTGCTTTAACCCGAGCCGTAACGGCTCAAGTTAACTTGAACATGGTGCCTAGGGTGGTGGAGAGCACTATGTCATCTAGGTTGAGAGACTTAGTGAGGGAAGAATGCTATGCGACTATACTACATGATAATGTGGCCTTACCTAGACACCTGATGTATGCACAATCATGTGAATAATTTAATCTTGGGAGGATGTCAAGTAGCTTGAAGAGGAGTGTTGATAGTGACCAAGTGCAACCTAGGTTCAAAAAGAGGGTTCAAACTCAAGATGGACCTAGTGTTCCTAAGAAGAAATTTGAGAAAGGAGGTGGCTCTAAGGATGGCAAGCCTACTTGTGCAAATTATGGCAAGAAACATTATGGTGAGTGTTTATTGTGTACCGATAGTTGCTTTGGATGTGGAAAAGATGGGCACAAAGTGAGAGATTGTTCAAACAGTGCTTCTAGGAAGGAGGGCAAGAAGGTTGAGCCTAGTGTTCCGAAGGAAGATGCTCCAACTAAGAGGCATTTCTATGCACTCCGTACTAGAATTGAGAAGTCGGGTGATGGTGATGATGATGTTGGTAAGTTCTTGTTTCTCTTTTGATAGTATGAGTTCCTTCTAAGAGGGGGAGTATGGTTTGTAGATGGGATAGAATTCCTTGATTTGTTGCATGTGCATGATGTTTAGGAGTTTGGTTGAAATTGAATTTCATTTACTTCTTGCATTGTGTGATTTATGAAACTTTGAGCATGTTGTATGATGTGTTTAAATGATGTTATCTTGCATATTAGCATGTCTATATAAAGAATTGCCTAAAATTTCATTTTTGGAAAAGTTGTTAAAATCACTGTTGCTTTATAAACTGCTCACTGTAATATTTTTGTAAAAATGGCTATTTGATTCTTTGGTCTAAAATTGTAGTATTGTGGTTAGAACTGATGTATATGAGTATGATGTTGAATATAAAATGAGTTTTTTCTATTTGGATTGATGCATGTGAGTTTTGTAGCATAACGAGTTATAGAATTGTCTTCTAGTTTCTTGTTATGTTGCGAATATCTTGACTATGTGAAGTTGATCTTTTCCTCTTGGATATGTTTTGTATGGTTTGGTTATGTGCTGCTAGTTGAGGCTCTTATCTTGGAAGTGTTCGGAGAGTGGCAAGTGTCATTCGAGGACGAATGTTGTCCAAGTGGGGGAGATTGTAATACCTCGAAAATAGCTTAGGTGCTCTAGAGAATCATATGTTGGTGTTGGTGTTATAATGTCCTAAATATGCCTAAAATATAGTATATAGGCAGTAGCTAAAATATTAGAGGTGTTGGAAGTCAAACGTCAAGGGACGACTAAGACGTTTGACGACTAAGTCACCTAAATGGATCTTATGTGGTTCTATGTGTTTATGTGTGTTTCATGTTGTTTTAAGGTTCTTAATAGAGTTAATATATCATGTATAGTCAGTGGTTAAAGTTTCGTGAAGTTTGGAGGTCAAACGACCAAGAACGTCCAAGGCATTCGAAAGATATGCCTTGAGTCGACCTCGTACGTCTAGGCGAGTTTCATTGAGTTTTACGTGTTCGTTTTGTATGAAATTCATGTGAGAGGTGTTAAACTAATAGATTATCATATTTGGGTTGGAATAGTCCGGGAAATTATCCCCAAGGACCATCGAAGGGTCCTTGAGGAAGGACCCAAAACTGATGTGCAGGCAGTCCCAGGCAGCCTTGGCGACGGAGCTGTCAACGGCCAGTAGTGGCTGTGACTCCCCGTCACAAGGGTCTCGTCGTGGGGTCCTTGTCCAAGGGTGTATAGGGGACCCTTGGCAAGCTACTGTTGCTTTCAACGGAAGGCCATGACGCCCCGTTTTAGCCGTGACGCCCCGTTATGGGCAGGTCGTCATGGGTTGTTCCCTGTGCAGATTTTTCTGCCAAGTCAGGGGTGAATTAGTAAATTCACCCCACTTCCAAATAAGATTTTAGGGGTTTTATTAAGGGTCTTATGGGTATTTTAATTAACTATATAAGTAGTTAACACCCTAAAGACTTCATCCTTCCAAATTGAAAACCCAAAAGTCTTAGAAATATCCCCAAAACCTCCATTGAAGACTCCATTGAAGAGGCAGCTTGGTGAGGGGTTCTTGAGTGGAATTTCTTTTTCAAAGTGAATGATTATCATCCTTGAGGTATGGCTTTTGATCCTTGAAACTCGTTTCATCAAGGAGCCCAACTTTCAAAGATGTTTTCAAAGTTTTCTAAAGTGAATTGTCCAAATTTTGGGATTCTACCATGGGTTCTTGCACAAATAATTTGTAAACATTGAATTATGATCTAATTGATATTGTGATTATTTCAACATAAATTACCTATGAACCCATGTGAATTGATGAACCCTAGTTTTGACTACTTTTTGGGTTACTTGATATTAAGCTAATATTGATGAATTGTTGTGTAGTTTCTTATGGGCTTTCTATTGATGTAAGAATTGTATTCAATTGATATATAATTGATCTTAGATTGCTAAACCTAGATTGAATTGATGTAGATTCATTTAGTTTTATGGTTATTGCTTTGAATTGTTGTTCATAGCCATGGGTAAGGGCCTTGTGATGTTGAATTGGTTGATTTGGCATTGAATTGAAGTATGGATATGGGGATGAAGGTATGCTGCCTCGTTTCCTTAATTTGATATTAATTATACTTCGATACTATTGTGATTGGTATTGTCCACTTATGGTGGCGGTGTTATGTGTTTTACTTGCAATTGACGTGGCCTTGTCGGTGTTACTTTATGTAATATTATGAGCATGGCCTTACTGGCAACTACTTGAAGTAATGTGGATATTTGTGTAGTTGATGATGTGAAGCATGACATTACTTATCTACATGTGAAGTTATATAGTCATGTATGTATTCTTCTAGTTATGTTGCCTTAAGTGATCATGTTAGACTTTGACTTTACATTATGAGTGTAGCGTTAGGTTAAGTCTTGGTTATTCCTACTTGACTTTATGAGTCTATGTGGAGTATATTAATGATGTTATGATGATATATAGGGTGACTTGAATATGTTAGGTCGTTTTAGAGGTGTTTCTAGAATGATTTGTATTATGTGTTAAAGGTGAAGTATGTGATGTCTTGTCTTGTTGACTTGTATCTCTTGCTTGATGTATCTATGGTTATGGGTATGTGATGTCTTGATTTAGGGTGTTATAACTCTTAGTCTTGAATAAATAAATATAGGTGAGACCTTAATGATAAGAGGGTCATTTATGTGGAACCTTGAACTTAGTGGCGAGGTTATAAATTGTGAAGTAGTTAGCCGTAATGGTATCCTTCATGTGATGAGTCATGGACTTAAGGTTGATTGGCTGGAATGGCATCACATCATACCTTAGGGAAGTCGCTATGAGCTTCTTGTCGCCAAAGTGAGTTATGCCCTAGTGGACCTTGCTTTGGTAGGGTGAATGTAATGGGGTCATGAACTAGATAAGAGACCTATTTATATGAACCTTAATGTGAACTAATCTATGAGAACTAAGGCTAGCACCGAGTGAGTATGAGTAAGGGGGAAGTGGATTCAGTTAAAGAAGAGACTGAATGCTTATTATGCCCTTCATATTCCTTAACCATGTGACTACATGGGATGTGTCCAAGTTCTACCATTGGCAAGTAGAACAACCTCATCAAAGTAGGATAGAACTTCGGATTCCATATCTTGCTATCATGGTCTATGTCGGTTATTGCCGATTCTCATCATGTGGAATACCTTTTATCATTAGTTAAGTTTATGAGGTTTAGGTCGTGGTATGGGACGCTATCTTGACATTGCACAATAGACTTTGAAGGTGTTATGTGGAGTTCCTAGGTCTTGTCCAAGACCATTATGTGAGTGTCTTATGTGATGCTTTATGTGAGTGTCTTATGTGATGTATGAGTCTTAATGAACTAATGAACTAATGACCTATGTTAGTAACTATGTAAATGAAGGAGTACCTAATCTAAAGTGACTTAAGCATTCCTTAGCTAAAGTGTGAGGAGGGCATGAAAGGATGGTCTCTTCATGTCTTATCTTTGGAAGTCTTGAGGATGACTCTAGTTAGGGAAGTTGGTTAATCTTGTTGACTTGATCTAAACCTTAGGAAGTCTTAAGGACTATTTAGGTAATCTTGAAGAGGTCACTGCACTATGGACATTATCTTCTCGATTTACTTAAGTAGGTCTTTTTATAGTCTTTGGAAGGAGAATGTCTTCTAATGTAAGTGTAGGTGTGTTTAGTGAGAATGATTCTATTTAAGGTAGTATATAGGATCTCTTGTGTGTGTGTGATAGAGATTGTATGGGCGGTCACTCCACACTCACTCAAGTGAACCTTGGAAATCACCTTTGGTAGATGAATCTTATATAGATGTTTATGATTGTTTTCTAAGTATGTATGTGACTCATTGTAGGTAATCTTAAGGTTCGTTTAGGCACATCTAGACAGGGTGTATGGGCGGTCACTCTTTGTGTTACTTAAGTGAATCTTAGGATGACTTTAAGTGAGGGAATTACATGCTAGGAAGACTTAAAGTGAGGGATGAAGTGCTTCACTGTAACAGTGAATTAATTCACTGTACAGTGAATATAGCTCACTGTAAAGTGAGTTCTTTAAATGGTATTTTTGGTTAATGGTTATCTTATGTGTTTTCTAATTGCTAAATGATGTTCTTATTTTTAAACTATGATTTCCAAATGAAAAGATGCACATTTCCAATAAAGTCCATTTTCATGATTTTATGCATATAGTCATACTTAGTACATGTGGTTGTACTAATTCCATGCTTTATTTTCTATCATAGTTCTTGGTAGGTGAAGAGCTTGTGAAGTGAAGACTTGGACTTAGAAGATCGTTCAAGAAGAAGTTGAAGTGTGTCCTCAATTGACTCGAGGGCATATGTCTTTTATTGTTTTTCTTTGAAGTATTGTAATAGACTATGTCTTTCTATTTTCGTATTGAAGTATGGGCCGTGTCCCAAAGTACTCTTGTGTTTTAAGATGATGAGATTGAGACTTAGCATTTCTATTACTTTTATATGAAAGAGATTTTTAAAGACTATATTATGTTTTGGTGAAAAATTTTAAATTCCGCACTACTTTTCACTATGTATATGCAATGAATGATATGAATGAGGCTTGTCTTAGAACTATGAGAGTTCGACGACGCCAGTCGCAATCCGAGATTTCACCCTATATTCTAGGGTATGATTTCGGGTTGTGACACCCGTCTACTGACCGTAAGTCAAGTTATGGACCATAGGTTAGGC
Source organism: Solanum sitiens (assembly GCA_016801875.1). Lineage (NCBI taxonomy): Eukaryota > Viridiplantae > Streptophyta > Magnoliopsida > Solanales > Solanaceae > Solanum > Solanum sitiens. Next base: position 846,618 of record JABWTJ010000256.1, read on the forward strand.
CCATATATGAGAGGGCAATCATGAAAAGGCTACGTGTGAGACGAAGGACATGGACTATGGTCCGTAGTTCAATCTATGAACCTTTCTGAATGCCTTTTGTTTCTGTCAAAGATCCCCCTTACTTTGTTCAACTTGACCTATAGAGGGACTTACGGACCGTAAGTACCCTTCGTAGGTAGCCACTTCAGCAATTTTGAAATTCTTCTGTTTCGTTTCTTCTCGTTCTATAATTAAGTCAGGTATGATTCTATGTTTATTCTAGGTTTTAACAACTCTTCCAGAGGTACGATGGCACCAAATAAGGCACCCGCTGCAAAAAGGAGGTGCAAATCAAGACGAACTTCACGTCAATTGGTCTTAAATGACCCGGAGGGCGACAATGACCCTGAGTACGTCCGTAACACTAGACAAAATCCAACCGCCACAGCTTGGGCTAATCGGAACCAGACGAGTACGGGGAATACCAATGTAGTCACTGCCTCCTAGTATGATGAGGATAATACACTTATCAGATCACCGGAAAGGTCTGCTTCCGATTCCTCGCACAACGCTACTGTCGAGTCTGCATCAGGCTCTACCTCCAGGTCCAGTGAGCACAATTAAGAAGCCACGTATTGTTGAAACCCAATTTTGACCCTTCCCTATAGGAATTAAATAATGAGCTTCTTAATTTTAAACAAGTCGAAACAATTATATTTTATAAAGTTCAAAATGTTCTTAAGTTATTTTAAATTAATATCGTTACTTTTATAACTTTTAGATAATATATATGTTTTACATAATTATGTATACGATTAGTATATTTTATGAGAAAATCATCTCGAAAGGGTTTTGATTTTGGTACACATTTTATTAATTTAGTCTAGTCATAATTTTGTTATAATTCTGAGCAATGAAATTATTTAGTTTACATTCGAATTAATTGTTTTATTTCATCAAGTTTGAGAAGCTCGTTTAAATTAATTTACCTTATTTTATCTTGTTTAGACAAATATTCTAAACCCATTTTAAAGACAATTTTGGGCACTTTTTCCAAATTTTCAGCAACCTATCAATCCTTTTGACCTTGAATCCCAACCCAATTTTGATTTCTCAGTGGCCCAACTCGTTTTTCCCTATACAAGTTTTTCAAGCCCAATTACAATTCCTAGTTACAACAACTCATCCTCCAAATACAATCAGTAGCCCATCAATTTCAAAATCTAAAATACCCAACCCTTTTCCCCTGACCCGACCCTTTCCAAAACGAAGAAGCCCAGAACACTCCAACGTCTCTTTCTTCAGGTCCTTGCACGACTTTTCTGCAATTCCAGTTGTTGCCCCATCCTGGCCAGCACAAGATTGTTCCACGTCGATACCAAGGACGTTGGAATCTATCCTAAGCTTTTATCCCCCCTTTCCTCTTCCAAAATGGGTTTGAAGCTTCAGGAAAAGGTGCTTAGACTAAATGGGAAAAGATTTCAGAGGTCCGAATTTTTAATATGCTTGGTTTTGATATAAAATCTCATCCGTCCCCCCCCACCCCCGCAATATTTTCCCCAAAAACCCTAGTCTCCCTTCTATATATTATCCTTATGGTTCACTGTTAAAAGGGATTTTTTCTTTGGCGAAAAAAGAGTGGGAGAAAACTTTGGAGAAATTTGTTGTTAGGAAACAGTGAGAAAAATACAAAAAAGAAACTGAAATTCATCAAGCATAGATAAGAAAAAATCAAATTAGGATTCGAGATGATAGTGTATGTATCATTGAGACTTTTGGGTTCCCTGTTTGAGGTCTACATTTCCGTCGGAACCTTTTTAGTTTGGTGGTGCATAGCTCAGCTCGTTTCATCCGGTTTGCTGCTCTAGAAGAGGTAAACTCTACTGCGAGTTATAGTTTCGGTCAAATATTGATTTTTCTGTTTGTGCTCTACTTGTTTATTTTATTATGGATAAGGTTAAATCAAGTTAGTTCTTTATGATTTCTTTGTTTGGTTTGTCAGTAGTGTATCCTTGCCGTTATTAATTTTCCGATGTCATTCTTATCGTCTTCCGTTGAATATCTCTGTTTGTTAAGTCAAAAAATGTAGTTTATCTTTTCCAATTATATGAGAGTTAAACCGAGTTCTTCGCTGAGGCAAACAGGGTGTAGGTTTTATTTGTTAATTCATGTGTTTCATGCCCTCATGTTAGACATTTAAATGTTGGAGTCTTAAAAGTATTAGGAGATACTAGTGATTTTGAATCAGTCAATATAGCAAGCATTTGTCTCCGATATTTCCTTTAGTACATTATTTTGAGCTTCGTATCTAATTTAGAGTTGTTTTGATCTCTCCACATTACTGTCTTGCTATGTTGCTCATGTTTCTTTTAACTATTTATAGTTGTTGATGTTATGTTTCTGTCATCTGCTCGAAACGCTTAGATCAACATTGAAATCAGTCAATTAGGTGTTCGTTCTTGAATCCGTGATTTAGGCTTTGGAGTTGTATGTTGTTGTTCTTCATACCCAAGCATGTAAAGTCAGATTTTGTTGGACCTGATTTATATGTGCATTTATTTTTCTTCCCACATTCTCCTTTATTCAGATTTTTTTTAACACTTTAACTAGTTCGCATTTGTTATCCTTAGTAGTGCCAAATATTTCAATTCATCTTGTCATCGTTTAGCTAATTATTTGATGCGTTACAGTTAGCTATCCATGTTTATTTTTGTTGTTTTTGCAATTGATTAGATTAAAGGATCATGAGTGTGGCACCATACTTGTCCACTATTGCTTGAAATTTCTTTTAAGAAACTTACAATTTGTTTTTGTGAAGTAATTGAATGTTAGATTTCATTTTATTTTTCTTTATAGTCTGATCGAATAGAATATTTTCGGAAGTTCTTAGTCTTATACTCGAGCTTAATATTTATTTAGTTGGTTTGAACAAATGCCTTCAACCCTTTTTTTATATTTTACTTTAAGGTCTCGATTATTTTGTTTATTGGTGTTAAATTCCTTTGAATGATTGTCCTCGTGTAAAAAGGTTGGAATTTGTCAAAACATTTCTAGTAGGTTGGTTTACTCTTTTTTTTTTTATTTATATCAGTTGGTTTATAAATTAACTCTTCTCCCTTCACTTTGTTTGCATGTGATCAATCCGAGTACTTTTGGAATCCTCTCATTGCATATCTTCGAGTTGAATTTCTTTGAGTCAAACCTTGACTATATTTGGGAAGTTGGAACTTGAAATACATGCTAAAAGAAGTTTACACGGGCCTTGGATTGTTTAAAATAGATTATACACATGTTTTATACAGTAGTATACATTAATATACATATATGAAATGTCAAAAAATATGGGGATACAGGTCTGAAGACAAAATACAGGATGGAAAACTGGTATACGAACAATTTAGAAATACGGACATATAGCCCGTATACATTCAGTGTATACAAATTCTTCAAAGGCCAAAAATGGGCTCAAAAGCCTCAAATAAATTTCCAACAACTCTTTTGAATTTAAATGGGTTTGGGCCTATTTATGCAATCTTAGATCAGGACAGGTTACAAGACATGGGCCAGAAGCCCATCAGATTTGGAATTTGGGAAAAAGACCCAAATTCAATTCTCTCTCCCTTTTTCTCTTATTCATTTGTGATTATGTTGACTAACATTATTTATGGTTTGACTTTAACTTAATTAGTTCCCAAAAGATAGGCATATCGTCTATTATGTTCAAATTTAAATGCTTTTTATTTATTCACTTATTATTTAGTTCTATTTTATTTTAGTCATCTTGCAATGTATGAATTAATCACTTTAAAAAATTCCTTTAAGTTTATTTTCCCTTTAAATAAAAAATGAGTTTTATTTCTTAATAAAAACCTTAAAAGTCATTATAGTCAAATCGCCGGTCAACCGTGAGTTAGCGGACATTACGAGGGCCTAACACCTTTTTGGAATGTACATTGAACTTTGAACCCTCATAATTTCAAATTGATTTTTATCTGTTTAAATCCTTTTGAAAATTTATGTTTTTTCTTGATTTTTACTACAAAATTAAGTGGTGACTCTGTTAATTTGGAAAATCGGTTTTTTAAAATCATAAGATTAATTGATTTTTCAAAATTAGTCATTTCTCTTTTTTCTTTTATTATATTCTGAAGAAAAACACGTATGATGAGGCCACCAGCTTGGACAGTCCTCAGAACTCTGCACCTAACCTAGTAGTGGATGAACCAAACCGATGGTGCGTAGATGGGCAATGGAAGATTTATCGGGATGCCAAGATGCCAAATGCAAAGAGGAATATGACCGGAACTATCACATAGGAGCGTCGAGTCTTAACAGGGAGTCTCCACACAGTACCAGAGACCCAGGGGCTATTTAAAAAAAACAGGTGTGAATGTGTCACGACGGGAGAGCACCCCATAGTCATAACCGACGTCTTCATCCTCTTAGAGGCCTTGGACAAGCCCTTACATTACATCATCGCATCATTGATAAAATAAAAAGCGGAAAAATTAAAACTTTTCTTTTGAAGTTCAACTTCACTTCACATATATCAAAATCGAATCTATAATTGTCTCACATGACCATCTAAAACATAAGAGTAAGAGAAATGAGACTTATCCCTTACATCATTACAAATCTTATAAGATAATACAACATAGTTCTTTGAAATAGGAAATAGAACAATGTCTTTCATTAATAGCGGAATACAAAAGCTATATTCATAGGCTTTGTCTTCAAACTTGAGGACTGGCCAACTTGGGGACAATCCAAGCTTCTTTGAGAAATTGGCCTTGAAGCACCTCAATGGCCCGAACCTACATTTCTGAAGAAATAGAAGATGTATGGGTTAGTACAAACCACATGTACTAAGTATTGATATATGCAAGTAAAACATTTGAAGACATGCACAAAGGGATATTTTAGTATAAACATGTTAAGTTTACTTTAAAAGCCTTTATGCACATTCCATGAACATATACAAGTCCATACCACAACAACAATAAGACATATTCATATTCATGTTAAAGAGTAACATCATAATAAAGCCATAATCAACATTTCATATTTAGAGTCCATTTCAACAATACCCCCACGAGACCTTACTCATAACCTTAATCCAAGTCCACTAGTGCAATGTGTATGTGAAGCCTCATAATCCCACATAAACCAAGTAAACTAGCAAAGAGATCATAAGCATTGTCTTTTACCTCATATAACATCATCACAAGTTTAGTTAACATCATTCATAACAATTTAAACCAACATCATATAATACCAACATTATACATTTCATTCATAACATATGTACATACAGAACCCACCCTAGAACTCCCCTCAAGGTCCACTTTTGCAATATAAAGGTAAGGTTCCATATCCTTACCTACACTAAGTAACACCTCTTAACTAGTCCTAGTTAGTGTTCATCTTCTTACTTTCATTCATTCATTTTACTTTCGGGTGTGAGCTAAACATGGAATCCGGTGTCAACCCTCACACCGAAAGGAGGGCATCCTACTTTCGAATGTAGGACATATACATGATAATATCATCTAGGTGGATCCACTAGCTAGGTTTCCTATGGGGTCACATAGTTAATGGACTAGGAGGTTACTACTAAAAACCCTCTTTATGCTAATTCACATTATAGTTTCCACCTGATGAGAACATTTGATGAACCTACCTTTCTTTTGGGAAGGGACACCTCTCATTATCAATTTCACTCGGTGCTAAGATAAATTCCCTTTTTAAAGTATCTTTAAGTCTTCCTTAGCATTAATTTATAACATAGGTCTTAGGAGTTTAACCCCTCATATAACATGTTCATAACTCATAGGTTATAGGATGAGAAAGTCCTTTCATCACAAACCCAACATCATGTGAGAACATTACATCATAGCATAACCATAAGATGCACATAGGAATTACCTTCAATCCCTCATAATAGTACACCTATCATAGTCTCACTACCATCATATTAATAGCATGATCCTATATTCGTAACTTCATCATTCATACTTCAATTAATCAATATTACCAAATATAGACCAACAATACTACAAAAACATAGTCATGTTTTGAAGATCTTACCAATGGCCTCCATGAAACCCATTCAATACTTAATCCAAATCAATTATATGTACCCACCAAATCAATTATCATCATAACACATTAGTCAATTAAGCACGATCATACTCAATTACATCACCTCTAGTCATTAATCAACATAATCCAAGAATTAGGGTTAGGAGAAGAGGGACATTCATGGGTTCTTAAAGATTTAGATCAAAATCCAATCAATACATGATATAAGGCAGTCCATGAATTAATATTACAATTAACACCAATATAACAATTGATATACTCATCCTTTTCACGCAATTCATCAAACAAGATCTAAAATTTACGGAATTTAGGAAAGAACATGGGTCCTATGGAATTTCAATTAAAAAGCAACAATTAACCATAATTATCCACTTAAACAAACCTAGCTAGTCATAATTCATCACAATTGATCTGCAATTTGTGTTTTAAAAGAAGACCCATATGTAGAGAAAAACCCTTGTATTTGGTGTATTTGAAATCATCTTTGAATGGACCTCTTGGGGAAAGGAATCCCAAGAGTGAAAGAATCCATTCCTTAAGGAAGACTTTATCCACGAATTTAAGTAAAAAACTTGGGAGATTGGTCATCTTCTTCAAGCTTCAATGCTTCTTCAATGGAGGTTGGGTAGACAGAGAATATAGAGAGAAGTGAGAGTGATTTGGATTTCAATTTGGGGATTTGATTTGGGTGGGTAAATGTGGTATAAAACTGACTTAAAATTAATATATACCCCTCCCCTAAAATACACAAAAGACCCCTCACTTAATTAGACCTTTTTGTGAAGTCAAACTTGACTTCAATTTTTAGAATTTTCGTCGGGGAACAAGTTCGCGTTGCGGAGCTATTCCGACCATATTTTCAAAATTAAATTTTGACACAGTAGAGTACGCGCCACACTGGGCGGCCTTCTCTTCAGTCTCCCGATGCAATTGGTCTATTTTCGTAGGAGAAAGGCCTACTGTGTCCGCGACGTGGACCAAACTTTTGGCCCATGGTGAACCTAGTCCACGACGCGGGCTGGTTTCTGCCATGCACAATGGCCTGCTGCCTTGGGCAGCTTGTTGGACAATAGTTGGGTCCTCCTCAAGGACCGGGGTCATACCTGGACGTTTTGACCCTATAATTATTATTTTACCTATTTAAAGTATTTTTACAAGTTTAGTATTCATACAACACTCCCAAACCTTCACAAGACCTAAGGACGTCTCCTAGTTCAATTTCACTAGTTTCCGGATGTCATAGTCGTCCCTTGACATTTAGGCTCTAATACTTATAAATCAAGTTTATTACATTAGTCTACGTCTGGAAATATCATTTAGGCTCTAATACTTATAAATCAAGTTTAATACTTATAAATCAAGTTTTAATGATTTTTAATAGGTGAGGCTCAAGCCTAGTCAATGGGTTTCAGAGGTATAACAATATCCCCCTTGGGGGAACATTCGTCCTCGAATGACACTTTAACATCTTTATTTGGAACTTATGACTCAATATTAGCAGCCCAACCAGCACATGCATATAAAAATAATTCAATAACACAGGAGTAAATATTTACTCCACTCTTAAACACAACAATGCATCATTATGAGGTAAAAACTATGTGAACTACCAATTATGCACACATTTCATCATTTCACATTATGCAAGGAGGAATGTCCTTCTCCTTATCATATAGCTCAACATATTCAACAAAGAGTAATACATCATTTCATCAGTTTACACTTGAGCAATTTCACGACAAGAATTAACACATAGTCAACGATACCAACCACATAATCGAGTATCATCAAGTATGAAGAACATATAATTCAAGACACATATGAAAAATGAATTTTTCACAAAAACATGCATAATTAAGGGAAATCATGGAAGTTCAAATACACTTAAGAACCTTCATAAACCACAACTAAGAGAAGTCACTAACCTCAACCTTGACTACAAGAGGAAGGAAATAGATGAGGATATCAGGACATCATATCGGCCTCGACCTCCCAAGTAGCATTTTCCACAAGATGATTCTTCCAAAGAACCTTTACGGAAGCTACTTCCTTATTCTTCAACTTCTTCACTTGCCGGTCTAAAATCACAACCGGGACCTCTTCATAGGAAAGGATAGCATCAACTTCTAAACCTTCTAGAGGAAGGATAGACACCGGATCACATATACACTTTTTGAGCATTGACACATGGAACACCGGATCCAACTTAATAGATAATTTCAACTCATAAGCAACACTTCTGACGTGTTTCACAACCTCATATGTCCCCACATACAAGGGACTAAGTTTCCCCTTTTTACCAAACCTCATCACCCCTTTCATGGGTGATATTTTCAAATATTCCAAGTCACCTACCATAAACTCAAGGTCCATTTTTCTATTGCCTGCATAAGATTTTTGCCGAATTTGGGTTGTCTTCAATCTATCATTTATGTGTCAGACTTTCTCCACAGCCTCATAGATTGCTTTGGACATATTAAAGCAAACTCGCCTACCTTAAACCACCCAATTGGAGATCTACATCTGCTCCCATAAAGGGCCTCAAAGGGTGTCATGGCGATACTTGAATGATAGCTATTATTGTAGGTTGGTATCGATCCCACGAGGAATATGGTTTACACTTAATTTTAACCCACAATTATATCTTTAGTCAAGGTATTTCCGAAACAATTGAGTAAAGGGGAGGGGGTTGTGAAACAAATTCCTAAAATTATAAGAGTATTAAGTAAGCAAAAATCAACTTCGATTGTTATCAAGGCGAGAAAGTAACTAGGGTGTAAGTGTTCTCCACAAGCTCATAACGCAGTAATCCTAGCAATAGCAATCCCTTCTGTTATACCTCAAAAATCCATTTACCTAGGCTAGAGCCTCACCTATTAAATAATGACTAAAAAATTTTGTTCCAGACCTAAACTAATGTAGTTAACCTGATTTATAAGTATTAGAGCCTAAATTTCAAGGGACGATCATGATGTCCGAAACTAGAGAAATTGAACTAGTAGACGTTCTTAGGTCTTGTGAAGGTTTGGGAGTGTCATATGAAGAGTAAAAATTGTAAAAATAATTTAAATAGATAAAATAATATTTTAGGGATCAAACGTCCAGTTTCGACCCCCCAAAGACCACCCTAGGGGTCCTTGAGGAGGGCCCAAGCATTGGCAAGGAGACTGCCAAGGAAGCGAGTGAGCAACCCTTTTTTTGGACATGCTCACGCGTCGCACCCCTTTAACTCAAAAGCAAAAAGTTTCCTTGCAATGCGGTCTTGTCAAAAACCTTTCTACATCAAATTAAATTCCAGAAACAAGATTTGGAAGTGCTCCGCGACGGGCAGCCACATCCCAAATTTGTTTGCGTCGTTTAAAAGTCAAGTTTGACTTCACAAAATGGTCTAACTAAGTGAGGGGTCTTTTTGGTATTTTAGGGGAGGGCTATATATTGATTTTAGGTCATTTTATACCACTTTTACCCACCCAAATCAAATCCCCAAATTGAAATCCAAATTAACTCTCACTTCTCTCAAAATTCTCTCTCTACCCAACCTCCATTGAACAACATTGGAGCTTGAAGAAGAAGACCGATTATCCAAGTTTTCTACTCAAATTTGTGTCTAAAGTCTTCATTAAGGTATAGATTCTTTCACTCTTGGTATTCCTTTCCCAAAGAGGTCCATTCAAAGATGATTTTAAATCCCCCAAAACTCAAGGTTTTTTCTACACATGGGTCTTCTTTTAAAAGCTAAATTGTTGATCAATCGTGATGAATTATGATTACTTAGTGTTGTTTAAGTGTATAATTATAGGTAATTATTGTTGTTTAATTGAGATTCCATTGGACCCATGTTCTTCCCCAATTTATTAATATGGGATATCGTTTAATGCATTTCTTGAAGATGATGAGTATATTAGTTTTTATATTAGTGTTAATTGTATTATAACTTCATGGACTGCCTTATATCATGTATTGATTGGGTTTTGATCTAATACTTTAAGAACCCATGAATATCTCTCTTCTCCTAACCCTAACTCTTGGATTATGTTGATTAGTTACTAGAGGTGATGTAATTGATTATGATCTTGTTTAATTGACTATTATATGATGATGATGATCAATTTTTAGGGTACGTATTCTTGAATGGGTTTCATGGAGGCCATTGGTAAGACCTTCAAGGTCATGAACTTGTTATTGTAATATTATTGGCTTATCTTTGTTATTGTTGGTAAAGTGAAGTATGAATGATGAAGTTATGAATGTATAATCATGCTATGAATATGATGGTTGTGAGATGATGATAGGTGTACTATTATGAGAGTTGAAGGTAATTCCTATGTGCATATCAAGGTTATGCTATGATGTAATGTTCTCACATGATGTTGGGTTTGTGATGAAAAGACTTTCTCATCCTAAAACCTTTGAGCTATGAACATTTATATAAGGGGTTGAAATCCTAAGACCTATGTTATGAATTCATGTTTAGAAAGACTTAATCATACTTCAAAAAGGGAATTTAGCTTAGCACCGATTGAACTTGACAATGAGAGGGGTTTCTTCAGAAGGAATCTTCCCCCGATGTTCTCATGAGGTGGAAACTACAATGCAAATTAGCATAAAGAGGGTTTGTAGTAACAACCTCCTAGTTTCTTAACTATGTGCCCCCATAAGAAACCTAGCTAGTGGATCCACCTAGATTCTATGATGATGTTGATGTCTTACCTTGGTATGTAGGATGCCCTATTTTTTGTGAGAGGGGTTGACAATGGATTCCATGTTTATCTCACATGGTCTAATGTCGGTTATGACAAAGTTTTCCAAAATTAAAATGAATGAATGAAAGTAAGAAGATGAACACTAACTAGGATTACTTAAGAGGTGTTACTTAGTGTAGGTAAGCATATAAGACTTTACCTATACATTGCTTAAGTGGACCTTGAGGGGAGTTCTAGGGTGGGTTCTTTTTATATACATGAAATGCATGTGTTGATCTTATATGATGTTGGTTTCACTTGATGTACATGATGTTGGTCTAAATTGTAATGTATGATGTTGACTACACGTGTGATGATGCTTTATGAGTTAAAAGACAATGCCTATGGTCTCTTTGCTAGTTTACTTGGTTTATGTGGGGTTATGGGGCTTCACATACACATTGCACTAGTGGAATTAGATTGGGATTATGAGCAAGGTCTTGTGATGTATTGATGAAATGAACTCTAAACAAGAAATGTTGGCTATGACTTTATTATGATGTTACTCTTGAACATGAATATGAATATGTCTTACTATTGTGGTGATATGGACTCGTATGTGTCCTTGGATTGTGCATAAAGTCTTTTAAAGTAAACTTAGCATGTTTATAAAAAAAATATCCCTTTGTGCATATCTTCAAATGTTTTACTTGCATACATCCATATTTAGTACATGTGGTTTGTACTAACCCATATCTCTTCTATTTCTACACAAAGTGTAGGTTCGGGCCATTAAAGAGCTTCTAGTCCTTACTTGACGAACTTTGTTATCCCCAAGTTGGTGAGTCCTCAAGTCCGAGGATGGAGATGATAATTCTAGTTTCATATTTACTTGTTTAAAGACTTTATTGTAATTCCTATTATAAGACGTATTGTAATGATATAAGGGCTAAGTCCCATTTCTCTTACTTTTATGTTTAGATGGTCATGTGAGACAATTTAGATTCCATTTTGATATATGTGAAGTGAAGTTGAACTTCAAAAGAAAAGTTTTAATTTTTCCGCTTTTATTCTCTCAATGATGCAATGATGTATGCTAAGGGCTTGTCTAAGGCCTCTTCGAGGACTAAGACGCTGGTTACGACTAGGGGGTGCTCTACGGTCATGACACCTTCCTAGTGTATTACATGCAATGTGATAAGTTATGTATCTCTAAATCCTTGGTCTGGCATTAGAGAATTTCACCCCGCACCCTAGTCTAGCTACGTGTGTATAATTTAATAACCCTTACCTTTACCTCATATTAGACATCGCGTCGATGTATGACTTACTTTTTACCCTCGCACCAATCGACACTAGACTATTAGATAATATCATACTAAATCTATGTTGATAATTCTTTTCTTATTAACTATCTCCTTGGTCCGACAAGTAGCAACAAGGCGAGTGCTAATGCGTGCACTCGTTAAAAAGACTTCTAGATGAAAGAACTATCAATGCATGCAAAAACACTATTCAAGAATTTCTTAATTACTATTCATACTTTGTTAATCGCTCATGGTTCATACAACCCTAGTTATGGATTTAGTTACCCATATTAGCAAGATAACAATTCATGTTTTTAGAGGAAGAAATCATGTACTTACGTAATAAGAATTATAAACCCACAATTGAACTTGAATTGCAAAACTTAAATCTTCAAAACCAACTTAGAAAATTAACAATTGCTAACGTTGCAAGTTAATATCCTAAAAACAAGAACTCAAAACAATGTAATAATGTCTAACCCCCTAAAATGAGGTTTACATCCCCTATTTATAGAAAACAAATCCTAAGTTAAAAGGGAAAAAAATAAGGAAATAAACTGCAGGACGTGTCTTCATTCTACAGGGTTGACCTACGGTCCGTAGGTTGAGTTACGGTTCGTAGGTCCTTTTCGTGTCTCCATACTTATCCAATTTTCCATCATCAAAAATCTCAACTTCGCAATCAACTTCTACGGTCCAACAGTACGGACCGTAATTGAGACTACGGTCCGTAAGAGCCTCCGTTACTTTATACTTAGAACATTTCAGCATCATGCACCAAAACCAATCTTTAGATCACTTCTGCAGAACTGCAGTATGGACCGTAAGTCATTCGACAGTCCGTAAGTGCCTCTGTAGGTGTCTCTTTTCTGCAATTTCTTCAACTATATTTTCAAATCTCCGCGCCTGAGTTTGTTTCCTCAAATCACAACAAAACACATAAATTAACACAAAATGACCCTCTGACACACACAAATCATGAGTGAAAAGTGTCAATAGTACCTGAACTCACGGTACATCAACACCCTCAACTTAAGATCATTGTTTGTCCTCAAGCAACATACTATTACTCTAAACGACACTAGTATAGAAGCAAGCACTTTAAACCCAAGCAATCATGTGGCCCTCCATCCTACTCTTATTTGAAGTGCAACTTTGTTCTCTTAGACCCAAACAAACTAATTTGTGCAGATCCAAACATGACACATTAGACCAATCAACACACCAAATACATTGTTTTGTTATCCCTAAAGTATGAACTTTCCGACAATGTTATTGGTGCCCTTACTTCAACAGAAATCCCCCTTTTTCACAAAATGTAAATTATGTTTTTAGTATAGGGATTCATTCAACTCTCACGCTCAGAATTAATTATAAAATACAGTTAGTGCTCAATACCATAGGCTTGCCCTTATTTTCATTGCCTAAACTCTCCACAATAAACTGTAGGATCATTATAGGGCTTTCTTAGCTTGTAACGTAGGCTCAGGGTCAGGTGTGGTACATATGCGTACATTTAGTGACTTTCTCCCTCCTTGACATTATATTTAGGACTTCTAACTCTTTTTTCCCTATCTTCGATGTCCTAATTCTTTTTTTCTTCTTTCCTTTGATTCCTTTCAACTCCAGATATAACTTTCATTTTTGAAGCTCTTTTTGTTCACTCTCTTTCTTTTTCATGCATTTGAGTCTATTTTTTCGCAAAATCACATCCTCTTTTTCACTTATTATTTTCTTTTCTTTTGAACACCCAACTCTTTTCAATACACCAATTTTTCTTTAGATTTTTTCTCTTTAGTATCCACCCTTCACTCATGTTTTTTTTCATGAGTCGAGGTGCACAATTGATGTACCATGGTTTTACGGTACTTTAAATGTTTTTTCCTTAAGATTGGTGTGTGTCTAGAGCCTTTTTGTAGTAATTTTAATATATTTTTGTCTTTGTTTTATAGGAAAGTTGTCCAAAACCAAAACGCAGAAGGCTGTGAAGATTTAGTACAGAGGTGAACCACGGAGGCCATCGACGGGCTGTCATTCCATCGACGGGCCATTGTTCCATCGACGGACCGTAGGTGGTGACCGTCGATTAGAGGTTCAGGCATCATGAAGGAACTCGGGGAATTTTGACTAAGTGTGGGGCTATGGAAGGATCGACGGTCCGTCCTATTGAATTGTCAATCTGATCAGAGAATGTCCCAGTACCTGATGTTGAAGAAAAGCTAAGTATGGAACGACGAGAAGCATCGAAGGACCGTGTTGTTGCTCCGTCGATTGGATCAGAGAAGATGCAAAGTGAAGGCTGAAGAAAAATGCTAAGTCTGGACTTATGGAGGTAGTCGACGGTCCGTCGTTTGATTGACAGACAGTCTGTGGGGGTCGTCGATTGAAGCTGCGTTTTTGGACAAACTTTCCTTATTTGTTCTCCTTTTATTTTAGGATAATTTTTTATTATAAATAGGGTGTAAAACCTCGTTTTTGAGGTTGGATTATTTTATTATTTTCTTAATATTGTTCTTGGAGATTTGTCTTTGCAACTTGGGCATTCATTCAAATTTCTGGATTTGGTTTTCAACTGAATTTCGTGATTTCAAGTTGAATTTCTGGATTTTCTTCGAATTTTTCAAAGTAAGTTCATGATTTATTGCTTATCAACTATGAATTGTGTTCTTTTATGCATCGGTAACGAAATCCACAACTAGAGTTGTGGGAACCATGGGTTATTAACAAAGTAAATCTAGCTTAAGAACAATTCTCAAATAGGTTATTGCATGCATTGATAATTCTTTCTTTTAGAAATTTTTTTAACGAGTGCACGCGTTAGAACTCGACCTATCTCTACTTGCCGGACCAAGGGGGAAGTTAATAGGAAAAGAATTATCAATATAGATTTAGTTGGATATTATCTAATAGGCTAGTTTTGATTTGTGCGAAGTAATAACTAAGTCATACATCGAATATGATGCTTAATATGAAGTAAAGGTAAGGGTTAGTAACGTAGACACACGTAGCCGGACCAAGGTACGAGTGAAACTCTTTAAATGCCGGACAAACGATTTAGAGATACCTAGCTTATCACTTTGCATGAAAAACACTAGGGAAGAAATCTTATATCTAGGATTACCGCTTTATGAACCTATGGGGAACACTTACACCCTAATTTCTCTCACAACTTTATAAACACTAAAGATTCACTCTTGCTACTTGTTTTACTTAGAAATAATTAAACACTGTTGTTTCATAAAACCTCCCCTTTAATTTCCTAATTTTATTTTTTTTTCTTTTGTTTTTGTTTGTCTCAGGTCTAGCTCTAGTGTATTCGTACACGGAGCCAAGGAGAACCAACGCTTCCATTCAATCCTGAACTTAACCGGATACTCCGCAGAATGAATGATCAACAGAATCCCGCAAATCTAGGTGATGGTATCAACTAACAGCTTCCTCCACTGGTTGATGCTCACAACCAAGTGATTGTGGAAAACCCTGGTGATGATGCTTTGAGGAGGCAACCTCCCATCCCACGTCCTCAAGAGCTCTATAGGGGCAACATTAACATCACTGATTCTGATGAGCCTCTTGTCCTACCTCATCTACCACAGGGTCACACATTCGTGGTAACTAGTAGCTTGATGCAGATGCTCACTGCCAGAGGTTTGTTTTCCGGGCTACCATCTGAGGATCCACATGCTCACATCGCCAAAATGAGGTCGGTGTGCAAGAGTTGTGTAGGGAGGCCAGACTTAGACATGGACGTCATCAGGTTAAGAGTGTTCCCTCTCTCACTTACGGGAGAGGCCACAATATGGTTTACTGAGTTGCCCTATAATTCAATCTATACTTGGGACCAGTTGAGGGATGTGTTTTTAGCACGGTACTACCCGATGTATAAAAATCTCAAACACAAAGATAGAGTGAACATCTTCGTGGTATTGCCTGGGGAGTCAATGAGTAGCTCTTGGGATAGATTCACCGCAATCGTGAGAAGTGTCCAAACCACCGCATTGATGATGATTCGTTGAATGAGTATTTCTATCAGGGGCAAGATGATAATAATAAGACAGTGCTTGTAACTATTAAGGGTGGTTCCTACGGTGAGTTCACATATGGAGAGATCACAGAGAAGTTGGAGAAAATCTCTCGCAAAAATAAGGTTTGGCGAATTAGAAAGTCGGACACTGGGATAAACACCTTTGCAGTACAAGCTACACACAACCCGGCCGCAGATAAGATTCGTAAAGAGATGGCTCAAAGATATTTGAGCTTGGGTTGGTATTGAAACATGTCACTGGAGGTGTAGAGAAAGTAAATGCGGTGAATTATTTGACTAAACCACCACCGCCAATGGATGACTACTACTATGAAAAGGATTCTTATGCAGTGAATGAGCAGACTGGGGAGTTTCCAACCGAACTCCCAAGGCTCCAATCAGGAGAACTGGCGCCAAGGTCAAGTAAATCAAGGTCGGAAGTATGGGAATTACAACAGAGAGAGACATTATGTTTGAGATGGAAACTACAACCGCGACAACAACTTTAATCGGGGTAACTATAGAAACAGAAACAATCAAAGTGGGCCCTATGTTCTGCCTCAAAATTGGGAAGTTGCTCCTACGAATGGTGGAAGCAGTATGGCGCGAGTTGAAGATATGTTGCAAACGGTGATGAGGAGGTTTGATGCTAGTGATGAGCATGCCAAGGAATTGAGAGATGATTTGGCTAATATTGGGCAAAGGTGGATGCACATGTGGTCTTTATCAAGCATATTGAGTTACAAATGGCCCAATTGTCTACTACTCTGAACCCAAGTCAATCGGGCACTCTTCCTAGCAACACCATTCAAAACCCAAAAAATGATGGACATTGCATGGCGGTCACTACTCGAGGGGGTAAGCAAACCATTGATACACATATGCCGTCTGTAGTAGAAGATGAGGTGAGAAAAGATGATGAGGTAGTGGAAGCTAGTGGTGAGTTGGTAGACAAAGCAGTGTAAGAAGTAGAGATAACCCAAAAGGTGACCCCCATTCCCACAAATATTGGTGAAGAAGACTGAGGATGGTAAATACCGGTGTTTTATCACTATGTTGAAACATCTTTCCATCAATGTCCCTTTGATAGAAGCTATAGAACAAATGCCAAGTTATGCCAAGTTTATGAAATATATGGTTACAAAGAAGAGATCGATAAGTTTTGAGGATGATGACCGAATTCAGCATTGTAGTGCTATTGCTACAAGGTCTCTTGTGCAAAAGAAAGAAGATCCGGGCGCTTTCACTATTCCATGTACCATCAATTTGTTACACTTTGCTAAAGCACTCTATGATCTCGGTGCAAGCATAAATCTCATGTCTCTTTCCATTTATAAGAAATTGTGTTTGGGTGACCCAAAGCCCACTGCGATGCGGTTACTGATGGCCGATAGAATAGTGAAGAGGCCTATTAGGATACTCCATGATGTGTTAGTGAAGGTGGATTGGAGTCGTTTATATTTCCGTCCGATTTTGTTATTTTTGACTGTGAGGTAGATTTTGAGGTTCCTATTATTCTTGGGAGGTCGTTCCTTGCTACTGGTCACGCTTTGGTTGATATGGAGAAAATGCAGATGAAGTTTAGGTTGAACAATAAAGAAGCATCATTTAACATTTGTAGGTCCATGAAGCATAGTGGTGAGCTCCAAACGGTATCTGATATATCTTACAGGGTTGAGAGCATATTTGAGGTGCAAGTTGAAGAGCGCCTTGGTGTTGAGGCACTAGCGGTAGTGATCATGAATTTTGAGAGTGATGGTATCGAAGAGTATGGGTCTTTAGTTGCGGCACTTGATCGAGGTGAATTTTGATTCAAACCAAAGAAATTGTAGTTAGATATAAAGCATCCCGAGTCTTAACCCGCGAAACCATCTATTGAGAAGGCCCCAAAATTAGAGATTAAGGATCTACCACCTCATCTGAGGTACACATTTTTGGGAAGAGATGACACTTTGCAGGTAATCATTGCATCGGATTTAAATGCGCATCAAGTAGAGTGTTTGATGGAAGTTTTGAAGAGGTTCAAATGAGCCATTGGTTGGACTATCGCGGACATTATTGGTATTCCTCCCGGTATTTGTTTACACAAAATTCAACTCATGCCCGATCACAAGCCAAGTATTGAGCACCAAAGAGGGTTGAATCCGCGTATGCAAGAGGTAATGAAGAAGGAGATTATTAAATGGTTGGATGCCGTAGTCATATATCATATCATATATAGTAGTTGGGTATGCCATGTTCAGTGTGTGCCCGAAAAGGGGGGAATGACAGTGGTTCCTAATGAGAAGAATGAGCTTGTTCCAATGACACCGATGAACGCATGGAGAGTTCGTATGGATTACCAGAAATTGAATGCATGGACTGAGAAGGAACATTTCCCTATGCCTTTCATGGATCAGATGTTAGATAAAATTGCAGGAAAAGGATGGTACTTTTTTCTTAATGGTTATTCAGGGTACAATCAAATCTCTATTGCACCGGTGGATCAAGAGAAAACCACCTTTACTTGCCCCTATGGGACGTTCGCATTAAACAGGATGCATTTTGGGTTGTGTAATGCACCGGCTTCTTTTAAGAGATGTATGATGTCGATATTCTCCGATATGGTGGAGGAAACAATTGAGGTGTTCATGGATGATTTTTCAGTTGTTGGTGACTTCTTTGATCGGTGTTTGAGTCACTTAGCTGAGGTTCTCAAAAGATTTGAAGACTGCAAGCTTGTGCTAAATTGGGGAAAATATCACTTTATGGTGAAAGAAGGTATAGTAATGGTCCATTGCATCTCAGAGAAGGGGCTAGAGGTTGATCGAGCAAAAGTTGAGGTTATAGAGAGACTTCCTCCACCCATCTCCGTAAAAGGTGTGAGAAGTTTTCTTAGGCATGCAGGCTTCTACCGGAGGTTTATTAAGTACTTGAGAAGGAATGTATATTCTATTTTGATGAATCCTGTCTGAAGGCATGTGGAGAGTTGAAGGAGAAGTTGGTGTGTGTGCCCATAATTATTTCCCCAGATTGAAGTAAGCCATTTGAGTTGATGTGTGATGCTAGCGGGGTTGATCTTGGTGTGTTATTGAGACAAAGAAGTGATAAAATCCTTCACCCCATCTATTATGCTAGTAAGGCCCTAAATGAATCACAAAAGAACTACACTGTGACTGAATAAGAGCTCTTTGCGGTGGTATTTGCTTTTGGAAACTTTTGCTCCTATTTGCTTGGCACGAGAGTTATAGTACATACTGACCACTCCGTTTTGAGGTATTTGATGGCAAAGAAGGATGCAAAACCAAGGTTGATTAGATGGGTGATACTATTGCAAGAGTTCGATTTTGAGGTGAAAGATAGAAAAAGAACTGAAAATCAAGTTGCCGATCACTTGTCCAGGTTAGAGGATGAAGCTATGCGAGAGTTGGGTGAAAAGGCGGAAATTGATGATACCTTCCCTGATGAGCATGTATTGGCTGCCTCTCATGACTTGATTCCATGGTTCGCCAATTTTCCGAATTATCTGGCTAGTGATATAGTCTCATTAGACTTGTCTTTCCATCAGAGGAAAAAGTTTTTCGGGATGAGCCGTAATTATACCGTAGTTGTGCCGATGGGCTTATTCGTCGTTGCGTGCCGGAAGTTAAGATGCTAAGTGTTTTGGAGGCATGCCACTCCTCACCTGTGGGTCGGCATTATAGTGGTATCCGGACTGCCCATAAGATTTTGCAATGTGGGTACTATTGGCCAACCATTCACCAAGATGCTCATGATTTCTCCAAGTCATGTGATAGGTGCCAAAGAAATGGAGGAATTTCGAAGAGGAAAGAGCTCCCTATAAACCCCATTCTAGTGATTGAGTTGTTTGATGTATGGGGCATTGATTTTATGGGGCCGTTTGTGAGCTCTCATGGGATGAAATATATTATTGTGGCGGTGGATTATGTGTCAAAATGGGTGGAAGCCATAACACTTGCCAACAATGAAGGAAAGAGTGTCACCGTGTTCTTGAAAAAGATCATATTCTCAAGATTTGGTACACCTAGGGCCATTATTAGTGATGGGGGATCTCACTTTTGCAACAAGTTGTTCAAAGGGCTATTGGAGAAATATGGGGTTCTCCACAATGCAGTCACTCCCTACCATTCACAGACTAGTGGGCAAGTTGAGGTGTCCAATAGAGAAATCCAACAGATCCTGTCGAAAACGGTCAATGCTAATAGAACAGATTGGTCAAGGAGGCTTGATGATGCTCTTTGGGCCTACCGGACTGCCTACAATACCCATATAGGTATGTCTCCATACGAACTTGTATATGGGAAGGCTTGTCACTTGCCAGTTGCGTTAGAGCACAAGGCCATGTGGGCAATAAAGAAACTGAAGATGGATTGGCATGAAGCAGTGGAACAGAGACTTAACTGGTTGAATGAGCTTGATGAGTTTCGCCTAAAAGCATATGAAAGTTCAGCCATCTACAAAGAGAAGATGAAGAAGTATCATGACCAAAAGATTGAGAAGCGAGAATTTGCGGTTAGGGACTTGGTGCTTCTATTCAACTGTAGGCTACGCTTGTTTCCGGGCAAACTCATGTCCAAGTGGACTGGGCCATTCCTTATTACCAAATTATTCTCACATGGAGCGGTTGAGTTGGATAACAATAAGGGTGATGGTGAAAGAATCAAGATCTACCTAGGGCAAGAGAAGAGTGTTCATGAATTGGTTGAGGCATATCACCTTGATGAAGTGTGAGTAATCAAGGATCATGCGTCGTGCCGCGACATTAGAACAAGCGCTTCTTGGGAGGCAACCTAAGGTATTTATGGCCCCAAAAACCACATATCGTCTATTCGAGAGGTAGGTCCAAGTCTGTGGCACCTTCCGGGCGGTTGATCGGCATGTCCGATGATGAGCAAGATCCAGAATACGTGACCCCTGGCACCCGGACCCCTACACCAGTAGCTAGAGCCACTCGGGGCACCCCCAAGAAGTTGGCACCTGGCGTAGTCACTGCCTCCCAGTCTGATGAGGAGCGCACACTCACTGGCACACCGTCTGGGTCTGCCTCGGGTTCTGAGGGAGCATGTGGATCCGAGGAGGCTTCAGGTTTAGAGTCAGCCCACTCTACACCACTGCCTCCGGTTCCATATCAAATAGAGCCACTCTACCAGATGTGCCTGCCCGCCATGCCTCCTTTGATGAGGCCAGATTTCGGAGTCTGCTCCGGCACCCCAGCATGAGGTCCCTGCACGGTTTTTGATGAGCCTAACCAGTGGTACGTAGATGGCCAGTACCAGGTCTACCGGGATTTGAAGGTGTTGAATGATGAGGGGCTGATGACTCGGTTGGTGACAGTCGAGCGGCGAGTCCTTACAGGTACCCTGCACACAGTCTCTGAGGTGCATGGCTTATTTACCCGCCACAGGCTCGAGTGGATGGCGAGGAGTGTGGGGTCCTACAGTGAGGAGTTTGTTCAAGAGTTCTATGCATCACACATGGCAACTCTTCGAGGTGCTTTGGACAGGCGGTCAAACCCCGCAAAACATGACCCACTCACAGAGGTCTTAGTTAGAGGCTGCAAGGTGGACATTTGTTTTACCTCCATCCACTGCTTCCTGTACGGTGATTCCACTAATGTCGCGAGGGTTCTCTTCAACCCCAGAGTTCATCCCAACTCACAATCCTCTCTTAGGGGTTTTCTTGTCTATTTTCTTGCCCCAAGAGACTGTTTATTTTACTATTGAATCATCATGTCGTAACTTGTACACAGTATGAAAGTGAAATATGAAGCATGATGGCTAATCTTTAATGAATAGGTGTAAAGAAGTTGAATGTGTTTGCTCTAATCATGACATAGAGATGCACCACTGCATGACCCTCAATCTAATACTCAAACTAGATATTCGATAATCTGATAGGGTAACGAGGTGTCAAAAGAGTGTGAGGAAATTTGATTGTTCCACTGTTGGTACCTAGATAGAACTTGCTCGGTTAGTCTTGCAAAAGGAATCTGTGTTAGACATTTAGGAAATGATCATAGGCCCTTGATCAAATTAGCAAATATCTAGCCTAAAACAAAGAGAACCAAATAAAATTGTTATCACTTTTTTATCCAAATATTTTGAGCTTATAATAGACCTTTCTTTTCTTCACCAACTCCTCTTCCCTGGGTATAATGTGTTGGCCCTGGTCCATCCTTGGACATGTGCACCTCAACTTAGGCCAAAAGCATAAGTTGAGGGTGGCTAATGCAGAAATTGACCTCGTCTTGGCCCTGACCCAACTTTGGGTATTGTGTACCTCGACTCATGGCAAAGCCATAAGTTGAGGGTGTCTATCATGAGTGATGTCCCAAAAAGTGGGTATGGAAAGAGTAATGTGGAAAAGAAAAGAAATAGTGAACCAGAGAAGGGACTCAGTCAAAAATTGTCAATTGAGTAAAGAAAGAAAAAGAAAAAAAGAGATTAAACAATGAGAAAAAGAGTGTTGAACAAAAAGAAGTAAGATTCACTTCCACAAAAGAGAAAGAAAGGAGAAAACAAGGCAAAGATGATAAGAAAAGAGAAAATAGGGCATAATAGATAATGAAAGAGGTAGGACGCTTAGCCGTAATTTCAAGGAGGGCAACAAGTCACTAAAATGTATCCATATGTACCATACCTGACCCTGAGCCTACGTTACAATCCAAGAAAGTCCTATCGTGATCCTAAGAGTCTAATATGGTGAATTTAAGTAGTGAAAATAAAGGCAAGCCTATGGAGACAAGTACCAACTAGATCTGAATTTGTTTTGAGCGTGAGTGTTGAATAATGATCCTTATACTCAAAGTTAAATCACTACGCGAAAAAGTAGGATATCTTTTGAAGTGAGTGCACTAGTTTCAATATTGGAAAGTTGGTACCTTGGTGAGAGATAAAAGAGTAGAGGTGTCGGTGTATGGTGAGTCTGTGTCATGGTCTGATCCACATGAGTAAGACTATCAAGCCTAAGAGAAGAAACATGTACAAAAGCAACAAAAAAGTTGGGATTGATAGCCATATGATTGCTAAATCTTAAAAGAGGATACTTGTGTACAAAGTGTTGTGTTGAGTCATAGTGTGTCGCTTGAGGACAAACAACGAATTTAAGTTGAGGGTGTTGATGTACAGTGGTTTTACGGTACTTTCAGTGCTTTTTCCTTAAGATTGGTGTGTGTCTAGAGACTTTTTATAGTAATTTTAATATGTTTTTGTCTTTTTTTGCAGAAAAGTTGTCCAAAACCAAAACGTAGAAGGCTGTGAAGATTTAGTGCAGAGGTTACCCACGGAGGCCATCGACGGGACCGTAGGTGGTGACCGTCGATTGGAGTTTAAGGCATCTGGAAGCAACTCAGGGAATTCTGACTAAGTGTGGGGCTACAGAAGGATCAACGGTCGATCGATTGATCAATGGATTGTCCTGTTGAATCTTCGATCTAATCAGAGAATATCCCAGTACCCGATGTTGAAGAAAAGCTAAGTATGGAACGACGAGAAACATCGACAGACCGTAGGTGAATCGACGGACCGTGTTGTTGGTCCGTCAATTGGATCACAGAAGATGCAAAGTCAAGGCTGAAGAAAATTGCTAAGTCTGGACTTATGAAGGCAGTCGACGGTCCGTCGATTGATCGAAGGTCCGTCGATTGATCGACGGACCGTCTGTGGGGTTCGTCGATTGAAGCCTCATTTTTGGACAAACTTTCCTTATTTGTATTCCTTTTATTTTAGGGCAATATTTTAATAAATAGGGTGTAAAATCTCATTTTTGGGGTTGGATTCTTTTATTATTTTCTTAGTTTTATTCTTGGAGATTTGTCTTTGCAACTTGGGCATTAATTCAAATTTCCGGATTTGGTTTTCAAGTGAATTTCGTGATTTCAAGTTGAATTTCTCGATTTTATTCGAATTTATCAAAGTAAGTTAATTTATTGTTTATCAACTATGAACTGTGTTATTCTATGCATGGGTAACTAAATCCACAACTAGGGTTGTGGGAACCATAGGTGATTAACAAAGTAAATCTAGCTTAATAACAATTCTCAAATAGGTCTAATAGGTTATTGCATGCATTGATAATTCATTCGTTTAGAAGTATTCTTAACGAGTGCACGCGTTAGAACTCGCCCTATCTCTACTTGCTGGACCAAGGGGGTAGTTAATAGGAAAAGAATTATCAACATAGATTTAATTGGATACTATCTAATAGGCTAGTTTCGATTGGTGCGAAGTAATAACTAAGTCATACATCGAATATGATGCTTAATATGAAGTAAAGGTAAGGGTTAGTAACGTAAACACACGTAGCCTGACCAAGGTATGAGTGAAAATCTATAAATGCTGGACCAAAGATTTAGAGATACCTAACTTATCACTTTGCATGCAAAACACTAGGGAAGAATTGTTATAGCTAGGATTACCGCATTATGAACCTATGGGGAACACTTACACCCTAGTTTCTCTCACAACTTGATAAACACTAAAGATTCACTCTTGCTACTTGTTTTACTTAGAAATAATTAAACGTTGTTGTTTCACAAAACCCCCCCTTTAATTACCTATTTTCGGAAAGGATTTGACTAAATAGACGTAATTGTACATTGAAGTTAAGTCTAAACTATTTTCCTCGTAAGATCGACCCCAACCTACTTGGTGGGTTCTTTACTTGATACGACCGCTTATACTTCTTAAAGGAAGTGTAATCTGAGCGTATCAACAATACCCAATGTTGGGTCAAGGCCAATAATGAGGTCACTTTTGCATTATCCACCTTCAACTTAGGCTTTTGGCCTATGTCGAGGTGGACATGTGCAAGGGGGGACCGGGACAAAACATTAGATTCTAGGAAAGTGAGTTAGGGAGTTAGAAAGAATTGGTCTCTTTTAGGCTCAACGCATTTCGATCAAAGGGGAAAATCCATTTTTTTCTCTTTTTTCTTTTTTTTTTCATTTGGTTGAACTCATTTTAATTTATTTCTGGACTATTCAGAACAAAGGCCTATGATCAGTTCCTAGCCTCTAGAGTAGATTATCTTAGCAAGACTAACCGGGCAAGTCCTAGATTGGCACCACAACGTTTGAGTCATCTACAGTTCTTACACATACTTAGCACATGGTTTCATCATTAGATCATCAGATTACTCCATTTAAGTTTTAGCTTAAGTCACGCAATCAAATAAGTCTGTTTTATGTCACACCCAAATCCAGCACATTCAGCTTATTCTAATCCATACATTCAGCACATATACACAAAATGTTGGATGGGTATTATTTTTATTTTTTTTACAAGTTCATGCCATCATGCTTTGGTTTTTATTCATGCTTCTACACATACTAAACATCCCGGTTCAACAGAAAGTAAACAGTCTCTTGGGGGAAAAGAACACAGGTAAGAAAACTACTAGAGAGGATTATGAGTTGGGTTACTCAAACTTCATCTTATCACTCACAATCCATTTACCCCACCCCCTAGAAAATTAGTGTAATTTTCCCCAATGCTTAAAAAATTGGAAACAGTAATGGGTTTTGGTGAAGCAAACCTGTGAAGCATCGCGATGAAGAATCATCAACAAGTGAGTGGGTCTGATTTCCTGGATTCCACTACAGTACTTGGGTCAGCATCAGTAGTGTCGTCATTAGTAATCACTGCACTAGGCGTGGTGCTAACATCTGCTACTGCAGGCCTGGAGCTAGATGCCCCTACACCCATCTCACGGGCTCTAAGATACCAAATCTGCTCATCTAGGATGGATTCCTCCCTTGCTTTCTCCTCTTGTCGGCGTTGCTTTTTTGTGGCCCTTTCCTCCTTCGTGAGCTTGGGTTTTCGGCTAGATCTTTGTTACTTACGTTTGGCCCATTTTGACTCAGGACTCACTCCCGCATCATCATCACTAAAATGGGCCTCCAAAAACAGTATCGTTACCAAGTGCTGAAGGTGCATCCTATGGGATGACAACAGGTGTCGGCCCGAAGGTTAGCTAACTCAGTCCTGAGGTAAGTCATATAAATAGCAGGGGCAGGTTGCTCTAAAACTCGCGCCTCAAAAGAATTCAGCCGCCTATGAACTTCCTGGACTTTGTGGTTCGTAGCTGCCTCCAACCTCTTTTGAACACGTTCCTCGGACTCTACAATCAACTTTTGCATCCAAGGCTTCAACATGTGCAGTAAAGTGGCCATTTGGTTTTCTAATTTTAGGACTCAAGCAGCGGTATGATCGATGTTCGGATGAAGAAGTGTCTCTATATGAACTCGAATCCTGACTATCGTCCTGTGAGGAAGAAGCTGGTGCATCCATTGTTGGTGCAGTCCATCTCCCTACAGTTGATCTACCGCCTCAACCACATCATCCCCTTTTGGCATATCAACTCGGGGTCATCGTCGTGTCCTGCCACATTCGCCTCATCCTAAATGAGTCTGAGGTCCAAGGTCCTTTTAGCATGGACCACCTTATCACAGTTCCAAATTGGCACTCCAACATTCCTGCAAATTTGGAAACGGAAAAGGTAATTAGTTGTGGTTTTGAACGCCCTCTCGTGTATCTCTACCATTATCAATTGGGAAAGTTTATTTTGATCCCAGTAACTAACACTGACACCGTAACTACCCTATACCATGTGATGAGGTTAACATCTTGCGTCGGCGACAGTCTGCTCCGAACAAGCAGCCAAAAGAATTTGGCGACCAATTTTAGGGTGGCCTTTCTGATACCAAGTCGGGGTGATGCAACCCATTCTGCCCTTTCGTCGTCCAGGGCCATGTGCCTGGCAAGCCAAGATATGAAGGCTTCCCGTTTTTTCGCAATTCTCATAAAGGCTCTAGACTGTACTATCTCCCAATGGTAATTAAAGTTTGTTGTGTTGGCAGCCTAATAGTTGTCGGGATTAGGGCCGTACAGAAACTGGCGGATAGTAGTGTAGGAGATGTTCACACAAACCCCTCGGACCATAATGGAGGTTAGGGGATCTTGATTTTCTGGATTGTCCTTCTTGTGTATATACCCCCGAAGAGTGGCAACAGAGGAAGTATAAAACTCCCTCACAATATCCTCACTATATATTCTCGGATCGCTGGACATTCACTCATACTTGTTCTTCTTGACTAGCTCATGAGTTTCTGGCACTATGTAGAGACTCCCCATGAGGACTCGACACTCATTGGTGATGGTACGAGTTACATTCCCATTCCTATTCAGCATCTTGGCATACCGGTAGATCTTTCATTGCCCATCAGTGTACATCAGTTTGGTTCATCATATAGCACATCCGAGCATGGGTAACTTTTGAGCTGGTGGCCTCATCAGACGAGGCCTCTTGGTCCTTTCTACTTGACCCAGAGGGGAGCCTGACGTGGACCCAGCAGCAGAGTTGGTTGAGAAACTGGAAGCTAACCTTTTAAGGGAGCTGATCAGTGTACCCTCCTCATCAGACTGAGAGGCAGTGAATACATCGGTATTCCCCATCCTAGGTTGGCCCTAATTAGCCCGAGCTACAGCATTTGGATTCCTTCTTGTGTTGGAGACGTAGTCGGTATCATTAGCGCTTTACATGTCATTGAAGACCAATTGACAGGAAATTCGAGTTGATTTGGACCTCTCTTTTGCGATGGGTGCCTTTTGGTCCAACCGTACCTGTGGAACAGTTGTTTGAATCTAATCTCAACATAAAACACAATAGGCATAATGTTTGAACAAGAACCGAAAGAAATAAACAAAGAAAAAAAGAAAAAAATTAAGCAGTAGCTATAGTTGCTACCTACGAGGGGTACTTACGGTCCGTAAGGACACTTACGGTCTGTAGGTCTCTCCGTAAGTCAAGTTGGTCCAGATAAGAGGGGTCTGATGCATGCAGAACGGTTTGTAGGTCAAACTACGGACCATCGTCCATGTTCGTAGTCTCACACTTAGCTTTTTAATTATGCACTTCAACTTACGGACCTGATCTACGGGCCATAGGGGGACTTACAGTCCATACACGGGGTCTCGTAGGTTGGGTTTGAGATTGGGCAAGTTGTGCCATGCTTTGTGAACCCAAAGTTTTACACACTTGTGCACA
Source organism: Solanum sitiens (assembly GCA_016801875.1). Taxonomy (NCBI): domain Eukaryota; kingdom Viridiplantae; phylum Streptophyta; class Magnoliopsida; order Solanales; family Solanaceae; genus Solanum; species Solanum sitiens. The sequence goes on from JABWTJ010000256.1 coordinate 874,757, forward strand.
TGTCCTACCCTAAGCAAGTATTTTAACATCCAATCATGCGAGTTTGTCATTCGAAGGCTTCAAAGTAGTCAATTTTAACTTGGTACACATACATTATGGAACCCTACATCAAAACTGGCACATAGATCATCTAGTTGTTTTATGGTATGACCACACCAACAATGTCCATCGCCCCAAAGGTGTTTCCAATTAAACAATAGCATGACCAAAAGCAAAGAAAGATAATCATGTCACTTGTCCTTGAAGAATATGGAGTCACCACCAATGCTGTTGAACTGAAGATCGAGAACAGTGATCTAGAAGCTTAGAACTTGAACCTACATTACGAAAAGATGCTGGCGTGATCACTCAAAATGATGTCCACATAGGGGGCTTATAACCTATGGGGGCACGTAGTTATGGGACTTAAGGGTGACTAACCTTAGTCCACATAGTATTAAGCTCTCCCAATTGATGATTAGATAATTAAAAATTTATGATTAAGTTCTGTAATACAGGATAGCTCAAAATATTGACATGATAACTAAAAATGCAACATTAATGTGCTGATAATGAAACATTTGAATTTGAGGCATGTATAACTTATATATCCGACCTAGTATGTGTAATTCATGAACTAAAAGAACTACATAGCTAGAGTTATAAAATCATGCATGAATGTGGACAAAAACGATACTACAACATGAAAATATAATTAGGAATATTAATGTAATAAATTCATAATAAGCTACTGAAATTCTAGAATCCCTAGGCCTAGATAATCTGAAGGTAATCGAGAATCAGACTGAAATCTAGGGACCTAATGGGTGAAAAGAATCCACTAGTGAAATTTCACATACCTGGTCATAAATTTCACGAAGAAATCTTTCAATTTCGAGACTGAAACTGACGAAAACCTTACTGCATTTTAAAAATTTTGGTTGACTCTTTATCTTCTATTGTTTCTAAGTTTGAACGACTATTTTGAGAAAACTTGACTAGGTTAGGTTCTAATAAGTTATAGGCTAAAACTTACCAAAACTACGTAGTTAAGGGGTAAACGTAGTATAGGGGTCCAATGCATAGGAAAAACACCAAAGACCCCAGACTTAAAAAGCTGACTAGCTCATCGACGGAGCTGATTGACGGGCCATAAGTCAACTGACGATCCATCCTGTCAGTGGGCTGAAATCTGGGTTTTCAAACTAAAAGTTGATTGGACCATCTACAAAGATAACTGACGGTCCTTGAGTCGACCGATGGTCCGTACTATCAATTGTCGTTTGGTTCATAGAAGGCTGAAATCTGGGGTGTGAGACTAAAAGTAGACTGGCCCATCGACGGAGCTGACTGACGATCTGTATGTGGTCTCTGTCGGTGGCACCTACAACTTCTGAAAATCTAGAATTTTTTCTTCTTTGAATCTGGGGTGTTACAATTGAGTCCCCATCAACTCAACTCAATTGTTCAAAACATTGTAGGCGGAAAATAACCCCTAAAAGAATTGAAAGTCATCTTAACAAAACTCTAATATGATCAAACTGGGGATACAATCCTAAAACTAATCACACTTAAAATTAAAGAAAAACATTTAAAACAATTCACGAAATTTAAGATGCTAGATATAAATGAGAAAAGTTAAACAAAATATCTGAAACTTAATAATGAATGACTCTCTAAGTTTACTATATATGAAGACTCTATTGTTTAAATATAAGGGTCAGGACAAGACCCACAACAAACTTAATCAAACTACTGAGGCAATAAAAGACTGGAGTTTTTGAAAAGTAAGAAGGCTTACCAAAAGTTGTCAAGTATTGATGTGATCTCAACGAGGCGCTGATTGATGATCATGAATACATGTATCTGCATTATGAAATGATGCAGCTTTGATTGACATCAGTATATGAAATGTACGGTATGCCATAACGCTGAATGAAAAATGATAACGAAGATGAAAGAATTAAGTAACTCACTGAAGTAAAATATGCACATGAAGAAAAATAATTTAAGCTTTACACTAGAAGATGCAATGATAGAAAATACTGACATATAAACACTTAATATTATCATGGAGTTTATCTAACCGACGATCATCAGTATGAGCCAAAACTATTTTTTTTATCATGGAGTTTCTTAATTATTCAAACCCAATACTATGTTGTTTTATTTCCCACCCAAAGCCCTATATAATTATTTTTACCCCCAAAACCTCCTAATTCAGTTCATTCTCTTAGATTTCTAAAAGAAGAACATTTTCATCCTCTCTAATATTTCTCTCTCGAAAACCTTAAACAAGAAGACTGGTTTTTCAAGTCAAGTCTCCAATTTCACCATTGATTCTAAGCTTTTGCCATTAAGGTATGATAGTGTTCATCTATAGAGCTCTTTCCTTTATAAGGTTCCTAAATTCTTCAATTTACAAGTTAGAAATCTCCAATTGAAGTTAGGGTTTTATTCCATGTCATGGTTTCTTTAAATGTTGATTTAATTGATTGTTTTATGAACTATTATGCATGAATTGAGATAATTCCGCGTTTTTAAGTCGAGTCCCCATGAAACATACTTCCTTCCATGTTTTCCAAGATATGATGATATGATGTGAGTTTTTGAACTATGAAAGATGAATTTACGAAGATATGTATGTTCTTTATCAAATCAATCAAAAAGGATTTAAGTTGCCTTGAGAGTAAGGCATACATGTAGCAGTTGTTGTTGTGAAAGGATTTCTCACATACACAAGAAATCATGATTCTGAAAGGGTTTTCTCACATAAAGTATTCTAAGGGTTTAAAGGTTTTCTCAACTAAACTTTGAATTAAAATTTAGGAGTTATTCTAATGAAACCTAGCTTGGATTGGCTACTTAATGTGCCTTCCATAGATGATAAGGCAGTTGGCTCTTACCCATGCATTTTAATGAAAGATAAGTTTAGCTAACTACTATTTCGTGGGATTTATCCTAGCACCGAGTGAATTTTGAGATGGAAGATCTCCCGTTAGTAGAGGTCGGCTTTCTAGTAGAAATATCCTTATCCCATACCTATGTACTCCCATAGGATGATTGTCTTAGATAGACATTAGGTAGTGGATCCACATAAGCTAGAAGTTCATGCTCTTATCTATGCAAGTAGGAAACCCCTTTTCGGTATAATGTAGATGCCGAATTCCATTTTAATTGTTCACATAGTCTTAAATGTAGGTTAAAGGTATATATCCCACAAATATGGGCTAAGGTTACTTCTATAAGTATCTCACGAATGCTAATGATTTAAGCATTCGATTGTGTTTTATAATTTATGTTTTCTAAACATTTCATCTCATCATTTATCTTGGTCATTGCATGTGATGAAAAGGTCCTTTTAGCATGATTTCATACTTTATGAATTGCTATCATGCTTGGTACATATTTGTACTAGCTCATACTTTTGCCTACATACTTCTAAAAATGTAGTGTCTGACACTCCAATTTTGCATCTTTGTGGCTTGGGATCATATACTAGATATTGAAGATTGTTGAGTCCTGATGTTCTGAGGACCAAGATTTTATCTCTTAATGTCTTTACTTTTTAGATATTGTATGTGATGCATGTGTTCTGTCCCGATAACTCTTGATGTAATAGATGGCTTTGAGACTATTGTCTCAACCCGAGAGCACACCTTAGAAGTTATGGCATTCCCTCGAATTGTAACATGGCGTACTCGACCTCTCAAGGGTCTTGTACAAGCCCTTTGACATCATTCATTGCATACATGTACGAAAAGTAGTGCGGAATTTAAACTTTTCACACGAAATAGTAATACTTCAAAATATCTTTTCATAAATAATCATAGGAAAGGCTAAATCTCAAAGTCACCATCTTAGACACACGAAATACCTTGGGACACGGCCCATACATCAAAATAGAAGTATCTATGTCTATTACAGTGTCTTTAACAAAGAAATCTAAACATAGTAATGTCATCGGATTGTAACAACCCGAAAATAACTATGCTAAGTAATGCTTAAACGTACCTAGAATGCATGGATTAGACCGGGTTCACACGACTTGTTACGCGTAGAATCAGACCTCAGAACCTATGCACTAGCCTAGCCAACCAACTTGGTGAGTTAGTTGAGCTAGGCAAGGTGAGAACCAACCATTTAGGGCAACCGAATTGGAGAGATTCACCCGGATGAGTCTTACCGGACTTAAAAAGGGTAATCTAAGGTTTGGAGGGTCTAGGGGTAAAATGGTCTTTTCTAGGATAAGGGTAGTATTGTAATTATCCTAAATATTAATTAATTAATTAATTAATATGATTAAGGAGCAATTCGGGTAGGGGTTGACCAAATTTGACCCTTATGCAAATTTAAGCTTTACCCGGGTTTGAGCCTTGGTGGAAGCAATGATTTAATTAATTTAATTGTATTTAGTGAATTAGTTAAATTAATTAATATTTAATTTTCTGATTTAAGTAAAGGAAAAATCAGATTTTTAATAAAAAATAAAATAATAAAATTTATAAATATTGAGGAGTCCTAGTTTGACTAAGTCTCCACCTAACTCTCCTAATCCTAATCCTCTCATTCTCACGTCTCTCACTCTCATTCTCACGTTTTTTATCAGTAAAAGAACTAAAAATAATAGTTCTTCACTCTTGAAGAACTTACACACAAAAACTCAAACGAAAAGTTAAGCTAAAAATGAAAATCAACAACATTCTTCTCGACGGATTGTGTTTGGGATTTTGGTGGTGAGGCAGTTGTGTCGTGGGAATAGGTAGCATTGAAACAAGTGTGGAACGACATTAAGGTATGGTTTTTCTTATCTCTTGGTCCCTTTCCCAAGAAACCCCTAAGTTTAGTTTAAATTCCAATCGAGAAACTAAGGTTGTCCCCGTTGCATGCCCCTGTCATTAGATCCTTTGAAGATTCAAAGTATGCGTTGGTATGTCTTCTGGTAGATAATTTTAGGTTTGATTGTGATTATGTGTTGAATGTGTTTTTGGAAATTATGTGAGGAATGAAAGACGTATTCCGAAAAAGTGTTTTAAGTTAACTGTTTGAGCATGTGTGTGCTGTAAATTGACTATGTTGCTGCCTGAAATTTGTGTGTTAAAATGTTGTGTTTTCGTGTATGAAAATGTTACAAGTGTGATGTTCATATAAGGGTAATATTGCTGGAAAAATATCACCCGAATTACTCCAAGAATCAGCATAAAAAACTGAGAGAAAGATGAATTGAAAGAGACCAAATTTCCAGCTTGCTGGAAATGTTGGTCTCGACCAAGAATTTCAAAAGTGAGCTATGTTTTAAAAAAATTTAAAAATTGTGAGGTCATTGGGAATTGAACCCAAGACCTCACCAAATGTAAATTACATAAAAATTTCATGAGAAAAATGAAAGGAAAAATAGATGTGGTGAGTGGGGATAGAACCCACAACCTCTTAAATAGATGAGAGAGTTAGGAGAAAAATAAAGGAGGAAAAATAGATGTGGTGAATGGGGATTGAACCCACAACCTCTTGAATAGATAAGAGAGTAAGGAGAAAAATAAAGGAGGAAAAATAAATGTGGTGAGTGGGGATTGAATCCACAACCTCTTGAATAGATGAGAGAGTTAGGAGAAAAATAAAGGAGGAAAAATAAATGTGGTGAGTGGGGATTGAACCCACAACCTCTTGAATAGATGAGAGAGTTAGGAGAAAAATAAAAGGAGAAAAATAAAAGGAGAAAAACAAAATGAGGTGAGTGGGGATTGAACCCACAACCCCTTGGATAGGTGAGAATGTTAAGAGATAAATTAAGAGAAAAAGAATGAGCTTGTGGGGGATTGATCCCACAACCTCCTTGCCTTAAACGAGAAAGAGAGGAGGAAAATAAAGGAAATATTATGGGAGTGATGGGGATCGAACCAGGGTCCCCCAAATCTGAAAAATGTAATTATCAAGTTTAATATAAGATTAAGTGTTGCCCAAGGGATTCGAAATCGGGTTCCCTTGCCCAATTCCGTATTGACACACAAGTCATACGTAAACAAATATTTAATGAATGCTGCCCCTAAGGATCAAAATCAATATCATGGCATACCTACAAGATGCATAAGTCTTGTACCACATAATCTTGGGTAAATATGAATCACTTACACGAACTATGAGTGAAGCCTCATGGCTTGTATCTGTGGACTCATAAGTCTAGAATACGTTTATAAAGTAAGTGAACCTAAAATGTTATGTGATGAATGATGAGACCCCAGAAGAGTTAAGTGACAGTGTGAAACACACTAAAAGGCCAAGTGCATTGGCATATGATGAAATGAACATTCACATAAAAAGTGGTGAGTAATTATGAAGGGAAAATGTGCTAAGACTAATGAATGTGGTGACAACATGATAAGAGGCTAATGTGAAACATGAGAGCAATCTCAAATGAGCCTAAGTAAATGTTACCAAAACATACTCACCTATGAGAGTGTAAAGTTAATGAAGAGACCAGTCTCTAGGAACACTCTAATGAAAGTATTAAAGTTAATGCATACTTAATACTAATGATGATATGAGAAATCATCTAATGAGCAATGATGTCCTCATGATAGAAGCCAGCTTCTATGATGTATGAGATGAATGTAATGGAACTTTATACTGAGCACCGATAGGCTAGCTATGAGTGGCGATTCCTTCTTTCGGGAAGGCAGAGGTTCGTGTAATTCTCATGAGATGAGGCTGTCTGTCCAGACGGGTATGGGTCTCCTTATATCTCCTAGTCTTTGAACCTATGCAGCCAACATAGGGATCTAGCAGGGTTGAATTCCCTATATACGCTAGTATGTTTTTGGTTTCACTTTGGCCGGTGATTCCACCTCTTTTTGATGTGGGTAGACACAGGATTTCATGGAGCTCACATAATCTATGTCGGTTAAAGTTAAAGTTCCAAAAGAAAGAATGAGGCTAGCATATATAATGCACACAATGAAATGAACGATACCAAAGGTGTTAGGTTAGGATAATCAAGAGGTGAACTAGACTTATGTAATGACACTAGGTATAGCTGGTGTTTACACTAGCATGTGAATGAAATGAAATAAAGTATGTATGAATGAATGAAACAGACTCTGTGTTTTCTAAAGAAGGCTCCCTAGTTGAGGTCCCATGTGTTGAGCCCTCATTTTGGGAAGTCCTAATGTTAAGTCCATGATTCCAAGGTCTCATGGCATATGAACGAATGAAATGAAATATGATATGTGCTATATGCAATATGTTATGTGTTATGTGCAATATGATACGTATTATGATGCATGTTACTCTCATAGCATGACTTTCCTAATCCGATTTTGTCAAGTCTACTGACTTGACTTTCCATAATTCATATCGTTAGGAGAGAGCTCTTATTAATCATGCATGTCCTTATTGTGTGCTTGCATATACCCATACTTAGTACAAGTGTGTACTAATCCCATACAACTCTCTACTTTTAGGTGCAGGTGCAGCTGGACGCTAGAGCTTACGAGTCGACGTTGAAGTTATCCGGACGTGGAGCTTTCATCCAGATTTGGTAGGCCCTCATGCTTTCGAGGATGCTTGATATTTTATTCTAGCATTAGATGTAGGCATTAGCTAGTGGAGTATGTTCCACTAGTGTTTATTTCCCAGTTATTTTCAGATATTGTATTGGTGCCATTTTTGGCAACTCTATATTTTTATACAGATATGACTATGCCTTTCATTTGATTATCTTGATATTAGATGGTTGTTGTGAACGCTTATGAGTTTACGTAGGTAGTATTATGCGAGATCAATATTTTCCAATATAATGTTCAAGTAAATAAAAGTTCAAATTTTCCGCTAAAATTAACCTAGATGAAGTAACGACGACGTATGTACGCTTGTCTGCGACTTCTGAGAGGTGAACGACGCCGGTCTCGTCTGGGGTCTAGATTCCGGTCGTGACACGGATCTATTGAGGACATACCCCAACTTTGCTTGATTGAATACTAATCCAAGCTTCCACTCCAAAGGACTCCTCTAAAATGCTACCTACACCTTTAGAGATAGACAAAATATATGGAATTAGTACATTAGAATGCACTAAGTATGGTGAGATGCAATTAAAACAATGCTAAAAGGACATTTGTATAAAACATGCTATTTTTGTACAAAACCTTATAATATAAGTATAAGAGTCACTTACAAGTCAACATAAGCACATATAGTCACATTACACAATAAAGCATATCATTAGTCCAAACCATACAAGCATAGACTCTACTACCAAAGGTCCTCCCAAGGCTCACTTGAGGAGACATGAAGCGGACTCCCATAAAACCCCTTCACACCCACCTAAGAGATACTCAAGTATTCCTAAGATAAGATCATTCACTATATTCAATTCAACCCCCTACCAAAAGTTACTCTAACACTCACCTAAGTAGGACATGAAGAGACTGCCCATATACCCTCTCCAAGCTTACCTAAGCAATCCTTAAATCTACTCTAGATAAGTACTTTTTCATTTACATGCATTTATCCTAAGTAACTCTGTTCATTAAGTCATTTAAGAGACGTCTAACAATTAAGGACTTTCACATAATGGTCTTGGAGAAGACCTAGGGAACCTACACAATAGCATTTTCAAAGCCTACTCGTACAATGTCTAGATAGTGTCCCATTCCACTACCTAAAATTTGTAGAACCTATCAAACACTAGAATGTATCCCACATGATGAGAATAGGCAATAACCGACATAGATCATACTAGGTAGGCATGGAATCCGAAGTCAACCCTACTCCGATGGAGGGTGTTCTACTTGCCAATGGTAGAACTAGGACACATCCCATGTAGGCACATAGTTAAGGAATATCAATGGTTTCTTTGTAATCTAGTATCATGTCAACTACAGCCACTTCTCAAGCATACTCACTCGGTGCTAGCCTTTTTTCTCATAGAGTAATTCGATAAAGGAGAATATGAAGAGGTACCATATAGTAGTCATAACCAAATCATAATACACCTTACCAAAGAGGGTCCACTAGGGCTACCATAAAATGGTTACTAGGATAGCTATGTGACTTTTCTAAGGATGATTCCATGCCGTTCTAGACAACCAACGCCTAAGTCCATCATTCACACAAGAAGGATACCATTATGGCTTTCAAATTCAAGGATATCATAACCTTCTATCTAGGTTGAAGGTTCCACATAAATGACCCTCTTAACTATATTCAAGGTCATATTTCAATCGTAAATACACATACATGACAAAGGAGCTTTAGTCTACTAAGTCAAGAGTCATATTCATGTTTCACGTATCAAGTAGAAGGACATAAGTCTACCACAACAAGACACACAAATACTTCATCTTATCACATATACAATCACATTCAAGTAGAACATAAGGACAACTAGGTATACTACAAGTTACCCTATTAATTCCAATAGAATCATCAACATAATCCATCACAAGACTCATATAGTTAATTAGGAAGCATCATACTTCAACATCAAGTATACACACCTACAGACATCACTATAGTCTATCATGCTCACCTATAATCAAATAAGAGAACACATACTTTTACTTTACACATATATATATAATCAAATTCATACTTCTCTTGATCAACCTCACAAGTCACAACATGATAATATCACAATTCATGAAAGTTATGCCGACAAGACCACATTCTTAAAAAGTATATCACATAAGCACCACCACCATAAGTGTACCATATCAAACATCACAACTGAAACACCTATACTACACAATATAGAATAGGTTTGGTCAACATGCCACCATTCCAAACTCAACATGTCCAATCCTTACCCAATTCAACCAATCCAATACATAAAGGCTCTTACCAATAGCCATAATCACCAATACAAACCAATATTTGAAATATACATTGAATCAAGATAATACAATATGAAATTCATCAATTTAAAGCATACATACAATTCTAACATGCTTCTTACATAATTCAATATCCCAAAGTAAACTACAAAAGAATTCAATACAATAGAGACATGATCAGATCACCCATAAAATAGCCAAAATAAGGAATTCATGATTTGCATGGGTTCATAGGAATTTTGTTCTAAAATCATTCAATTAACCTTAATACAATCAAAACGTTTTATGCAAGAACCCAAGGCTAGATATCAAAATAGGACAATTCATTATTTGAGAAGTCTTGGAAAACACTTTGAAGTTTAGCTCCTTGAAGAAATAAGATTAAAGGATGAAAACCATACCTTGATTGATGATTAACCACGAAATTGAATAAGAATTGATGGATAAATGAAGCTCGAAGCTCCCTCATTGCTTCAAGCTCCAATGGAGTTCTAGAGAGTTCTTCTTTGTGGTTTGGGGTTTGATTTGGAATAATGAACTTGAATTGGGGTTCTAGACTTACAAAAATACTTAAAATACCCAAATTTACCCTAATTAATCTCCAAAATAAGTTTTAGAACACTAGTTTAAATACCTAAAATACTCTAGGCTTGGCCGAGACTCTACAGAAAATTCAGCAGGTGTCAATCGACGACCTCATCTACAACCCGTAGACCCACTCCGTGGTTTGGGTCAGAGGCTCAACATATATGAGTGTAAGTTCCCCAGTATAAGTACACATCTACTCCCCAATCACGAGGCATCGATTGACATAAGGGGCGTCGATTGCCTCCGTCATTTGAGATTGTTTTTGGCAATATATGCTCACAAGTTGGGTCCTCCTCAAGGACCCTTAGGTTGGTCCTTGGGGAGTTTTCCCCTAATGTTTCAAACCCAAATACACTCGTATACATGTTAGGAACCTCTCACATCAATTTCACCCAAAACGAACCGTAAAACATGCAAAGGCACACCTAAACATACAAGTACGTCTCAAGGCAAATCCTTCAAACGTCTTGGACGTTTGACCTCCAAACACCACCAAAATTTATACAATGCCTCAAACATCATTATAAACCATTTTAAGACTTCAAAACCTCATGAAACATATCTTAGGCTCTAGCTACACCTAATTCATTTTAGAGGTGTTACAACTATGTAGACTTCTGCTTTGTTTTGGGAAAATCCTTCTATTATATAAATAGTCTTTTTAAACTCATAATTATATTATCTTGTTTATGTATGCTAAGGGGGTTCTATAAGGTCTCTTTTGGCCCTAGATGTCATGTTACGCCCAAGCATGCTTAAGGTCATGGCAAACGTAGTATCAGAACACAAGGTTTAGAAAGGTCCTAGGAAGTCTCATAAGCCACCTTGAGGTGTGAAGTGCACCACATTTATGAATAAGAAGCTATAAGATGCTTAGGAAACTCCATTTCTGTAATTGGTCTAAGTCTTGCAATAGAGTGTAACTCTATATGTCCTTTTTCATAATTACTATCTAACGTTTTTTAGGATATGGCCCCTAGAAGAGACTACGTTAGGAGGAATGTGCATGAGAATATGGAAAGAGGAGCTTTTTTCTGATTGACCCTTTGACCGAGAAAGAGACTAATTGAGAGTTTAGGGCTGCTTTTCAACTGTTGGCCTAAGCCATGACAACTCAAGCCAATATGTACTTCCAATTAACCTAGATGTAGGTGTATCAACAATTAGAGTAAGAAAGTTCACTAGAATGAATCCTTTGGAGTTTCATGGTTCTAAGGTTGAGAAAGATCCTCATGATTTCATTGATGAGGTGTATAAAGTGTTGATGATCATGGGAGTGACACCGGTATAAAAGGCGGAATTTTTTATTTACCAACATAATGGAGTTGCTCAAATATGGTTCAACCAATGAAAGGAAGAGAGGGCGGAAGATGTAGATCCTCTTGATTGGAAAAAGCTTAAGGTTGCTTTCCTTGATAAGTTTTTCTTGGAGATGAGGGAGGTGAAGTTGCTTGTATTCATCAACCTTCGTCAGAGAAGTATGAGTGTGAAGGAATATGCTTTGAAGTTCACACAATTTTCTTGATATAATTCGACTATGGTTGTTGATCCTATGGCAAGAATGAGTAAGTTTCTTTCGGGTGTGTACAAAATGATGGTTATGGAATGTCGTACTACTATGCTTATGAATATATGGACATTGTCTCATGGTTAATGCTCACAAATTCAAGAAGAGAAAATTAAGAAAGGTCTAGAGAGATGGGCCAAGACCACTGATGGTGACTTTTCACATTCAAGGTCTGAGAGATTGGTCATTCTAAGTTCTGGCAAACATTTTCCAGTCAAAGATCCTCCAGTTATCCTCCTAAGTTCAACAAGTATAGGGTGTGGAACCCTAAGCCTCAAGGAGGGAATGGTGGTGGATGTTCATTGTCTACTTGTGCTAAATGTAAAAGGAAGATGAGATCAAAATGCTTAGACGACACAAATTGTTGCTTTGGTTGTGGTAAGTGTGGTAATAAAATAAGGGATTTTCCATCGCTTACGGTTAATAAGGGAATATAAGGTATGAAAGCTCTGCATAGTGATTCGAGTTTGAGTGCTCCAAAGCAAAACCAATTATATACACTCTCCATACTCCTCATGAGTAAGAGGGTTCTCCCGATATGATTATAGGGATATTGAAAGCCTTCCAGCTTGATGTTTATGCTTTACTTGATCCGAGTGCTACCTTGACTTTTATGTAATTATATGTGACTATGAGGTTTGATATTCTTCCCGATGTTGTTAGATCCTTTTTTCTCTATTCCAGTTGGCGATTCTAATGTGGTTAAGAGGGTCTATAGAAAGTGTCCCGTCTCCTTGTCCTATAGAGTCACTCATGTTGATCTTGTAAAGCGTGATATTCTAGATTCTGATATTATCCTTGGCATGGATTGTCTGCACTCATGTTCGGCTTCAATTGATTGTAGAACCCGTGTAATCAAGTTTCAATTTCCAAATGAACCAATTCTAAAATTGGAAAGGGGAAATTCTATTCCTAAGAGTCCAATTGTTTCTTGTCTTAAAGAAAGAAAGATGATTTTTAAGGGTTCTGATAATATTCGAATATACTTCTTGAAAAGAAATATAACTAATTGTATGCAATATATTTACCCAACTATGATTCGGGGTCAATCCCACAGAGAATATGGAAGAGTATTATCAATAGCAATTATTTAACTCGGTAGTCGTTATATAAAAATGGAGGGATTTAAATGGAAATAAAAATAAAAGAAATAAAATAGATTTTAAATAAGTATTTATTTATATCAATATTAATAAAAATAACTAGGAATGGCTCCCACATAAGCTCATAACATGGTAATCCTAGCAATAGCAATTCTTTCCTAGTGTATTACATGCAAAGTGATAAGTTAGGTATCTCTAATTCCTTGGTCCGGCAACTAGAGTTTCACCCGGCACCTTGGTCTTGCTACGTGTATATAATTTACTAATCCTTACATTTACCTCATATTAGACATCACATCGATGTATGACTTAGTTTTCACCCTAGCACCAATCGACATTAGACTATTAGATAGTATCACACTAAGTCTATGTTGATAATTCTTTTCTTATTAATTACCTCCTTGGTTCGACAAGTAGCAACAAGGTGATTTCTAACGCGTGCACTTGTTAAAAGGACTTCTAAACGAAAGAATTATCAATGCATGCAAAAACACTATTCAAGAATTGTTTAATTACTAGTCATACTTTGCTACTCACCCATGATTCTCACAACCCTAGTTGTGAAATTTAGCTACTCATTATCTGAAAAACACAATAAAAATTTATTAAAATAAATATGCTTGTGTTAATGATAAAAAGTTAAGAACAATAGCTAAACTATCTTTTATTAATCACAAATACAAATAAATAATAAAGGATAAGAAAGAATAAACCATAATTCTCCGGCCTCTACGATGGCTTTTACAAAGTTCCAAAGCTAGAAGAAAATTTATATTGTGTCTTGTTTCTTGGTTCTTTTCGTCCTCCAAAATAATTAATTCTATGTCCTATTTATAGATGTAGGAAACCCTAAATAAAATAATTAAGTCCAATCAAATTAGTAAATCAAAAACCAAAAGGAATTGATTTCAATATATTATTTGTTGTTTCAGTAATATTTTGTTGTTGCGGCCTTCCAAGGAATTAGATGGACTTAGCTGCTGATACGTGGAAATCATAAGCCTAACTCAAATTGAATTGATGTTCATCTTTGCACCATATATAGAAATATATTATTTTAATAAATTTAATCAATGAAGCTGCCTGCTTGATTTCCTTTTCCAACCTTCCATCTTTAATTCATTTTTGCTCCAAACTTCTTCATTTCCCACCAATTTAATCCTACAAATAAAATATACAATTTATCACAATCCATCAAATTATTCCTCAAAAGGACAAATCTAAATAATAAATGTGAGGCAGATAATGATTAAAAATATGTATTTTGGCCTCACATCAGGTTCCCATCTAGTTAAGGTGAGAGATATGGATTTCAAAACTCCTACTCTTGAGTCGGTCACCGTTGTTAACAAGTATCAAAAAGTGTTTCCCAATGAACTACAAGGTATTCCTCCTGAAAGGGAAATAGACTTTGGTATTGATCTTCTTCCAAGTACTCAACCTATCTCTATTCCTCCTTACCACATGGCCGAACTTAAGGCATTAAATAAAGGAGCAATTGAAAGTTTTTTCGGATAAAGGTTTCATTCGACCGAGTATCTCTCCAAGGGCTGCTTCAGTTTGATTTGATAGGAAGAAATATAGTGAACTCCATATGTGTATTAACGATCGTAAATTGAACAGGTTACCGTTAAGAATAAATATCCTCTTTGAAGAATAGATGATTAGTCTGATCAACTTCAAAGGGCAAGTTACATCTCTAAGATTGATATCTAGTCGGGTTATCACCAATTGAGGGTGAATGAAGATCATATTCTGGAGATGTCTTTTAAAACTCGGTAAGGTCATTATGAGTTTTTAGTAAAGTCGTTCACCTTGACTAATGTTTCGGCCATGTTTATGGAATTAATGAATATGGTGTTTAGACAATACCTTGAAATGTTTGTTATTGTGTTTATTAATGACATATTGATCTATTTGAGGAGTGAACACGAGCATACTAACCGTTTGAGGATTGTTTTGCAAGTTCTCAAGGACCAACAACTCTTTATAAAGTTTAATAAATGTAAGTTTTGGTTATGGCCTGTGTATTTTCTTGGTCACATTTTTTTCGGTAAGGGTATTGATGTAGATCCTAAAAAGACTGTTGTGGTTAAGAGTTGTCTTAGACCTCTATCCCCTTCAAATATTAGAAGTTTCTTGGGTTTAGACGATTACTATAGAACGTTTGTGGAAGGATTTTCTTTGATTGCCTCTCAATTGATGACATTGACCAAAAAGAAGGGTAATTTCATATGGTCTGAAGCGTTTGAAAGGAGTTTTCAAGAATTTAAAGGTAGACTTACTTCTGCTTTAGTGTTCATGTTACCGGTAGGAACGGATGTATTTGTTGTTTATTATGATTCCTCAAGAATCAGGTTAGGATGTGTATCTATGCAAAATGGGAAAGTCATTTCCTATGATCCAAGGCAATTTAAGATTCATGAAAAGAATTACCCTACCCATTACCTTGAACTAGAGGTAGTTGTGTTTGCTATTAAGATTTGGAGGCATTACTTGTATGGTGTTCATGAAAATATCTTTACCTACCCCAAGAGTTTGAAATATGTGTTTAATTGAAGATATCTAAATCTTCTCCAAAGAAGGTGCCTTGAGTTACTAAAGGATTAGGACAATAGTGTTGTCTATCACCCCCAACAAGGCAAATATGGTGGCAGATGCCCTTAGTCAGTTATCAATGGGTAGTGTTGCACATATTGAGGATAATAACAAAAAAATGGTTAGAGATCTTTATAGATTGGACTGAATGGGTGTTCGATTGGTTGACTCCATCAAAGGTTGTGTTGTGGTTCAAAATGGTTCAGAATCATCTTTTGTGGAGGATGTGAAATCCATGCAAGGTTTTGAGCCGACATTGGTTGCATTTAAGGAAATGGTGCTTAAAAATTCCATTGAGGATTTCTCCCGGATGAGATGGTGTACTTCTTTATCTGGGTCATTTGTGTGTTCCCAATGTGGTGACATGAAAGAATATAACTTATCAGAATCCCATAGGTCTTGATATTCCATTCACATGGGATCCACCAAGATGTACTCTGACTTGTGGGAGATTTATTGGTGGAATGGGATGAAGAATTACATTGCAGACTTTTTGGCCAAGTATCCTTATTGTCAACAAATGAAGTTGAGCATCAAACGCAAGGAGGTTTGAAACAAGATATTAGCATTCCTACTTGAAATTGGGAATATTTCAACATGGACTTCATTGTTGGTTTACCAAGCACCCGATGACAACATGACTTGATTTGGGATATCATAGATCGGATGATGAAATCAACTTATTTTATTCTCGTCAAAGTTTCTTATTCGGTGGAGGACTATGTTAAGTTATATTTGAGGGAAATGTTTAGGTTGCATAGAGTTTCCTTATCGATTATCTCCTATCGTGGTACCTATTGACTTCTCAGTTTTGGAAATTTTTCCAAAAGGGTCTTGGTACTCGTGTTAATCTTAGTACGACCTTTAATCCACAAACCAATGGAAATAGGATTTTAATATCAAGACTTTGGAAGATAAGAGCATATGTAATTAAGTACAAGGGTAATTGGGATGATCACTTGCCTTTGATTGTATTTGCATATTATAATAGCTATAACTCAAGTATTGATATGGATTCATTTGAGGTGTAGATATCCTTTAGGTTATCTTGAAGTGGGTGAATTTTGGTTATAGGTCCCAAGTTGGTACATGAGGCTATGAAGAAAGATTGACTTATTAGAGAAAGGTTGAAAATGGCTGAAAGTTGACAAAAGTCCTATGTCGAGTTCGATGTGAATGATTGGGTATACTTGAAAATTTCACCCATGAAGAGGGTAATGTGATTTGGAAAGAAAGGGAAGCTTAGTCCTTGCTATGTGGGCCCATATCAGATTTTGAGGCGTATTGGCAAAGTTGCTTATAGGCCTAATTTTCCTAATGATTTGGCATCGGCGCATTCGGTTTTCCATGTCTCCTTGTTGAAAAATGTGTTGGAGATCCGACATCTATAGTTCTCTTAGAAGGTTTGGGCATTAAGGAGAATCTTTATTATAAGGAAGTTTCCGTTGAGACTTTAGAACAGCAAGTTATGAGGTTGAGAAACAAAAATATTTCTTCCGTGAATGTTCTTTGGAGGAATCAGTTAGTTGAGGATGTTACTTGGGAGGCCAAGGCACATATAATGTCCCGTTATCCTCATCTCTTTCCCTCTGTTCCTAATCTAACTTGACGTATTTAGTTCCTCATGGTTTACTCTTTTGGTTACACATATCTTAGATATTCTCATAATTTCCTTATCTATGCATGTTCATGAAAAGCTTGAATTTTGAGAAAATGAGTTAACTTAAGTGATTTCTTCATGTTTATGTGCAATTTGGGTATGAGTTGCATAAAGACTTCATGATGTGATGTTTTGAACATGTTTTAGCTTGGAGTTGAATTTTCCTCCTCGAATATGTGCATTTATATGATTGCATTCATGGTGGGCTGTTAGGTTATCCTTATTTCCTTATTATGTCTTGAATCTCATTCGAGGACGAATGTTCAAAAGGGGGAGATAATGTAACACATCAGATTTGAAAAGATGAGAAACTACAACTTTCCCAGGATCTGGTGCTACTATCGATAGAGCCACAAACGGTTGGTGAACTCACATACCATCCGTAAGTAGGCTCATGGTTGGCCTGTCCTAATTTTCCGAAATTGTGTCCAACTTTTAGTATTTACATATGGTTCACCAAGACGGTCCATTGTCCTATACACTAGTCGTAGGAAGGTCTCGCAGGTGAATCTCAGACTTAGTAGGATTTAAGAGATTTCAATTGGACTTGCGGAGTCCATGTACGGACCGTAGGCTTATAAACGGACCGTACATGGCTACCATCACTGGAAGATCCAAAAATAAAGTTTTTGAACCTTTTGGCGGTCAACAGGACAGTTTGTAGGTGGATCCACATACCGTAGGTCCCCACCATCGATGGGGGTCGTCAGTTATTTTAGAAAGGATTTTGGGTATTTCTCCTAATCATTCTAACCCAATACTAAATCATTTTACTTCCTAATCAAAGCCCTATATAATGATTTTTACCCCCAAAATCTCCTAATTCAATTCATTCTCTCAAAATTTCTAAAAAAAGAACAGGTTTATCCTCTACAATATTTCTCTCTCTAAAAACAGGAAGAAGAAGAAGACTAGGGTTTTAAGTTAAGTCTCTAATTTCACCATTTATTGTAAGCTCTTGGTATTAAGGTATGATAATGTTCACCTATGGATCTCTTTCCTCCATATGGTTCCTAAATACTCCAATTTACAAGTTAGAAATCTCTAATAAAAGTTAGAGTTTTTGTTTTATGAACTATCATGCATGAATTGAGATAATTCAATGTTTTAAGATGAATCCTCATGAACCCATGCGTACCCATGTTTTCTAAGCTATAGTGATATGATGTGGATTTTGAATTGCAACGCCCCGAGCCTACACCCTGGACGTGGCCGACACCCAATGACCATTGTTGGCCTTGAGCGAACCCTTGGACTGGCTTACTTAACTAAGGAAAAGACTTAGACATAAGATATAGCTCAAGGAAAATAGCTTAAAAGAAGTAATTAGCCAAAATGGCAACCCAATGTCTTAGTCAATTACAAGTGAAAGGAAAAGACTAAGAAAACTACTACCATTTGTCTATGAAGCCTTTATAATAAAGATGGATGTTGGGACAGGACCACCAATCATCCTAATAACTTAAAACTGAAGAAAATAATTAAATGTTAACGATGTCCTCTGGAATGAAAGGAGTCTCACCAACTGACTCTGAGCGGTTCACTGGATCAACAGTACGCCAAATGCTGATTCTACTTACCTGCGTCTGCATCATAATACGATGTAGGCCAACTTGTATCAGTACATTGAATGTACGCGTATTAAAGTTGGAATGCTAACAACACTTAAGCTTGAAATGGAGTAAGAAGGAACACTTACCTTGGCTCTGCTCAACTCATGAATAACTTAAGTCATTCAATATAATGCAATTTAAAAGTAAGTGAATATAAAGAAAACTTTCTGAAACATGATGTAATCATTGAATGTATGTAAGATACAATTAACTCTGGTATGTATGTAAAAATTCAATTAAACTTATGTATATAAGAATACAATAACTTGTGGGGGGGTTTCTCTAACGGACAACCATCACTTAAGAGGTACAATGATGATACAACTATCTATCTCACACTGTCAGTGCATCCTATACCCGGCCAAAGATATAAGACCTGAACTGCTTAATGGATACACTAGTATACTGTGAAAAGGGTTCATCTAAAAAGTATGAACCTTTTATAACTCATGGTGGCTACATGGTTTATGAGGGATGTGAGTTGTTTGAACTCTCCCCCATATCGGTTCTTAATACTACTGCCAGAATATGCTGACTCTTATGTTTTAAAAACATACTAAATCTGTGGTTTTGAGATTAGTGCTCAAAATACTTAGCTCAAGGCTATCTTGGGAATCATAGTCTTCATGCTTGCTTCTTTTAGAAAGCTATAGTTCTTTTATGAAATCTTGCCCTAAGGTTCCTTGGAAATCAAAGGTTCTTTACTAGTTAAATGCTAAAACATTTTAAGTATCTTTGCGAATACTTAGTCCCCATATACCTTTGAAGAAAAGAACTTCGACTTGCTCTTTACTTAGCTTGAACTTGAGTCTTAAAACAAAGTTAAAATGTTTAAATAAGACTGTTGAAAACATTTAAGGATTTTAATTTAACTTACTTCTTATCTTTACACTTGACTTCTTAACTTTCTTGACTTTGACCTTAACTTTCTTTGAATAGAATTATCGATTCAAGGTTATGATTTGAGTTCTTTGATGATTTCTAGGTGTTTAAAAATCATTTGAAGTAATTAGAATCATTGGAAGATGTTAATGTACCTTGAAAAGACTTAAAAGAACTAAACTACGAAAATTGGATGAAAAACGTCGGGTAGGGTGTACTGGTGGCCCCTCGCGCCAGCCTCAGTCTACTGAAGCTTGGTTCTGACGCACTGGTGGCGCGCCGTGCCAGGCCCGAATTAACTGAGTCTTGGTTCTGACGCACTGCAAGCTAGGTTTAATTAGAATAACTTCTAAATCTTGATTCAAAGTTTATATGAGAAAATCTTTCATCGATGATAGGTCAAATAGTTAAAATAACTATTGTAGGATTTACGCTTAGCACCTAGTGGATGTTGAGATGGAAGGTGTCCCATTAGTAGAGGTAAGGTTTCTAGAAGCAATCTCTTTATCTCATACCTATGTGCCCCCATGGGATGATTGTCTTAGATAGACATTAGCTAGTGGATCACATAATCTAGAAGCTCATGGTCTTACCTTGGCAAGTAGGGCACCCCTATTATATGTGGGGTAAACAATGGATTCCATGTAAATAACTCACATGGTCTTAAATATTGGTTAAAATTAAATCTCTAACAAGAATGATCTTAGTGTACTTCTAGAAGTATCTCACGAATGTTTTAAAGATTTAAGAATTTCATTGACAATGTTTTGTGGTTTATATTTTCTAAACCTTTCATCTTATGATTTAGCTTGGTCATTGCATGTCACGAAAAGGTCCATTTAACATAGTTTCATACTTTTATGCATTACTATCATACTTGGTACATATTTGTACTAATACATACTCTTGCCTACATTCTTCCAAATATATAGCGTCCGTCGCTTCAGTTTCACATCTCCCTGGCTAGGGATCACTTAGTAGATATTGAATATTGGTATGTCCCCATGTTTTGAAGACCGGGCTTTTACTTCCTATTGTCTTTAATTTTCAGATATTGTATGTGATGTATGGATTACGTCCCGATCACTCTTAATGTACTAGATGGATTTGAGGCTATATAGACTTCCACTTTGTTTTTGGACAAATCATGTTATGATATAAAATGTCTTTTTAAACTTGTTAATTCTATTATATTGTTTGTGTATGCTAAGTGACTCGTTTAGGGTCTCTCGGGTCATATACATCATATTATACCTAGGCCATGCTTGGGGTCGTGATAGCAAAATGTGAATGTATTAAGTATCATAATCTCATAATTAATAAATCAGGACTCGAAATAAGAACACAATTTAGACTTAGAACTTCATGAAACTTTGGGTAGAATACTGGATTTAATTTTTTTCTAACTTAATTTAGATGTAGGGCATGAGGAGGGAACTTAGTCCAACACTATAAATTTCCATACATACTTGGAAGAACACAATTCTTCATGAAACTTGAAAAAATTGAAGAACTACTTTAAAACCCTAACTTTCTCCGCTCGAATCCTTACTCTAAGTCTTGGAAGTGTTTATGAGAGATTTAGGGTCAAACTAAACAAATTATAGCCTTAAATAGGTGTTAAAATGTCGGGGTTTATACTTAGGAGCAGTGGGAAACGCTGAACTAACCTCAGTTAAAAACTTTCTGATAACTTCTACGGGCACCATGTACGGTCGTATTAGGACACTTCATCCAATTCTAAGTGTTAATGATTGTTAGTCAGTAATATAACCAAATGGAATGAGTTAGGGTCCAATCCCACAGGGAGTGGTACATGTTTGAGAATCAATAAGAAAGTACGAATATGTCCAAGTCAACCATAGGAATAGACATTTTCTAATAAAAACATGAATAAAGTTAAGGGGTTGACACGAGTGTCAAATAATAGGGAAACTATCCACTATAACAATAGCAAATTACACAAAAATAACAATAATGAGACGAGTTCTTGGGATTTTAGCAAGACATCATAAAAAGATAGAAATCCTTACCAAATTGTCTTTCCATCAATTGGATCAAATTAATTTCGTCTTTGCAAAGGTCCAAATTGAAGAATCTCAAAAACCCACTTTATATTTCTCAAAAATGGAAAAACTTCAATTCTTCAGAGTTAAGGAAGACTTAGTCTCAATACTCAGAGTTCAAACTCCAAAATTACTCTAATGAATGTTTAGAAAATAAAATTCCCCTTTGAAATATAATGTTTGAATGTATTTATAGTCGCCAAAATTATGTTGTGAAGGGTCATTCGACGCATTAAGTCAGGATCGCCGATCAACTCGGCGATCCGTCCTTTGAACCATTTCATCGCCTTCTTGATTTATCCTTCAGCATTCTCAAGTTTTGTTACTTTGGGCAATTCAACAATGCATCGTGGAACCACTCGGTGATACGCCAACTGCTCCGTTCTCTCGCCGACACGATTTTCTACTTCATGGCTTGGCAAACTGGAAATTTAGGTGAGATAATAGCCATTCGGCGACTCGCCTAATGGATTAAGCGATCATCAGGACCTTCTTTTCTTTGTCTTTCAACTTCCTTGTTCATTTTTGCCCATTAGTGTTAATGCTTTGTTCCTCAATCCATATACCTGGAAATCGAGGGTTTACATCAGTTGTTGGTACAAAACAAGCATTTAAGGACACTAAATCTATTCAAATAAAGCCCTAAATGAGTCCAAATCGTGGACTCATCACTGGTTAACCATAGAAAGACTACTGGAAACCAACTTCTAGACCAAATTCCACGAACTAGGGTCTATGACCCATTGAATGACCAATGACTTATAGGTAGCTACCGTGCAACTCATGGTCAAAAAATCCCTTGAGTCCATTCGCCTTTTTATGAGCCCTGGGATACCGACCATAGTAAGCTGTATGTTCTGTAGTCCTAAACTTATATCCAAGGTTCATTAAATATATTACATTTAGTTTAAGTCAAAATATGTAACTGTGAAAACATGATGAGTGTCTGTTGTCCCGTTCCGTCAATTCTTAGTAAGATTTTGCATCCGGATAGGGGCGGAAGAGTCTAGAGTTGTAGAGAGATTTATAGAAAACTCTAGACGCCCCTAGATATTTCAGAAGACTCTAGAATAACATAGAATCTTTCTTGGAAAGATTTGGGGAGTCCTAGAATGTATAGAGAGTTCTAGAAGAGGACTAGATATTTCTAGGAAAGCCTTAGAATTCTCTAGGCTAGTAGACAATTCTAGAACATGGACCAAAGTGTAAATATTTAGGGACTTGTGTAGTAATTTTTATATACACTTTAGCAAACCCTATGAGGTAGTATAAATAGAGGGCTCTCATTTATAAGCATCCAACAACATGTAAGTAATCTTCCGAGCAATATAAGCCTTCTTCCAAATCTTTATAAGTCTTTCCTTTCATTCTCTTAGCTATCTTAGTTTCAAAGGCTTACTTGAGCGTACAAGATCTTGAAAGATTAGTGAGTAAGTTATCAAGTGTCTCACAGAACTTTAGTAAGACTCTAAGTTTGTGACAACGTTGTATCATAGCGAAGTTTTCCACTAAGCGAATGTCTAACGAAAGAGACGTAAAATGCTGCTAGCACCACCAACGTCAGGTTGGAGGGTGGACAGAAGAAACGAAAGGGAAAAAAGAACCAAAAGAGTAATAAGCAAATGTTGCTCGACCCCACACCAAATGAGGCGCTAACATCTCATCCGCCTTCGACCACCAAATTGAGTGACGATGACTGTGGCGAGGGGCCCATTGATGTCAGACCTGGAGAAGAGTGGATCTCTAGGGTTGAAACGGCGATGCAGGCTGTAGAGATATTAGGTCGGAGTTTGAACGTAGATGATGGCAAGTTCAAGACTCTCGAGGAGTTCACCCTTGAGTATACTGAAAACATCCGCAAGGAGTTGGAGGGACGCCAGCGTGCTTAGTTTGAGATGCATGAGGTTATCACTTCCTTGGAGTGTCAGCTCATGGAGGCGTTGACCACGATTAGACCATGAAGGCAGAGATAAAAGCACTCAAGGAAGGCGTGTAAATTAGAGGATCATCGTCGTTTGACCAAGATAGGGAGGTCACGCTCCCAAGCCACCTATGTTCAAAGGAGCCCGTGACACGCAAGAGGTGGAGAATTTCCTGTGGCACTTGGAGAATTACTTCAAGTGTAACCGAGTGAGGAGCGATGACAACAAGATCAACACTATATCTTTCAAAGATGGCCATGCTGTGGTGGAGGCGTAAAGAGTCAGAAAAAAGGGAAGGGGCGTTGCACCATCAACACTTGGGAGAAATTACAAGAGGAGTTCAAGAAGGTGTTCTTCCCTAACAATGTCATCTATGAGGCGAAGCACAAGTTTAGGGAGATGAAGCAAACGGGCAGCATACGTGCGTATGTGCAGGAGTTCACCTCCCTCACGCTTCAAATTCCTATCCTCACGGATGAAGATATGTTGCTCCGCTTCATGGATGTCCTGCAAAATTGGGTTTGGAAGGAGTTGGAACGTTGACAAGTCAGGACTATTGGTGAAGCCATCACGCAGGCCGAAGCTTTGATAGACTTCAGGCATGAAAAGCCCAACAAAGTTGGAGTAGATGAAGTGAGTGGTAGTCATGACCATGGTGGGGGAGATCGTGGAAAAGGCGAGGAGCAACGTCCATATCCTAAGAAGCATGATACCTACAATTCCGATGGAAAGAAGTTTGGATGTCATGGCAACACGGAGAGAAAGACAGAGGTTATCAAAAGAGGTGGTTGCTACATATGTGGTGGGCCGCATGGCTGTGCAACGTGTCCTGAACTGAAGAGCCTTGGTGCTATCCTATGAGAGAGGAAGGAGAAGGATGCACAGGAAGGGCAAGGCATAAAGACGACGCAGTTGGGCTTGATAGAGATATGCAGAGCTATCACCAAGCAACCAGGGAAGCCGAAATAATATGGTGCACAGTATGTCAACATCACAACTAATGGAAGATCCGCTCGTGCTATTGTCGACATGGGTGCAGAGGCCAACATCATAAACAAGACGACACGACAAGGTTGGGGCTATGTTACAGTCCAAGTAATGCCCAACTCAGTACGGTCAATGCGCCACCGACTCTTGTGATCGGAGTCGCACATGGAGTAAGCATCACGCTAGGATAGTGGCAAGGTAAGACCAATTTCACTATCACTTCTTTAGACCTCCTTGATATAAATCTTGGGCAAGAGTTCTTCCAGCAGTGCCACGTTGTGATCGATCCTTAGCTCCAACGACTTCTGGTCATGGAGCAAGGAGGAACATGCATGGTTCCCATGGTTAAGGCACCGAAGCCACAAGTCAGAATTTGTAGCCACCATTATAAGTTAGAAAGAAGACAATAGTGCTATGAATTCCTTGACACCGTACACGAAGAAGGTTCAAAGAGGGAACAATGTTGTGATCCCAAAGAAGCCGTCGAGGTGCTTGCCTCCTAGTAAGGAGGCAGATCGTGAAGCCGAGTTAGAAGAGATAAAGAAGCAATTGAAGGAGTTGTGCGAGGGCATTGCTCGAGTTAATGGACTGTTGGTCGCGTATATGAGAAGACAAGACTCGGTTACCGATACAACGACAATGCGACGTGGTCGTCGCATCAATAGGTGGGGGAGAGTATCACATCCCACCAATTCTTAGTAAGATTTTGCATCCGGATAGTGGCGGAAGAGTCTAGAGTTGTGGAGAGGTTTATAGAAAACTCTAGAAGCCCCTAGATATTTCAAGAAGACTCTAGAAGAACTTAGAAGCTTTCTTGGAAAGCTTTAGAGAGTCCTAGAATGTATAGAGAGTTCTAGAAGAGGACTAGATATTTTCTAGTAAAGACTTAGAATTCTCTAGGCTAGTAGAGAATTCTAGAACATGGACCAAAGTGTAAATATTTAGGGACTTGTGTAGGAATTTTTATTTACACTTTAGCCCCCAAGGAAGTAGTATAAATAGAGGGGCTCTCATTTGTAAAGCATCCAACAACTTGTAAGCAACCTTCAAAGCAATATAAAGCTTCTTCCAAATCTTTCTAAGTCTTTCCTTTCATTCTCTTAGCGATCTTAATTTCAAAGGCTTACTTGATCTTACAAGATCTTGAAAGATTAGTGAGTAAGTTGTCAAGTGCCGCACGGAGCTTTAGTAAGACTCTAAGTCCGTGAAACTGTGTTGTCACGGACTTAAAGTCTTACTAAAGTTTTGTGCGGCACTTGACAACTTACTCACGAATTTTTCACGATCTTGGAAGCTCAAGTAAGCCCTTTGAAACTAAGATCACTAAGAGAATGTAAAGAAAGACTTGAGAAGTTTGAAGAAGGCATTTATATTACTTGGAAGACAGCTTACAACTTGTTGGATGATTTACAAATGAGTGCCCCATCTATTTATACTACAACCTAGGAGCTAAAGTGTAAATAATATTTATTTTATAAGTACTCCTAATAATTTCAGTTTGGTCCCTCTCTAGAAATTTTTACATGTTCTAGGATATTCCAAAGCTTTCTAAGAAATCTTCTAAGTTACTATGGAGTCCTCCAAGGAAAAACCTAAGGAATTCTAGAGTTTCTTGGAATATCTAGGGGCTTCTAGAGTTTTCTATAAACTTCTCCAAAACTTTAGACTCTTCCGCCCCTATCCGGATGCAAAATCTTACTGAGAATTGGCGGGACATGACATTGTGCTACAATAAGTTTAAGCCAACACATGTTACAGTGACAACATGATAGTGTCTCCAAATAAACAAATAAAATTAATATCAAAACCTAAGAAGCAACTAAAAGGCAGCTCCCTTAAATTACCAAATCGCTAAAGCATAAGGTCAACGAATAAAGTGAGACCATACATACTCGCTAACAAGACATTGTTTAACTTTAGTATTAAATTCAATCAATGGTCTTTCGAGAATAGGGAGATGTTTCTCCAGCAAGAAAAAGGAATATCACGGAGCAGTAACCAATGATCACATAATGATGGAAACAAAGTCAGTACAGTCCGATAAAGAATTAAATCATTTTAATTGACGCATAGAAAATAGAAAGGAAAGAAAATATTCTTTGCATCAAAACAACACATAGTGATAGTGATATATGTAGATTCACCAATTACAGTGAACCATACAGTGCTCGGTGTTATCAAAAGAAACTGAGAAACAATATTGCAACAAGAATGAAAATCTTTGAGAAACAATATGATATTGTTTACCCTCAATGTTAATTACTTATTCCCCAAATTATTTCTCAAGACCAGACTAAAGATGATTGATATGAGTATTGTGGTAAACTGATATTAATCATTGTTTCATCTTGCAAAGTACAAAGTGGACAAGTTAAAATGAATGGAGGGAGTATTTATCTTTCTCCAACATGTAAACTACTCCATCCTACTTATCCTCTAGGTAACCAACTCCTTGTCTCCAATAGATCAATAAAAGAAAGGGCATCCTAATTCAGTAGATAATCCATTGTAAACAAGAACTCAAAATTCTATCTTTAAGTAGAAAACATCCCAGAACATCAAAACAAAACTAGATTAAGAAAAGGGGCCAAACCTGAGCACCAGAAAACGAGGGTAATTGACCAATTCTCAAAGAATAAATTGTGGATGAAAAAAAGACATCTTCCTATTTTCACTCTCACTGGTTCTTGGATTTTTGTTCTTCCTTTTTCCTCAAAATTTGATTGTAATTTCAAGAATATGAACTTCTATGATATTTTACTTAGGTAACTTTATCATGAACATTGTCAAGTAACCCCTCTGTTTTCATATTATTATTGTGAGAGAAACAATCCAATGCTCATGGACATAAACCATAATAAAGGTAAATTAGAATTGAATTTTTAAAAAAAAATAAAGTGTCCAATTTGGGACTTCGAATATCGAATATCCAAAAATATGGAATTTGTATATATCTTATAGGCATATTAATACATAAAGGCAGGGGTTTCTCTCACTTTTAGAATAACAGATCCAAAGTGGGAGGCTCGCATGACAGACTGAATAGGTCTTTTAACTTGGCCTCATTTCACTTTTTTTTGTTTTTCAACTTTAAGGGTCATGAACAAATAGAAACTTAATCTTGTATAAATTTGAAAAAATAGATCCACACGTCCTACTTGGCATCCTACATGACAATTTATGTCCTACGTGGTATCTTATGTGTACTATGTCATACAGGACTCATAAGTCCTACAGGACATAATAGACATAGGATAGCATGTAGGACTCAAATTTTCATGTAACATGTCACTTAAGATGTATGTGTTTAATTGTTCAATTTTATAAAAGTATAATTGCCTACTTGTATACCCCCAAAGTTGGAGGATATAAATGTGTGTAAAGGACAACTTAATGAACATATATATGTATGTATGTATATATGTGTGCATATATTATGTCTTGAAAATAATGCCCTTTATCTTGTTGGTAACTCCAGTAGGAAGTTTAAATAAAGCCATAAGGAAAGCTGAATAGTTTCTTTCATATACCTTTAACATATTGAGTTTCAAAACTAAATTATGTCCTTAATTCTTACTTTTAAAATTCTGGACAATCTCCTGAGCTATCTAGGCTTTTTCTGTAATAACTATTGTAACACTTCGAAAGACTAAGACATGTTCTAGAGCCTAACATAAGTGTTAAAACGTTTAGACATTGCTTTAAGGTCTATTTTAATGAATATAAGTCATTTAGGAAGTTTAAAAATCAAAACGTCAAAGAACGTCCATGACGTCCGGAAACTAGTTCAATGAGGTACTAGCGTGCCTTAGCCTATTTGAATAGCTTTTAGGAGTCGGAAATGATAAAAATTGGTGGAAGGGTGTCCAACACGTATTAAAGTTGATTTGTAGTCGAAACGTTCAAGCATGAATCCCCAAGGACCAACCAAGGGCCTTTGAGGAGGACCCTTGCAACTTGTCAAGAAGCTGTCTAAGGCAGTGTTCACAGACGGTTGCCACAGACGGTTCGTGGTCCAATCAACGGGGCGTCGATTGCCTCCATCGATGGACACTTAGAATATTTGACCAAGGGCCTATTTTTACAAGTCTCTAAACTCAACGACGGACCAACAAGACGGTTGGTCACATGGTCCGTCGGTTGACACACGAGGTGTCGACGTGGTGTCGTCTATGAGGGCCTGTTTTGGCTGCTCGATTTTAAGTGAATTGAGTTAATTAATTTAGGGGTTAGTTAATTAGTTAGGGGTCAAGAGAGGTCTAATTAAGTTAATGAACAACCTATATTAAGACCCTAACCTAATTAGAATACGCTAAGCTCTCATAATTCCCAAAATCTAAACTCTCTTCCTTCTCTCTTCTTTTTCTCTCCTAAGTTGAAGAACTCCATAGAAGTCAAGGTCAAGGTGGGTTCTAGGGCTGCAATCACAAAGATCTCTCCATCAATTTTCATCAAACATTAAGGTATGACATTCCTTTCACCTTTGGGACTTTTTTCCCCAAATGAATAGATTAACATATATTATAACTTAATTATGTTATTTCTTGATTGATTGGTATAGTTTGTAGAAGATGACGTTTTCCTCTTAACCCTGGGTTGTGATCTTAACAGGAATTGTGTAATGTTGGTTCAATTGAATTGGTTATTGATTGAATTACTACTAGATGATGTTATTGTATCAATTATGAATAGAGTAGGATGGATTATAGTCCTATCATGCTAGTTCTTGAGTAATTGATCTAGATTATGACTTTGATCTAATTCTCTTATCTTAAGCTATGAACTAGTGATGGATTGTGATGTAGTTGTTCAATTGGCTATTTTATTATGTTGGTTATTATTGTGTGATGATACTTCACCCTTATTGGGTTGAGTTAAGGGTTGATGGTAAGACCTTGATGATGGATTATGAAGGAGACTTGGTAAGTCTTGTGATCCCTATTCCTTACTTCAATTGTGGTAAATTGTGATTAAGTGATTATATTGCATTGAAGTATACCTTGTATTAAGATTTATAGGGTTGGTATGATGTTGGATTGAAATGTCTTGACTATGGTTTGTGAGGTGTTGGCTAAGATGTAAATGATATAAGGATGCTGATAACTTACCAATATGCATTATCATGATGTGATTATGTAAATGTGCTAACCTCACTTATATGAATTGTAATGAAAGGACTATACTCAAGCAATTCTTATTGAGCTATGATGATGATGATTATACAAGGGATAGACCTTATGACCTACATTAAGCTATGATGATTAATAAAGACATTAAAGACATTTCAAAAGGGACTCTAGCTTAGCACCGAGTGAAATAGAGTGAGGAGTGTCCCTTCCCACATAGGGACGGTAGGATCACTAATGTACTCTTGAGATTGGAGACTATAATGCATGTAGCATAAAGAGGGTCCCAACTATATCTTCTAGTTCTTGAACTATGTTTCCCCCATAGGAATACTAGCTAGTGGATCCACGTAGTTGCTATGTTCATGTTTTGGTACTACCTTGGCAAGTAGTTCGCCTTCCTTCGGTGTAGGGTTCCATGACACCAGATTCCACATTAGCTCATATGGTCTATGTCGGTTAAGGCAAAATGTTACCAAAAGGTAAAATGAACTAAAGAAAGGAATTCTAACTAGGACAACCTAATGGGTTTAGCTTAGTCTAGGTAGGGGTATGGGACTCTACCTAAACATTGCACTAGTTAGCCTTGAGAGAAGGCTTAGGAGGATATTTATATGTATGTATATGCTTATAATGGTACATTATATGTATATGATGATCTTGCACATTGTTGATACTATATGATGATTGGTTTCACTTATGAATATGTGTTGGTCTTCATTGTTAAAGTATGATGATATGTACCTTTAATGATATGCTATGAGAAGTTGGATGTTGGTCATGATTTTTCTTGAATTTACTTGATTGAGTAAGGTTATTGGGCTTTGCTTTGTCATTGTACTTGTTGACTCAATAGGAGGTCATGGGTAATTGTCTTGCTTTGGTTATGTTGTAATGAACTCTTATCCATGCTTGTTGCTATTATAACTTGATGATAGAGTTGACTTGACTATGTGTTCAATTATATGATATGCATATTGAGTTGACTAGACTTAGCATTGTTGGTCTTGTGATGTACATGCTCTTGACTTAATGAATACGTCTTCTTGATTGGTATGGTCTTCTTGAATGTGCATAAGTCTTTTCAAAGTATATTGCATACTTTAATGAATTGTCCCTTTTTAGCATGATTTCATGATATGTGTGCATATGGCCTCATACTTAGTACAAGTGGTGTACTAACCCCATTTTCTCCCTTTTCCCAAACATTTTAGGTTCCGGTCGTTGAAGGACTTTTGAGACGACTTTGAAGGAAGACTTGGAATTCTCATTCATCCAAGTTGGGTAGGTCATCACTTTCCGAGGTCAGTGTCACTATCAAGCTTATGAAGTTGTTCTAGTTTTAAGACTTCTATGTTCTTTCCTTTTCATTTGAGTACTAAAGATTGTATAGCCGATATATGGCTCTTATTACATTTATGTATGGGCTAGGCCCAAATTGTTATACTCTTGTTAGGTGGTTATGAGATGAGACATCCATTTGAGACTATGTTATATCTTATATATCTATGTGCAATAAAAGTAGAAGACTAAGTAATCTTCCTATACGAAGGGTATATGTATACTCGATATAAGTATTATGTGTATGTAGAGAGGTCTATGTAAACTTCAATGTAGAAGTAATGAAAAAGTTTTTAAAATTTCCGCATTTTTAACCTATGAATGTAATGATGTAAGCTAAGAGGCTAGTCTTAGTCCTCAAAGAGGATGACGACGCCGGTTACGTCTAACGGTGCTCCCCTGATGTGACAAATCTACCCTTCAAGATGTTAGGTTGTGGAGCCTGATTAATATTTGATGTACTGTCATATATATTAATGTTTACGAAGGGCGGGGTTCAGGGCAGCCCCTCGACCCATTTTTTAGGCTGTACTATTTATTCTCCATTTATTCTCTGTAACAAAAATACTCTGATTTATTAATATATGTACCGTACCGCCGTGGAAGTTGACTCACGGGTTGTTACCACGAAAGAAGTTTCTCTCTTTCTCTCTCTAGATCTCTCATCTTTCTTCTCTCAAAATTCTTGTGTTCTTCATCCGAAAAGTGTGTGTGTAGATTCGATCCTAACAACTGGTATCAGAGCAAGGTTGATTCAACACGATCACTGAAGATGGACAGTTCGAAGCTTAGAATCGAGAAGTTTGATGGATCCAATTTCATTTTCTGGAAGATGCAGATCGAAGATTATCTGTACCAGAAAGGTCTTCACGAACCGTTGACCGGGGTGATGCCGGAATCCATGACGGAGGAGAAGTGGAAGCTCAAGGATCGCCAAGCTCTTGGGTTGATCCGGTTGACTTAGTTGAGAAACGTGGCGTTCAATATCGTGAAGGAGAAAACCACGTCCGGTCTGTTGAAGGCACTGTCAAACATGTATGAAAAACCATCGGCGATGAACAAGGTATATTTGATGCATAGATTGTTCAATTTATAGATGTCTGAGAATGGATCTGTTTCTGATCATATAAATGAGTTTAATATGATTGTGAGTCAACTCAATTCTGTGGATATTAATTTCGAAGATGAAATTAAGGCATTGATTTTGATGTCATCTCTGCCTGAGTCTTGGGATACTGTTGTTGCTGCGATTAGCAGTTCCCGTGGATCAGAGAAACTGAAGTTTGATGAAATTCGTGATGTTGTTCTTAGCGAAAGTATTCGCAAATGAGAAGTGGGAGATTCATTCGGCAGTGCTCTCAGCGTTGACCGAAGGGGGAGAAGTAAGACGAAAAGCCAAAATCAACATGGTCGATCTAAATCAAAGAATCGAGGAAAATCCCCAAACAGATCTAACGTGACTTGCTGGAACTGTGGAGAAAAAGGGCACTTTCGGATGAACTGTACAAAGCCAAAGAAGAAACAAAATCAGAAATTTAGAGATGACAATGATTCTGTAAATTCACCAGAGGACATTGGGGATGCTCTAATCCTTAGTGTGAACAGTCCGGTTGAATCGTGGATTTTGGATTCTGGTGCATCCTTTCACTCGTCTCCAAGCAAGGAGTTGTTCCAAAATTTCAAATCTGGAAATTTTGGAAAGGTATATCTTGCTGACAATAAAGCATTAGAGATTGAAGGAAAGGGAAATGTTTGCATAAAGACCACCTCGGGAAACCAGTGGACATTGGAGGATGTCAGATATATTCCTGGCCTCAAGAAAAATCTGATCTCTGTTGGTCAGTTGGATAGCACGGGATATGCAGCAGAGTTTGGGAAAGGTTCGTGGAAGATTGTGAAAGGTGCTATGGTAGTAGCTCGTGGCACCAAATCTTGAACCTTGTACACCACTGATGGGTGTATTAACATGGCCGCTGTTACTGAAGGTGCTTCTAGTTCATGTCTGTGGCACAACAGACTTGGACACATGAGTGCTAAAGGAATGAAGATGCTGGTTGCAAAAGGAGCATTAGAGGGTCTGAAGTCTGTTGATATGGGTCTTTGCGAGAGCTGTGTTATGGGCAAACAGAAAAGAGTAAGCTTCACAAAGACTCCTAGAGAGCCAAAGAAAGTGCGGTTGGAAATTGTCCATAAAGATGTTTGGGGACCATCTCCAGTATCATCACTTGGAGGATCCAGATTCTATGTTACCTTCATTGATGACTACAGCAGGAAGGTATGGGTTTACTTCTTGAAGCATAAGTCAGATGTGTTTGCAACCTTCAAGAAGTGGAAAGCTGAAGTTGAGAATCAGACCGGTTTGAAAGTCAAATGCCTAAGGTCTGATAATGGAGGAGAGTATGACAAATCAGAGTTCAAGGCATTCTGTACAGCTGAGGGAATCAGATTGATGAGAACAGTTCCTGGTAAGGCAAGGCAGAATGGAATTGCTGAGAGGATGAACAGAACATTGAATGAGCATGCGAGGAGTATGAGGATACATTGTGGGCTGCCCAAAACATTTTGGGCGGATGCTGTGAGCACAGCTGCATACTTGATCAACCGGGGACCATCAGTTCCTTTAGGGTTCAAGATTCCAGAGAAGGTGTGGACAGGAAAAGAACTCAAGTACTCACACTTGAGGACTTTTGGTTGCACTGCTTATGTTCATGTTGATCCAGAAAAGAGAGACAAGCTTGATGCCAAGGCTGTCAAGTGTTACTTCATAGGCTATGGTTCTGATTTGTTTGGTTATAGGTTTTGGGATGACAAGATTAGAAAGATCCTGAGACATTGTGATGTGACGTTTGATGAGTCTGTCCTGTACAAGAACAGAGAGCAGAAGGTTCTTGAGATTACAAAGCAAGTGGGAGTTGAGGTTGACTTGGAGAAGAGTAACCCTAAAGATGTCGAAGCTGATACTCAACCAACTCTTACTGAAGAATCTGAAGTGGAGCATGCTACACCTGAGCAGGTGTTAAGGAGATCATCCAGAACCATCAGGGCACCAGATAGGTATTCACCTTCATTGCACTATCTATTGCTGACTGATGAGGGGGAACCAGAGTCTTTTGATGAGGCCCTACAGGTGGAGGATTCGATCAAGTGGGAGCAAGCCATGGATGATGAGATGAGGTCACTTGAGGAGAACGACACATGGGCGTTGACTGAGTTACCTGCAGGGAAGAAAGCTTTGCTGAGCAAGTGGGTGTTCAGAATCAAGACTGAACCAGATGGAAAAAGAAGGTTCAAGGCTCGTCTAGTGGTTAAAGGATATTCACAAAGGAAAGGTATTGATTATGCTGAAATATTCTCTCCTGTTGTGAAGTTAACCTCTATTCGAATGCTGTTGAGTATTGTTGCATCAGAGAATTTGCATCTAGAGCAAATGGATGTAAAAACAGCGTTTTTACATGGAGATCTGGACAAAGAGATCTATATGCAGTAACCGGAAGGATTTGTGGTTCCAGGCAAGGAACACATGGTGTGCAAGCTCACCAGGAGTTTATATGGACTAAAGCAAGCACCAAGGCAGTGGTACAAGAAGTTTGACTCCTTCATGACCAAGAGTGGATTCTGCAAAGCTGAAAAGGATCCGTGTTGTTACTTCAAGAAATACACTGATTCATATGTCTTTCTACTCTTGTATGTGGATGATATGTTGATTGCAGGATCTAGTATGATGGAGATTAATAATCTGAAGACAAGGTTGTCTGCAGCGTTTGAGATGAAAGATTTGGGTCCAGCGAAGCAGATTCTGGGGATGAGGATTTCTCGGGATAGATCTGCTTGCACTTTAAATCTATCTCAGGAGTTGTACATTGAGAAGGTGTTGAGCAGATTCAGGGTTAATGATGCTAAACCCAGGACTACTCCATTGACAAATCACTCTAAATTGTCAAAGGAGCAGTCACCCAAGACAGCCGAGGAGCGTGAGCATATGGCACTTGTTCCATATGCTTCAGCAGTTGGGAGCTTGATGTATGCTATGGTCTGCACAAGACCTGATATAGCACATGCAGTGGGAGTTGTTAGCAGGTACATGGCAAACCCGGTGAAAGAGCATTGGGAAGCCGTGAAGTGGCTTCTGAGATATATGAGAGGTACATCCAGTACTTCACTCTGTTTCGGCAAAGGCAAGGTGACTCTACAGGGTTTTGTGGATGCTGATCTTGGTGGAGATGTTGACTCTACAGGGTTTGGTGGAACAATGGAATTTATCTTATATATTATAATAAATTTTACTTGCAGTTCTTGTTTGACTGAATGAATGAATTCATATTTCACGTGGCTATAAAAAACGTAAGAAATTCAAATAAAAAGAGTTTGCTTTGATTGATTTTTTGGTTTATATTTTTAAACAGATTTCATTTAGTTTTTTCCCTAGTGAAATTCAAATTGAGAAAATATTGAAAACGACTAATCACTTAATAGAAATAATGATATTTTTTGGACGATTAACAAATTTTTTTATTCAGCTTATAAGAATAACTACTTACAAGTAATTAAATAAATCTTTTGATATATATGAAAAACACATATTTTGTTTCTTCTTTGTTATATACTAAACTCATCACTTACAATCCTCATCCTAATTAAAACCCCATGCCCACAAGTAGGTCTTTCCCTGTCGAAACAATCAAATTAGTCATCAAAGGTAATTGTGATAATAAAAGTTATGGTAAATGGTGAAAATAAGACACACATCAATATAGAGAAACAAATTGATTTGCAACAATCTTACCATTTTCGCACTCACTATTATGTATTCTTGATATTTAGCTAAAAGTGGATATTTCTAGTACATTATCACTTCATATATCTTCATTATAATTTTATTGTTAAATTGTTATCCCATATGTATGTTTTGAGATTATTATTAATTTATATGTGTATGAAGTATGTCGGATGAACACAATAAAATATAGATGATATTAGTTTGATTCAAAGTAAAGGAATGATGATTGGAGCAAGGCCGCATTCACTAACTATCCTCGCCTCATGAGACAACCAAGCAAATCTAGAAGCAAGAGATAATTTACACCTCACTTGTGATCCTCGTGAAGCGAGAGTTCATATGACCAAGAAAATCATCCTAACAAGTTTGGATTAGGTTATTTGATTCCCTATACATCTAGGTCCTTTAAATACCCAAGTAAATGACTTCAAAAGGGCATATCTCACTTATCGAAACTCTAAACTTCGTAAACTAGGTGGCGTTAGTAAGACAATTCAAATACCTTTCATTTGATATCTTATAGTACACCTAACTCACCATGTGCTAAAAGTCATGGTCGTTTGAAGTTGACCCAAAACTTAGAAGAACTTAGGAATGACTTGAATGAACTCTCTTTAGCTCTTTTTTGAACTCAAGGTGTTACAACTAGTGACCTTAACACTCAAGAAATTTAAATTCCTCGGCAAAATTCTACTCAAGATGAAGTACGGTTCGAGTCTTAGTTTAAAAAAAATTATAGGGTGTTACATAATTAACAAGAAGTCATCTCGAATATAATAGTAGCCCACTTCGATGTGCTTCATGTTCACATGATGGACTAAATTTGTTGCTACTTGTATTGAACAGGTATTGTCAGCATGTGATGTAGTGGAGCCATGAGATATGAATTTTTCCACCAACCGACTTACCCACACAATTTCAGAGAAATTAGCTGACATTAATTTGTATTCTGCCTCCGTTGATGATTTTGAAATTTTTGGCTTCTTCGTGCACTTTCACGAGACAAGTGATGATTCGATTAGCATACTATCTTGTCGTAGACTTTTGAGAGTTTGGACATCCTGCCTAATTTGTATCTTCATACTTATCGAGATTAAATTATAATGGTGAATGAAATAATGTGCCTCGATTTATGTGCTCCAATCATCATATATATATAATTTTCAAAACTAGTCTTCCCCTTTCATGAAAATTTATGACTTTTATAAAAAAGAAATGTGACTTTTATGAAAAGTTGCAACTTTAATGAAGAGTTGCGACTTTTGATAAAATTTGTAAATTTTATGAAAAGTTGCGACTTTAATGAAGAGTTGCGGGTTTTATGAAAAGTTGTAACTTTCATGAAAAGTTGTGACCTTTCTGAAGGGTTGCAACTTTTTCAAATAGTTGTAACCTTTCTGATAAGGTATAATAAAAATATTTGTTCGCACTACCATTTGTTGTCTATAAATAGAGGAATTTTCTCTCATTTTAATACAACGAAAATTCTTAACCTCTTCTTCTTTTTCTTCTTCTTCATAATTGAATATTTGTGTACTTTACTCATGTTGAGTGATGCAGTGACACCATTGCTTATGTTACAGATCTTGGTATGTATTTTTACAGTTACTACTTTATGCTTATGTTATTAAGGATAATTGATAAGATGCTATAATTTTCATTTTCCTTTACATAATTGAATATTTGTGTACTTTACTCATGTTGAGTTATTCAGTGACACCATTGCTTATGTTACAGATCTTGGTATGTATTTTTACAGTTACTACTTTATGCTTATGTTATTAAGGATAATTGATAAGATGCTATAATTTTCATTTTCCTTTATATTATAATCTTTTGTGTAGGATAATATAGTGTTTTAGTTTTAGTGACTTATAGATTTTAAGTATCATTTTATAAATTTCATGATATTAAATTTTTGCGCGAAGCACGGATAATTTTACTATTGTCGAATAATTTTAGGATGGGTAAAAAAATGATGTTGGCATGACTTTGTAACAAATTGGCTCAAGACTTCAATGGGATAAGAGATGTCAGGTCTTGTTATTGTCAAATAAATTAAACAACTGATGATCCTCCGGTACAATGTTGGTTCTGCAATATTGTCTTCCTCATTATTTTTATACTTCACTTTGATCTTTATGGGTGTGTGTGCTACTTTTTGATCACTTAGACATGCTTGTGTGACAAGATTTTTCACATACTTCTTTTGGCTTGATTTAATACCATCCTGCAAATATTCATCCTCCAACACCAAGATTATGTTAACTTGCTATGGTCCTTTGTTTTCAAGGTCGGATTAAGAAAATTATTGAGTTGTTCAATTTTATTCTCGTCATTATCGGTTATAATTATATCATCCATATATAGCCGTAAAATTATCGTTCCAGCATTGGAGTATCGAATGAATAATGAATAATTAGGAATCGATTGAAAAAATCTAGCATTTATAATGGTATATCAAAACATCTCAAATCATGCACGTAGTGCTTGCTTGAGGTCATATAGAAATTTTCGAGGAAGACAAATTATATCAGGTTAGGCTTGATTGTATCATAGAAGAGGCGTCATGTATATAACCTCATGTATTTCACCATACGAAAATGCATTTTTCACATCCATTTGATGAAATTGTCACTGGTTGACAAATATAGTAGTGAGAAGCACATGAATTATCGTCATCTTTGCAATAGGGGCGAAAGTTTCCTCATAGTTCAACCCAAAGTTTTGTTAATATCTTTAAGCTACTAGTCGAGTTTTGTTCCTTTTTAATGTGACAATACGACTTCATCTTTATTGAATAAATACATTTAATTTCAATAACAAAAGCTTCAACTAGTTTAGATATCAAATTTCATGCATAATTTTCTTATGAAATCAAACGTTTTTCCTCCATTGCCTTTTTCAGTAGTCATGACTTGCTGCATGTTGATAAGTAGTTGAGACAAAAATAGAATTCAAAGTATAAAAAAAGGCTTAACATCAATTGTATTTATCTGGAGAGTATTCATATCAACTTGGGACAGATATTTTACATTCAGAGTGATGAAAACAAGAAATAGAAGAATTTATCTGGCCACTTGGAATAGATTCACCATAGAAATCATCATTATTGTCAAATGAGTGAGTGAAAGAGACATTCAATGAATTAGTTGAGAAACTACTATTACTTGAATTACCCACAGTGAATATATTTGATTGATCAAGATCATGAATAATATCATTAGGGTCGTCAAATTTTGTACATGCTAACTTTCAAACTTGAACAGAAACGAGATGGAGTCAGATGTTGTTGAAGAGATAATAGAGTAAGAAAATAGATGCTCAAAGAAAATTACATGTTTGTAAGCTCGTACCTGTCATCTAGAAGAATTATAACAAAGATAACCCTTTTAAATATCACTATAACTTAGAAAGACTCACCTCACAACTTTAGCAGATAACTTATGATGTACATGTCTAGGTAAATGGACCAAGACGGAATACACACAATCAAAAACATTTAGATGAGAATTGTCAGAGAGTTTACCAAAACGAACGGAATATGGACTATCATATAATTTGTTAATAGTGATGATGTGTCTATTTATCAAATAGACAGAAGTTTAGGCTTCAACCTAAAATATTTTAACATTTAATGTATCAAGAAGAGATAGCGTGGTTTCTAGTACATGTCTATTTCTTTTCTACAATATCATTTTTCTCAAGTGTGTATGGACAAGAATGTTGTGAAGTAATAATACCTCTCTCTTTAAAAATATTTATGAGTTCAGACTTCATGTATTATCCACTTGAATCATATCAAAAAAAAATTGATTTGTTTATTGAACATATAGTCTTTAACATATGTGACAAATTATTTTAATTTTAAGAACTTCACTTTTGTTTCTAAGAAAAGAACACTCATTGTATACCACAGGACATGATCAACAAGCAAGATAAAAAATTAATATCCTAATCTAGATAAAATTGATCATCGACGTCATAAGTCACTGCAAATCAAAACAAATCAAAAGTAAAATTATATGGAGTAGTACTACAAAAAGGTCATTTATGACTTTTATATTCAACACAATTTTCACGAGGTAATTTTGATAACATAATTTATGATTTATTATCCAAATGAAGACTATATTTTAACATGGATGAATTTTTTTGAGCATGTGGATGTCCAAGACGATGATGCCACAAGTATCACAATTTATTTGAGTTAGTGATGTCTTCTTTACTGGTAGACAACTAACATGCATGGTGAGGTGTTTCAGACATGGACAGCTGAAACACTATCCCAATTTTGTGAACCTTGGAAATTACCTTTCCAATCTCCAATATCTAAATAACACAACCAAGCATGATAAAACAACAAGGAAATTTGGTTCCATCAATTGTCCAATTGAAATAAAATTCACAGTGAGTTTAGGGACAAAAAAACATTATGAATCATAGATGTATTATCAATCTTAGAAGTAGGTGACTCTACATTGACTGTGACAATAGGATGATTTTCAGGTGGAGTTGATAAAGAGACTAAATTATGGATATCTCCTATCATATAGTTAGAAGCAACAAAATATATATTTTAAACTTTTGAATTTTTATTTAATTTCTTATCAGGATAGGTAATAGTGTGAGCACTAGAAATAGCCCCAGAAGAGCAGCTGCAACTGAATCTCGTATCATCTTTTGAAGTGCTTTCGAATTTATGACAGATGGTGGTGTGATCTCTGGTTAACTCACATAAGCTTTAGATGCTTGAAAAGGTTTGTACTTGGTTTAATGCGAATTTGGGCGTCGATTGCACTCCAAAATTATATGGCTAGGCTTGTTAGAATGCGTGCATACGATTTTTTCTTTCAACATGATGTAGTATGAATATACTATTTACACTCAAAGCATTGTGGTACGGAGTTTGAGATGAACTCTGAGTGTAAGATTTATGGGTACCTTTTGATGTATACATAGTTGTGTCACTTGTGAGGGAGAAATTCATGACTGCTAGAATAATGTTGTGTGTCTCCTCATAAATGAATTCTCTAAAAACTATATCAATGTTTGGGGGTAGAGTTTCTCTATTAGGAATGTTAGCTCTAATAGGCTCAAATTCAGGCCTCAACTTCATGAGAAATTGGATGATCTAAATCTTCTTCCTCTTCAACATAACTTCTTTGAAACTTGTGGAAGAAATTTTTCCTCCAAAGTTATGGTCTTGTCCTAACCAGATTACCATAAGTCTCAAAAAGTAACTCTGATTTTTTTTATCTTCCATCTTCTATTGAAAAATATTATGTTCTAAATCAAACTAACAAGCGTAATTACATCGACAAATATACATTTTTAAGAAGATCTTGCATCTCTGCTGCCAAGTTAAATGGATGCAGACTGAGTGCAACATCCACATATACAAAATTGAGGATCCACAAAATAACATGAGCATTGATAGTGTTTCAAACTTGTTTTTATTTATCTTCATTTGGATCAATTGTTGATGTAACATATCACAACTATAATTAAATAAGAATACGCTAAGAATCCAAGAATAATCATTTTTAGAAATAAGTAAGGAAATCTGGAAAATTTACAGCTTTCAAAAGTGAGTTTTGGTCATTTTCAAACGGCTATAACTTTCACCTCAGGAGGAGTTTGGGTGAGTTTTTTATATGGTTGAAAATCCCTTGAGAATATATGTGTAACTCTGCTGAGTTTACACAAATCCGATATAGTATGAGGAAGAAATGACTTTCGTAAGTTGGGTTGTTGGACTGAGGAAAGTCCAATCCGAATTTTAGTAAAGGCAAAGTTGTCTTTTCACCCTAGTATTTCCTAATTCATTTTAAGGTTATATTAGGGGTAAAAACAATTCCCATATCAGGTTTTTCAAATTTAAGAACGTTTAGGGTTTGGGAGAAAAGGAGAAAAGAACATAAAGACCAAGAATCGTCCAAGAATGCCAAGATCGTCGCGTGGATTTCGTCGGGGGTGATCCCTATCAAGGTATTTGAGATCATTCGGTGTTGGGTCCTTTGACCCACCCTCCAACTTGATTCAATACAGCAATTTAGAGCTATTTGAATGAAAATCTTGAAGTTCTTGATGAAAAGTTGTGAAGTTCTTGTTGATTGAACTATAGTTGATCTCTAGTAGCTTTGATTCATGTTTCCTGACTGTTTTCGGGTCTAAACTATTGGTTAATGAGTTATTTAGGGATCCTAAGTGTTTGGGGTGGGATCCATGGGAGTTTGGGAGGCTTAGAGATGAAAAACGAAGAAAAAAAGTCGGAAGTCCCGTCAGACACCCCTTGGGGCGCCGCGCCTGCCAGAGCACCTCAAGGCAGTCTCAGTTTAACAGGCCCTCGCGCGGCGCGCTTGCCAGATCTCTCCAGACCAGGGTCTGTCCGACAGGCCCTGACGCTCCACGCCTCTCTGAGCGCATATAACCCTTGGAGACCCCGTTCTTTTCCTATCTTTTCGTACTGGTTCCTAAACATCATGAAATCATCCATAAGCATTAGATCATGATCCTTAAATCCATAATCCAAATTCAAGGGAAGTTAGGATCAAAGTCAAGAAAGTAAAAAGTAAAGTCTAATGCTATGAAGTGAGTAAGTGTAAAGTTTTCAAAGTTCATAGAGTCTTACTTAAACTTTTTAAATTCGTTTTAAGGATCAAGTTCGAGTTAAAGAAAAGAGTAAAGGTTGAGTTCATTTCTCAAAAAGTTATAAGGGAACTAAGTATTCCTTAAGAGTTAAAATTTCAAGTTAAGTAAGAGCAAGAGTTGAGTTCATTGCTCTAAAGTTATTAAGAAGACTAAGTATTCCCTAAAGGCTGCTAAATGTTTTTACATTTAAGTTAAAAGGAAACTAAGAAGTTTAAAAAGAGTTTTGAACTAAAGAGGGGAACATTGTTTCCAAAAGGAGCTTTTTAAGCTAAAGGGTTCAGTAAATTATCTCAACCCAAAGGAAGGAAATTTTATTAAAACTATGAACTAAAGTAC
The DNA here is from genome assembly GCA_016801875.1 of Solanum sitiens. Classification (NCBI taxonomy): domain Eukaryota; kingdom Viridiplantae; phylum Streptophyta; class Magnoliopsida; order Solanales; family Solanaceae; genus Solanum; species Solanum sitiens. The sequence goes on from JABWTJ010000256.1 coordinate 917,786, forward strand.
GTTATGGGAGTAGTATCGAGCACCGATGTGGGAATGAGAGTTCAGATAACTTAAGTCCCCAAGTAAACCATGTAGCCATCATGGGTATTTATGTGTCATACTTTTTAGATGATAACGTAAGGTTAGCCAGTGGATCCACTAGGTAGAGGATGTTCTATGCGACGGCAAAGTATGGAACAGTTCTGGCAGCGTGGGCAAGACGTTGTATCACCACTGAGACTCAAGTGATGGTTGTCGATTAGACAAACTCCCACAGAAACTAAATTACTTTCATATATAAGTAAAGTTTGATTTATTATTGTTATATCTTTAATGAACTAAGAGTTACACTGTTTTAATCAGTTTAACATATATATATATATATATATATATATATATATATATATATATATATATATATATATGTATATATATTACATGTGTCCTTAATGCTTTATATTGGGTTGTTATCTTATGAGTTGAGCAGAGCCAAGGTAAGTTCATCTTTACTCCATTTCAAGCTTTATATTTGCACTTAGCATTCCAACTCGCATACTCGTATATTCAATGTACTGATGTTAGTTGGCCTGCATCATTTTATGTTGCAGACACAGGTAACCAGGATCAGCATGCAGCGCTTCGTTGATCCAGATTGAATCCAGAGTCAGTGGTGAGCCTCCTTTCATTCTGGAGGACATCTTTTTCATTGCTTTACTAGTTTAGCTTTTAAGATGTTGTGGGGTTTGTCCCAAAATTCATCTCATTTAGTTTAGAGGCTTCATAGACAATTAATAGTTTAGTTGGAGACTATTTTATTTGTTGAAACTTAAGTGCCATTTTACTAGATTATTATATGAAGTATTTCCATTAAATATATTTTATTCTTGTTTAAGTTGAGTTTAGTCTTCCGCTGAGTTAAGTAAGTCATGCCAAGGGTTCGCTTGGGGGCCAGAAATGGTCTTCGAGTGCCGGCCACGTCTAGGGTGTTGGCTCCTGGCGTGACAGTTGATCCATCCAAGATGCCATGAAAGTTTTTTTCTTGAATAAAGATCGATTTGTAAATGAAATTTTCATATCAGATAATATTTTCCTTTAAATTTGGTAAACAAAATATCATGAGAATGTGATTCCATCAGGAATACAAGAGATAACTCGATGACAAAAATCAAACAATAGTTAATAATAAAAAGTAAAGAAATATCTGGAAAAATATTAAGTTGTTGATACTATGATAACTATTGATAAATCAAAAATTAGAAAGAGTTGAAAATCTATATTTCTGTTATTTTAAATTGATAAACTAGACACTATTTATATACAATTATCCATAAATACACGTATGATTCTGAGGCAATATTTTATCATATCTTCCACAATATCAAAGTTGTGATTCTACTTAGTTAAAATAGAATGTTATTCCCGATCTTTTAGAATCATATCAGATCTTTAAAAACATATGTGATATGGTCAACATTATATACACACGATATAAAAATGGATTTTATTCTATCTCATTTTAGTTCGACTAACCAAAAATCTATAGAAAAAATAAAATAATAAACCCACTAAAGCACTACTAGAAACAAAATAATATTTCCACCACAAATTAGTGAGAAATTCATGTTGTAGAAATGAATTTTTCACTTATTTCTCACCAAATCAACTCACTGAGATATTACATGATGGGAAATAGATTCTCAATGAAATAACGAAAAGCATTCTAATTATTATATATGAGAAGATTGTTATTAGTCCTTTTTCACTAATGTAATCAAAATATTTATAGAAATAACTAGTGGATATTTTTTAATGAAAAATAGTAATTTTTCATTTGTGAATAATCTCATCATTATTTAGTTCATGTTATAAAATATTAATATATTATAAGAAAAATAAAAAGAGTTACAAAAGAACATAAAGAGGGAAGGGGGAGTAACACACACTAGGAAAGGAATAAAGTAATACACTTTCTTTCACTGTGTATTAATTTCTCTTCATTGTAGGGGTATTACTCTTTTTATAGGAGAAACATTTCCTTGGAGAAGTGAGCCTTCTACAGTAATGGTCCATAGACATACCCATAGACATACATACATATATATTTATTTATAACATTCTTCCTGAGATGTCTATGTAAAAATTAAAAAGAGGAACAGAAACTTATTTGTAATACACATTATTTATTGCCTCATTAAAAATCTTGTCAAGAAAATCCAGTGGGACAAAACTTGATTAAGGAAAAAAGAGTGCAACGCATATTTATTCCCCCTAATGAAAACATCACTTAATATCTCTAAGATGACACATTATAGTCTTGTATCTCAGTTTCTCAAAGGTTGAAGTTGGCAATGTCTTAGTAAATATATCTACTAAAAATTATCAATAGAACGAACTTGTTGCACAACTATTTCACCCTTACTTTGAACATCGTCAGTAAAGAAGAATTTTGGTTAAATATATTTTGTTCTATCTCATTTGATGTATCCTTCTCTTAGTTTAGCTATATATGCAGCATTGTCTTCATATAATGTTGTTGGGGCATCTTCTTTTAAAGAAAGACCACATGTTTTCTGGATGTGTTGGGTTATTAATCTTAAGCACACACATTTTCGACTTGCTTCATGGATTACTATTATCTCTGCATGATTTGAAGAAGTAGCAACCATAGTTTGTTTTGTTTAAATCCATGATATAGTTATATCATGGATGACTTATTGTCCATGATACAACTATATCATGCATGACTATTTTCTCTGCATGATTTGAAGAAGTAGCAACCATAGTTGTTTTGTTGGACGTCATGATAGGGTTGTACCCCCACATGTAAATAAATAACCCAAGATCGACCTTTATATGGGTCAGACAAATATTATGCATCTGCATAGATAATTAATTGTAATCAGATTCGATTGAATAAAATAGTCTCATATAAATGGTCTCTTGAAGGTATCTAAATATATGTTTAATACCATTCTAGTGTCTTCGTGTTGGGGAAAACCTGAATCTAGCTAATAAATTTACATAAAAAGACACATCTGATCGAGAATTACTATCAAGGTACATTAATGCACCAATTGCACTAAGATATGGTACTTCAGAACCAACAAGTTCTTCGCCATTTTCATGAGGTCGAAATGAATCTTTATTAATATCAAGTGATCTCACAATCATTGCGGTACTTAATGGATATGTTTTATCCATGTAAAATCTCTTTTAAATATTCTTAGTATATGCGATGAATAAATACTTCATTTTTAAAATATTCAATTTGTAGACCAAGACAAAATTTTGTCTTTCCGAGGTCTTTCATTTCAAATTCCTTTTTCAAACATTCTATTGCCATTGAGAGATCTTTGCGAGTTCCAATGATATTCAAGTCATCAACATATATAGCTATAATGACAAGTTCAGATCCAGACCTTTTCATAAATACACAAGAACAAATTGGCCATTCTTATACCCTTCCATTAATAGATATTTGCTAAGGCGATTATAACACATGAGTCCTGATTGTTTCAACCCGTATAAAGATTTTTAAAGTTTTATTGAACAGATTTTCAGAAATCTTTATATATTTCAAACATTTTTAATACATTAGGAATTTTCATAAAATGTCGTTGTAGTAGTGAGCTATATAAATAGGTTGTAACGACATTCATCAGATGCATGTCCTGTTAAAGTGATTGCATCTACCACATGAGAATATGTCTTTGTATAATCAATACCGGGTCTTTACAAAAATTCTTGTGCTACAATTCATTCTTTATATCTTACAACTTTATTTTTCTCATTTTGTTTTTACACAAAAACTCATTTGTACCCCCACTGAATTTATACCTTCAGGTGTTCGGACTATCGGTTAAAAAACTTCGTGTTTTTCAAGCGAAGCTAATTCAACTTGAATTGCATCTTTTCATTTTGGCCAATCATATCTCTGTCTATATTCCTCAATAGATTTTGGTTCAAGATCCTCATATTGTTGCATTATTTCTATAGCAACAATATAAGTAAAAATATTGTCGACAATTATATTATTTCGATTCCATATTTTTCTTCATGATACATAGTTTATTGATATTTCTTCATTATTTTCAAGCGTCTGAACCTATTCCAAGGATTCATCAATTATTATGTCTCCTTGCTCTTCTTGAGCAGGTTCTTTCACATTATGATCATCTTGATCGTTAGCTCATTTTCTTCAAGGACTTTTATATTTGAAACTTATTGATATACCACGTCTTAAGTGTGGTTTAAACTCATTTGTATTAATTAATTGATCAATAGGGATGCTAACTCGAATTGGAGCATAGGTCAGCGAATGCATCTGGCAGTTAATTTGCAATATTTTACAAATGGTTTATTTTTTGAACCTACAGTTTACATTTATTTGTACGAGGATCTAAATGAGATAGTGAGAATGGATTCCAATCTATATACTTTTTCAACTGCTTATTTTCTCCCCCTAATGTTGGGTATTTTGATTCGTCAAAATGGCAATCATCAAATCTTGTCGTAAATAAATCTCCCGTCATAGATTCTAAATATTTTATAATAAAAGGAGATTCATACCCAACATATATCCCTAACCTTCTTTGGGGACCCATCTTTGTACATTGTGGTGGAGCAATTGAAACATATACTGCACATCCAAATATTCTAAGATGAGAAATGTTCGGCTCCTGACCAAAAGCCAATTGTAATGGTGAGACTTTATTATAACTTATGAGTCTAATAATGTCACGATCCAAGGGTACCCCTAGACGTAAAATGGCACATAATACCCCTAAAGGCACTATGTAAGACACTTAGCTTATCATCACATAAGTAAAGAATAATAAGGAGTAAAACCACATTTTTCAAGTCTTACGAAGTTTTCATAAAAGTAAGGCGGAAGTCTAGACATAGTTTCATTTAGCCATCTATTATAATCAAAGTCTAAAAATAGGGTCACAACCCTTACAATAGGAATTTGAAAGTCTAGTACAATCATTGAAATGAAACAACAATATAACACTTGTCCTCAGATCCATGAGGACATACCATAAACTTTGGAGAATAGTCAATCCAAACTTTGAACTAGAAGGAATCTCCTCAAACGTCGGAACCTACACTTTGTAGAAAAATGTAGAAGAAATATGTGTTAGTACAAAAATGTACTAAGTATTGTAGCTATGCATGAAACTTTTAAACATGCTAAAAAGGTACATTTTGATTGAAAACAATGAACTTTATCAGAGTTCATCATGAAAGTTAGTGCAAAAGTGTTAGATACAAGCATATTCAACATATTGATCATCTTATCATAATGGAAAAAAACCATAAGAACCATGAAATCATCCTTGTGCAATATATGAATAAGATCAATTACTCCTACACACACTAAGGAAAGCTTATTAACTGATTATAGTTCATAACTCCAATTCTAGTTCATTCTATCATAGTAGGATTATCTTTAAACGACATGAACCATGAGAGCTTAATCATGCAATTCGGTGTCTATACCACATCGGAAAGAAGTGTCCTACTTGTGTAAGGTAGAACTCAACTATTAGCTTAAGTGGGTCCACTAGCTAAAAGACCTACCAGGGCACACAGTTTATGGGATAAGGAGATTGTTACTAGAAATCCGACCTTGCTAACGTAAGGGCTTCCATCCCAAGAGATTGTTCCTAGAAACCCTGCCTCTACTATCATGAGGTCTTCCTATATCGTATTACCATCCACTCGGTGCTAAGCATAATTCCTATTGAGTTTATATTAAGTCTTGACTTAAAGTGATAATTATGGAAAGGTGTCTTGACACACAATCCAACAAACTCATGCTAAAGCTCCTAGATTCATTAGTGGAGACTAGTCTTTAACCCTTAGCATCACTAGATGTGACAAAAGATAAGGGTAAAATAGAGTCAAAAGATTGACGTCAGAAAATTTTAGGCCTGATAGGCAGATGAAGAATAATTTGAATCAATTCACATAGTTAAGGGGTATTTTAGACCTTTTTTAAGTTAATAAATAGATTAATAAGCAAATATAAATTTGATAAAGACGATATGATTGTCTAAGAAAATCAGTTTATAGTGTGAATGTGTATTTGGGCAATTGTGGTCAAACTATTCTAGCCAAAAAAAAATTCCTCATTCAAATTTTTTTTTTAGTAGTGATGGAGTTGGTTCAGTTTCCAACAAAATATTAGTTCAAAATTTGTATTTTTATTTATTGAAAGCTGAAAAGACATTCAAAATAATTATTAGGCATTCAGAAAGGTTGCAATAATCATTGAAATATGAAAGGAAAATAGTGATCTACTTATCTTTATTTTATTTCATGAAAAATTATTAATAATTAAAATGTAAATTTATAGTTTAGTACCAAGAATTACATGAGTAGTATTGTTTGAACGGATAGCAAAACAACCATTCCACTATTAATAGACATTTTAATAATTTACTCCAACTTTTGACGTTGTGGATTTTCGTTTTAAAATCAAAATAGTATAAATAAATAGATATAAATAGAGAAATGTTATAAACATATTTGTAATATAGTGAATTTCTAATTATATGGAGTCCTTTTAGAATATGGTTAGAAATCCTACTTGGGGACCAAGTTCGGTTTCCCCTATAAATAAAGGGGTTTTCCTTTTTATAAATAAGATCCATGAATCCTGAATATAGTTCAAGATGAATAAGAAGTCTTTCTACTTCTCCCTACTTTATTATTCTTCTTTATATAGTTTCATAACACGTTATCAGCCCGAAGCTCTATTTTGATGCGAAGAAAGAAGAATTGCAAGTAGTAGTATTAGTGTAAGAAAAAGGTATGTGAAGTTATAATTCACTTTTGATTTAAAAATTCGAATCACCTCTAGTTAGAGGTGAGAATTTAAAAAGTGTAAGTCAGTTAGTATCATTTAATTATTATATAAATTTTGTTGATTATATTTTCTACGTCTTATTGTGACGGTATTTTATTAAATAATGGTCCTGTTTATTTGTTAGCTTTCTTTCACATGAAGGCATAATGCATCAACATATAATTTTGAAATTTAACTTTTGAGAGCTTATCATTGTTAGTAATTTCTCATGTTATTTTTCTTTTGTTATTAAGTGTATAATTACATTAGATTTATTAGATCTGAGGGTATCTAATTAATTTTGGACCATTTATGCCTCAAAATTTGTTTTCAAATAATATGCATCCATTTTTATTAAGCATGACACTTATATATGATCATTAGAATAAGTTTATTAGAATAACATGGTGAAAGGGTGAGTAAATTATTACTTCATGTATTTTAATTTTGCTAAATTAATAGTTTTATTTATGTTTATAATCCTAAAAGTGCATATGTTATTAAAGGCTCTAGAGTGAGTCTCGATTGAGGATAAGATGATGGATTCATGTTTAATCGCATCAAGAGGGTAAGACGACGGATTCGCGTCCGATCGCACCATGACGGAAAGATATCAGTTTGATTCTTGATACACAATGATGAGAAGATATTGGGTTCAACTTCCATCGATCTATGACCTAAGATGTTTTTACATGGATAAGACATTAGGTTTAAGTCCTTATGCACCATATTTATGATATGTTGACTATAAAAGAAAACAGTGTGCTTTCGATTAAAATTAGTCATGAAACCTATCCCATTGAAATCGCTCCATTCCCGAAAGTAATGTGGTAGCAGTACATAATATGTCTAAAAGAAGACAAGTGATTGAATAATACACATGAATATGGTATGAGGTACTAAAGCTATCATGATTTGATATGTTCACATGTTTGTGTTTCTTTCATGAAAAATGAGATCTTCTGATAAATGGTAAAATTATAGATCCATTCTCTAAAGGTAATGAGGCGTAAGAGACCATGCTAGGCATGGAAAAGATTGTGACATTTGGTCAATGATGTGGTATCACCAAGAATGTCTCTAAGAAGACATGTATTATGGAAAAGTTTCATACTTTATCTTCATGCTTGTATTGGATAAGAAGTAGTGCAATTCAGGCATATTCTTTGATAAATAAGAAATTTACTAATTTCAATACTTTTTTTAAAATTTAGCATGATTATCTGAGACATCATTAGTCTATAATGTTTAGACGATTTATGAAAAATTAAAATGGAAATCCATGGAAGAACCTAAAAAAAAATTAAATGTGAATTTACTTGTACTGCTTGTTAGCAAGGCAAGTTAATTGTGAGACCATCATAAATGAAAGTTGAGATTGAATCTCCTATGTTCTAGGAACGTATACATGAGGATATTTGTGGACATATTCATCCACCTAGTGGATTGTATAGATATTTAATGGTTCTAATAGATGTTTCTTCTAGATGGTCTCATGTGTGCCTATTGTTATCTCGCAACTTGATGTTTGCAAAAATGTCAGCACAAATGATATGATTACGTGCACAGGTTTCTGATAATCAGATTAATTCGTTCAGTGATGAGATCACGATTCACCTTTAGAAGGGGTATAACAATTAAGAAGAAATAAATCTAAAAATTACTCTCGGAGTAATAAAATTAAAATTTACTCATATAATAGTAAATTAGAAATTTTACTAAAACAACACATGGCATAGTAAAGTTAGAGTTTACAAGTACAAATAATTTTATTAGTTTGCATGAATAATTTGGTCATTTCAAAAATGTGCATACTGAGTAATAGACATACATTGAAGAACTAGAAGATTATTTAAGAACTCTTTATGTTGCTTGTTCTCGTAACAAGTTGATTGGATCAACTAAAGTTGAGACTAAATTCCTAAATTCTGAAAAATATAAAAGGCAAATATGGGCTTGTTCACCTATCATGTGATATGATAAAGAGATGCATCTATAACATAATCGCATGTGCGTTTGTTGTCAACCTGTAGTTTCACATTTACAAATTCTTTTGTGCAAGATAATTAAGTTAAGAGCATAACTTTCAGAATATGAAATCAAAATAATACATCTTGATAATATTGATAAATATTGAAGATGATGTGACATTAAATATCTCAAATAGTAAAATCATTGTTTATGAATGTCTTGATCTGAAATACGATATTGCATAGAAAAGTAATTATATGCATTAGAATAATAAATTATAATTAAATTTTCTTTCAATCAATTATGGTCAGGGACCAAATATTTTTCATCTGATCATTCTGATATGTAGTATATAATCAATGAATATACAATGATGCATAAATGTAGATTCCCCTAAAGATTGAGATATATGTTTGTTTGTGTATCACAAGAGGGAGATTAGAAGCAACACAAGAGTTGTAAATACTCCTACTGAATGTCCCTTAAGGATAGAGTCTACGACATGCATGAAGCATGATTTACTAATCAATTCTAAATAAAATAATTCTTGAAAAAGCGGGAGGATCAAAGAATCAAAATGATCACAATAACGAGACAATGTGCTCTTGGAGAGCATACGACATAACACTTTATGAAACCTCATGATAGGGGTAGCTACCTAAAAATAATGAAGTGATGAGATATCAATAAGCTATGTCGTATTTGAATCGATACAAAATGGTATATCGTTGACGATATATTTGATACAATAGCGCGCAATATTTTAAAAGATTATGATGATATAAATTTTACGACTATTAAAGCATGTTGGTGTAGAAATAATTATCAAGTGAAAAGTGGAATGATGCATCTTGGTAAGCGTAAAGCTTAATTGACTTGCAATCTAAGCACTAAAAGATGTCAAACATTTAATATTGGATGTTGTCACTTGAAAAAATTGGTATGAAGAAAATCTTATGGGTTCAAAATCTAAAGCATATACAAGTTTTTTGAAAACTTGTTTATCATCCTCATAAGGTAAATATATTCAAAATACATAAAGCATATATAAGTATTGTTATGCAAGTTGATGACTAGAATTGAAACTCTTGAAGAGTTTTCAAAGGGAAATAGATTATTTGCTTAAAGAAGTTGAAGTAAGGAACTTGCAGAAATCTTTGATCCTGAAGGGAAGATTCATAAAAGAAGATAGAAGGAACCATATTTCGTCAAAGCTTTTCTACACTCATGAGCTCTCAAGAACGGAGATATCAACATGCAACATGTTTATACAAGTAATAATATAGTTAATTTATCCATCAAGTCTCTATCAACTACAACTTTCAAGAAGATGGTGCACAAGCTTAGAAAACGAAGATACAAGTCTCTAGATTGATGTTCTCATTATGGGGAGTTAATACGTCATGTACTCTTTTTCCATCACAAGGTTTTGTCCCATTGGATTTTCCTTGTAAAGCTTTTAATGAGGCATCCATAATGCGCATTATTAAATATGTGTACTCTTTCTCTTTCACTAGAATTTTTTCCCATTGGGTTTTATCTAGTAATGTTTTAACGAGGCACATAATCTACCGACATTCAAGGGCGAGTGATATAAACATATTTGTATTATAGCGAATGTCTAATTATGTGGATTCCTTTTAGGATATGGTTAGGAATCCTACTTGGAGACCAAGTTAGGTTTTCCCTATAAGTAAAGGGATTTTCCTTCATTGTAAATAAGATCCATCAATCCTGAGTTATATAGTTTCATAACAAGAAATATATATTTGAAATTTTAATTAATGCTTTTATATTTTTGAAATAATTTCAGAGACCCCTCCTCAGATTTGACTCAATAACAGTCATCTTCTTTGTAATTAACGATATTACACTTAGCTTTCTTATTTTGATTTTTTGGTAACAATTTATATCACTTATTAATTATTAATGTAAAGAATTATAATCTAACTTATTTACCCTTTTTAATATACTATTTTTAAATTCCTTGATAATTGATGTATTTCTGTCTTCCATTGAAACCATTTTGCTTAAATGAATTTATAACATATATATATATATATTTATAACATATATATATATATAATAGGATCTTAAGTCCGCCTACGTGGTGTCTTTTAAAATTCAGAAAATTATTGTTTCTTTTTCTTTTTGTTTACTTTTTGGATTTTCTTTACCCTTGATTATAAAGTTTCAACCCATAACGTAGTATTACATAACATTGTTGTCTTCTAAAATTCCCCACTTAGCCGATCCAAAGATAAAAGTACCTACTAGATTCTTTTGGTCCCGGAGAAAACAAATTATGTTGGATATTTACATGAATAGATAGTCGTAGTACATAAATATTCGGTAATGCTAAATAATCAGAAAATTTGATCAGAAATTTAATAAGTGTATAATATTTTTTTAGTTTAAAATAAACTAATCATTTTTTCATTTTTTAATTAAAAGGTAAAATGTACAAAAAAGTAAAATAACATCGGTAAAATAACATTATGGCCAAATTTTCTGGCCAAAAGGATTTTTACATAAATATGAAACAAGTGTGAAATACCATTCACTTGTAAAAATTTTGATGACCTGGGAACATTTCAGAAACATAGAGAAGGTGATGTGGCACCTCTCTACAGCCCCATTCATATTTATGTATTTTCTCCTCTCTATTTTTTATCATTTTTCCTTCATTACTTATTTATCTTATTTTTTAATATCTTTAAAAGTTTTCAGATTCAATTACTCAGCCTTTCACCTATCATTATAATATATATTTAGTATCTTTAATAAAATAAGAAATAACTACTAATAACTCACACATCTTCAACATCATAACTCTTAATAATATTTCTAACTCCTTTTTTATAATCTTCATAACCCTCAAAACTTAATTTATAAGTTTATGTCTTATGGTATTCCTCCTGTTTGTCTATATAAATTCATATTTTGTACCAAGAAAAATGTCATACAAAGTTATTCTTTCACTTCTCCATCTCCATATCATACATTAATGGGGAAGAAATTGATAATCATCACATCATATGGTTGCTTCCAACAGAGTTATAAAGAAACTATGAGTAAGAATGCTTGTAGTAATTTCTTAAATTATACGTTTTTTACTTTAATCTATCTGATATTATTTATTTATTTAGAGTAAACTTAACTAATCCTTGGAACTAAATTGGATAAATTCATGGAGTAACTAACAATTTCATACAAGAATATTCTTAATTTGTTTTTATAGAGATGAAAATGAAAGTTGAGGAAGTTTCAAAAGTAGACAAAATTGTGAATTTCAGAAGAAGATGATGTACAGTCTTACAATAAAATTATTGTTATAGTAAATTTATCTCTTTAGTTTTTTTCTTTCTTCTTCTCTATTTTCCATTTATGCACTTTATTGAAGAACTTATAATATACTTTAAGATTCTTTTAATTGTAGGTAGTTCCTTACATTCTCTTTTTTAAGTTGTATTTTAAAATCGTAATGGAAAGAGAACGAAATAATAATTAAGGCAAATCAGAATACTGAGAAAGAGAACTTGATAAAGAAATCTATACCAACCTATTCTCGTCGTTATAGAAAAGCCAACGTGGAAAATTTTTGAGCCAAAAAACGTTTTCGCAGTAACTTGGAATTTTCCAACCTAGTCTAGATTTGGATGAAATCAGAGTCAATAAGGTCTAGAAAAATCTAGTAACATTAGATGATCTAATTATGATTTGATCATATGAGTAGATATCTAAGACGTTAAGGAACTTGTGAGACTTTATGTAATTGAATTCGAGCGAGTAGAAATATCAAAACCGATCTTGCGTGAACAGGTAGATTTTGAGTGTCATAGGTTAAAGGTGTGTTGTGAAATAGGAGGTTGGAACTCTTAATCCGACTAACTGGTTTCGTGCAAGCCGTTGTGGCAGGAACGTTGTAGCAGGATTAGGCTCTCCATGGCGGGATAATCACAAATTAAGTCAAAAATGAACCCCAAAATGTTTTATTGTACACTTTTTGACTTTGAGAGATAAGGAACAACCCCAGGTGTTTTCTTGACAGTTTTCCACCATTCCTGAGGCTAAAGGTAAAGTTTTCACTTCCCAAATCCATTTTCGATCCGTAAACATAGTTTCGTGGGTAATATTTATTGGGGAAGGGTTTGGGGACTTTTTTGATGGTGGGAAAAGTCCTAATTGGGATATTGAGATCATGGGCTTGATCTAGGGTTGATTGTAATCTAGATAATTAGACATCATTTATTGATCCTCGTGTTGTATTGATTATTTGTAGACCAAGGACAAGCGGAAAGAATCCGAAAAGGGAAGAATCAAGTTTCTTAGGGAATTCAAACTTTGTTAGAGGTAGGTGATGGTTGTGATTTCATGTTAGAGTGATATATGTTTGTAATTGCTTTATTATGATGCATGTATTTAATGTTGCATTATTTATCACATTAATAGTAAATGAGGATGATGGGATAATTGTATGTCATGAATCATGACTTGATTGTATGATTATGAGAATGTAAATTGTGATTGTGATTGTGGCTTATTGAGGGCGTGTGTGATCCACTTCAGGGGTAGTTGGGACGACCATCTTCCATTGATAGAGTTCTCGTATAATAACAGCTATCAGTCCAGCATTGGGATGGCACCATTTGAGGCACTGTATGGTAGGAGGTGTAGGTCTCCAGTTGGGTGGTTCGAGATTGGAAAGTCATCCATTTTGGGTCCAGAGATCATTCATGAGGCCTTAGAGAAGGTCAGGGTGATTAGGGACAGGTTGGATACTGCTTACGGTCGGCAGAAGTCTTATGCAGATAACAGGAAGCGGCCCTTAGAGTTTGATGTTGGAGACCAGGTCTACTTGAAGATATCACCCATGAAGGGGGTGATGAGGTTTGGCAGGAAGGGGAAGTTGAGTCCAAGGTACGTTGGGCCATACGAGATTCTACAGCGTGTGGGTGAGGTGGCCTATGAGTTGGCGTTGCCGGCGAAGCTAGCTTCTATTCATCTAGTCTTTCATGTCTCTATGTTAAAGAAGTGCCTTGGTGATCCAGCATCGATTCTACCTGTTGAAGGTTTGGGGGTTGATGAAGACTTGTCCTATGAGAAGGTTCCTGTTGAGATTTTAGACCGGCAGGTGAAGCGACTGAGAAACAAATAGGTTGCCATTGTGAAGGTATTGTGGAGGAACCATCTTGTTAAGGGTGCTACGTGGAAGGCCGAGGCCGATATGAGATCCCGCTATCCTCATCTTTTCAGCTCTTGAGGTTAGACTTCCTACTCTTAAGTTTAAGTTTCCTTGTCTCCTCTATTCTTTGTTGCTATTGCTTGACTGTGTATAGTACTTATGTTATGATATGACTGGCATTGTGCTAGATAATTATAAGTGTCATTCGGGGACGAATGTTAGGGGGGGATAATGTAACAACCCGAAAATGACTATGCGAAGTAATGACTAAATGTACCTAGAATGCCTAGATTAGACCGGGTTCACACGGCTTGATGCGCGTGGAACCAGACCTCAGAACCTATGCACCAGCCAAGCCAACCAACTTGGTGAGTTAGTTGAGCTAGGCAAGGTTGGGTCCAGCCATGTAGGGCACCCGAATATTAAGATTCACCCGGATGAGTCTTAACCGAACTTGAAAGGGGTAATCTTAGGTTTGGAGGGTCTAGGGGTAAAATGGTCTTTTCCAGGCTAAGGGTAGTATCGTAATTACCCTAAGGATTTAATTAATTAATAAATTAATGTATTTTAGTCGACGGTTGGGTTGGGTCGACCCAGATTGACCTATTCACGAGAAGAGCTTCACCCGAGTTCGATCCTTGGTGGAAGCAATGTTAAATCTAATTAATTAATATTTCATTATCTATTTAAGTAAGGGAAGGTTAGTCATCTGACTTAAGCCTTAGAAAATCAGATTTTTAATTTAAATAACAAGGAGTCCTAGTTTAACTAAGTCTTCACCTAAAACTCCTACTCGTAAACTTATTCTCACGTCTCTTCACTCACATTCTCACGTTATTTATCAGTAAAAGAACAGAAAATAATAGTTCATCACTCTTGAAGAACTTGAACGCTAAAGCTCAAAAGAAAAACTAGTCTAAAAACGAAAAGCAAAAGCAAATTTCTCGACGGGTTGTGCTTGAAGTTTCGGTGGTAAGGCATTGATTTCGTGGGAGTTAGCAGTGCATTGGATCGGTTTTGAAACAGTGTTGAACGACAGAAAAGTTATGGGTTTCTTCCTCTTGGTTCCTTTCCTAAGATACCCCTAGGATTCAGTCGAAATCTATTCCGAAAACTAGGAATGTTTATCCATTGCATGTCCCTGTCACTAGCTCCCATCGATTGTTGTAGGTTGGGTATGTTTGCTGGTAGAATTTAGGGATGTAATGCGTTTTCTTGATGATTATGTTCATGTATGTATATTCGGATTTATGTGATTATTAAGTATGCTTTTTCGAAACTATGTGATAAGTGAGTGTACAAAGGGGTGTTGCCGTGGTTCTTGGTCACGGGTCAGAGCATGAAAATGGCATGTTAAATCCCTGTATTTTTGTATAGAATTACTTTGAAAAATGCATATAATAATGTACGAAATGTCCAACGAATTGCCATAAAAATCTAACGTACAATGGTTGAGAAAAATGGACTATAAACATGACCAAATTTCCAGAAATCTGGAAATTTGGTCTCGGCATAGGCAGCATTGGGGATTTGGGTTTTCAAAAAAAAATTAAAATGTGTGAGGTCATCAGGGATTGAACCCGAGACCTCACCATATGTAAGCTGTTGAAAATTCAATAATAAAAATGAGGTAAGGGGGATTCGAAATAGGGTAATGCTCAAGTGAAGAAATGAAAGAGGGAAAAATAAATAAAATGAGGTGTGTGGGGATCGAACCCACAACCTCTCGGATAGGTGAAGAAATTAGGAGAATAATTAAAGAAAAGTAAAATGAGGTTGTAGGGGATCAAATCCACATCCTCTCGGTCAAAAACAGATAAGTCAAGGAGAGAAAAGAAAGAAAAGAAATGTAGGCGTTGGGATTCGATCTGGGGTCCCTAAGCTGAAATTTTAAATCAAAATTTAATATAAGACTAAATGTTGCTCAAGGGATTCGAAATCGGGTTCCCTTGCCCAATTTCGTATTTATGCATAAGTCTTACTTGAATAAATATTTAATGAAAGCTGCCTATAGAAAATTAAAATCGAGACCTTGGCATACTTACAAGATGCATAAGTCTTGTATCATATAATCTTGGGTAAGTATAAGTCACTTAGACGAATTATGAACGAAGCCTCATGGCTTGTACGTATGGGTTCATAAGTCCAGCGTACGTTTAAAAGTAAGTGAACCTAAGATGTATATGATGAAATGATGTGACCCCGGGAGGGTTAAGTAAGAGTGTGAAACACACTAAAAGGCCAAGTGCATTGGCATATGATGAAATGAACATTCACGAAATGGGGTGAGTAATTATGAAGAGCTAATATGCAAAAGTTAATGAATGTGGTGACAACATGATAAGAGGCTAATATGAAATATGAGATCAATCTCAAATGAGCCTAATAAGTGTTACCAAAAACCGTACTCACCTATCAAAGTGTAAAACTAATAAAGAGACCAGTCTCTAAGAAACACTCTAATGAAAGTATTGAGATTAATGCACACTTAATACTAATGATGAGTTTAGAAATCATCTAATGAGCAATGATTCCCTCATGCTAGAAGCCAGCTTCTATGATGTGTGAGATGAATGTAATGGAACTTTATACGGAGCACCGATAGGCTAGCTATGAGTCGCGATTCCTTCTTTCGGGAAGGCAGAGGTTCGTGTAAATCTCATGAGATGAGACTGTCCATTTAGGCGGGTATGGGTCTCCTTATATCTCCTAGTCTTTGAACCTATGCTGCCAACATAGGTTCTAGAAGGGTTCAATTCTCTATACACGCAGCATGTTTTGGTTTCACTTTGGCGGGTGATTCCACCTCTTTTCGGTGTGGGGTGGACACTGGATTTCATGAGCTCACATGATCTATGTCGGTTAAAGTTAAAGTTCCCAATGAAAGAACGAGGCCAGTCTCATGTAATGCACACAATGAAACGAATGATACCAAAGGTGTTTGGATAGGATAAACAAGAGGTGAACTAGACTCAAGAAATGACACTAGGTCATTCTTGGTCATTGCACAGTGAACCCGAAGAGAGTCCTAAACAACATCCTAGGTATATAAATGAATGAAAAATGAAGTAAGTATGAATGAATGAAGCAGATTTTGTGTTTGCTAAAGAAGGCTCCCTAGTTGAGGTCCCATATGTTGACCCTCATTTGGGAAGTCCTAATGTTAAGTCCGTGATTCCAAGGTCTCACGGAATATGAACGAATGATATGTGATATATGTATGTACTAAATGAAATATGTTATGTGCTGTGTGCAATATGAAAAGAATGATGATACATGTTACTCTCATAGCATGACTTTCGTAATCTGATTTGTCAAGTCCAACTGACTTGGCCCCCCATAATTCATATCGTTAGGAGAGAGCTCTTCTTAATAATGCATGTCCTTGGTGTGTACTTGCATACACCCATACTTAGTACAAGTGTGTACTAATTACATACAACCCTCTACTTTTAGGTGCAGGTGCAGGTGGAAGCTAGAGCTTACGAGACTACGTTGAAGCTATCCGGACGTGGAGCATTCATCCGGACTTGGTAGTCCCTCATGCTTTCGAGGATGCTTATCTTTTATATTCTATCCTAGAAGTAGACATGAGCTAGTGGAGGGTGTTCCCCTAGCGTTTCTTTCTTACTTATTTTTAAACGTCGTATTGGTGCCATTTTGGCAACTTTATATTAATGCAGTTATGAACTATTTCCTTCATTTGAATATCTTATTATTTGGTGGTGGTTGTGAACTGATGTTATATAATGCAATTCTTACTATGAAGTCTATGTATACTTCAGAGCAAACAAAAGTTTTAAATTTTCCGCTAAAATTAACCTATATGATTTAAGGAGGACATATGTAGGCTTGTCTGCGACCTCTGAGAGGTCAACGACGCCGGTTTCGGTTAGGGTCTAGATCCCAGTCGTGACAAACATGGTATCAGAGCATTAGGTTAAATTCCAAGGATAATAAACTCACATCAACCACATCGAGTAGTTTCTAAGTTATGGTAGTGAAGTGTACCACTATCATAGATTAGAGACTGCATGATGCGTAGGAAATTCCCTTCTTCTGATCTTATCGTGCTTTCCTTAATGTCTGATTTCTTGGTGTTATGAGCGTATCTAACACCAATTCTTATTTTTTTCAGAAAATGAACACAAGGGGGAACACTGGTCGGGGAAGAGTAGGAGCAGCTGCTGGGGGAAACCAAGTTCCACCCCAGGCTCCAGCTGCAGGAGTGGCCATGCCAATTAACCTAGCTGGGTTGATTGATGCGGAGGTGTGGACAACTTTGGGACAGATGGCTCAAGCTATCACTATGCAGGCTCAGGATATGACGGCCCAGGCCAACAGACAGGAGGTTCAGTGGGAGAACCCACCAGCCCACAACATGGCGAACAGGTTGCGAGATTTTACGAGGATGAATCCTCCAATCTTTACAGGATCTAAGACTACAGAGGATCCTCAGGAGTTCGTAGAGGAGGCCCAGAAGATTCTAGTGGCGATGGGGGCCACGGAGATTGAGAAAGCTGAGCTGGCCTTGTACTAGCTGAAGGATGTTGCACATGCTTGGTGCAAGATGTGGCAGGATAGCAGGGCGTTGGGCGGAGGTCCGATCACATGGGAGCTGTTTAAGACAGCCTTTCTGGAGAGGTTCTTCCCTAGAGAGATGAGAGAGGCTAAGGTTGAGGAGTTCATCAACCTTAAGCAGGGCTCGATGACTGTCAGGGAGTATTTCCTGAAATTCATAAAATTGTCCAGGTATGCCACTTCCCTTGTGTCGAACAACAGGGACGAGATGAGCAGGTTTCTTACAGGAATCTTAGAGGACTTGGAGGAGGAGTGTCGGGTTGCGATGCTCCATGACAGCATGGACTTGTCCAGGCTGATGGTGCATGTCCATCAGGTTGAGGACAGCAAGACGAAGAGGAGAGTCCGTGAGGTCAGGAGGCCTAACCCTTCTGACCAGACAGGTCCAGTAGTGGTGGTGGCAGGAGCACTTTCGGAGTTCGTGATCAGCCCAGATTTAAGAAAGGACATTAGAGTTTAGGGAACTCTAACTCTCAGAGGAGTGCAGCACCCAGAGGAGGTAGACCCGAGCCCAAGAAGGGCAATGGAGGTGATGTGCAGTGTCCCAGAAAGGAATGTGGCAAGTGTGGCCGTATTCATAGTGGAGAGTGCAGACTAGGCACAAATGCCTGCTTCGTTTGCTGGAATAACGAACATATGGTCAGGGACTGTCCACAGAATAGAGGTCAGGCTGGAGGTAATGCTCAGCCTAGGCCTAATCCCCAGAATGCTACTGCAGCCGAGCCTTCTAAGAGGAACAGATTTTATGCCTTGAAGGGCAAGGAGGAGCAAGAGAAGTTTGCTGATGTAGTCACAGGTATGCTGCAAGTTTTCTCAACTTTTGTTTATGATTTACTTGATCCAGGGTCTACGCTTTCTTTTGTGACTCCCTTGTTTGCTCTTACTTTTGAAACACTACCTGAGGTTTTGCATAATCCTATCGTAGTTAGTACTCCCTTAGGAGAAAATGTGAGATCTGATAGGGTTCATAAAGACTGCCTAATAGTAGTATGTGGTAAGGCTATGTGTGCAAACCTTGTTGAGTTACCCATGAATGACTTCGATATTAAACTTGGTATGGACTGGCTTCATAAATGTTATGCCTTCATGGATTGCCGTAGTAGGGTTGTGAGATTTCGCTTCCCTAATGAAGTACAGCTGGTCTGGGAGGGGTACAATTCGAGTCTTTCAAGTCCCTTGATTTCGAACCTAAAAGCTAATAAAATGATGTCCAAGGGATTGTTATGCCATCTTGTGAGTGTCAATGATCTAGATCATGACATTCCTTCCATAGACTCTGTGCCTGTAGTGAGTGAGTTCCAAGATGTTTTTTCCTGATGATTTGCCTGGAGTCCCTCCCCCTCGAGATTGATTTTGGTATCGACCTAGATCCCGATACCAAACCGATTTCAGTTCCTCCCTACAGAATGGCTCCAGCTAAACTCAAAGAGTTGAAGCTGCAGTTAAAAGATCTCACTGATAAGGGCTTCATCCAGCCGAGCATATCCCCTTGGGGCGCTCCAGTACTGTTTGTGAAAAAGAAATATGGAACCCTTAAGATGTGTATCGATTATCGGCAGTTCAACAAAGTCACTATAAAGAACAAGTATTCACTTCCCAGAATAGATGACTTATGCGATCAGCTCCAAGGGTCTAGTTTCTTCTCGAAGATTGATCTTTGTTCCGGGTATCATCATCTTAGGGTTAGGGATAAAGATATCCCAAAGACAGCCTTTCGTACCCGTTATGGTCATTATGAGTTCCTAGTCATGTCATTGGTCTCACTAATGCACCAGTTGCATTTATGGACCTTATGAACTGAGTCTTCCGTGAATACCTTGATTCTTTCGTCATAGTATTCATTGATGACATCCTCATCTACTCTAAGACCAAGGAAGAGTATGAACAGCATTTGAGACTAACCTTGAAGGTACTTAGATAACATCAGTTGTATGCCAAATTCAACAAGTGTGAATTCTGGCTTAGATCAGTGACCTTTCTGGGTCATGTTGTGTCCGATCAGGGTGTGGAGGTGGACCCCAAGAAGACTGAGGATGTTAAGAACTGGCCAAGACCTCTTACTCCCACCGATATCCGTAGCTTTCTGGGATTGGCTGGTTACTACCGCAGGTTCGTGAAGGATTTTTCTTCTATTTCTGCCCCACTGACAGCTTTGACTAAGAAGAAAGCCAAGTTTGAATGGGCGGAGACTTTTCAGAAGAGTTTCCAGGAGCTCAAGGACAGACTCACTTCAGCCCCAGTGCTTATGTTTCCTAAATGTGGTGAGAGTTACACTATTTATTGTGACGCATCTAGGGTTGGTTTGGGTTGTGTTCTTATGCAGGGTGGTAAGGTGATAGCCTATGCGTCCAGACAGCTCAAGGTTCATGAGAAGAATTATCCCACTCATGACCTGGAGTTGGCAGCTGTGGTATTTGCATTGAAGCTGTGGAGGCATTACTTGTACGAGGTGCATGTGGATGTGTTCACAGACCACAAGAGTCTCTAGTAAGTCTTCACACAGAGGGAGTTGAATCTACGTCAGCGGAGATGGTTGGAGTTGTTGAAGAACTATGACATGAGTGTCCACTACCATCTAGGGAAGGCAAATGTTGTAGCTGATGCTTTGAGCAGGTTGACCATGGGGAGTACTGCCCACATTGATGATCGGAAGAAGGAGTTGGTGAAGGATGTACACAGACTAGCCAGACTGGGTATGCGGTTGATGGGCTCTACTAGTGGGGGTGTTTCAGTTCATCCTAGTTCTGAATCATCCTTGGTAGTTGAAGTCAAGAAGAGTCAGCATCTTAATCTTGTGTTGATGGATTTGAAGGACTCAGTGCTGATAAAGATGAATGAGTCCTTTGCTTTGGGAGGTGACGGCATACTTAGGTACCAGGACAGGCTGTGTGTACCAGACGTGGATGATTTGTGGACCAAGATTATTGCAGAGGCCCATGGTTCCAGGTATACGATACATCCAGTCTCCACCAAGATGTATCATGACCTCAAGCAGATCTATTGGTGGGATAGCATGAAGAAGGACATTGCTGAGTATGTGTCCAGGTGTCCTAAATTGTCAGCAGGTTAAGGCGGAGCACCTTAAGACTGGTGGTCTCACTCAGATGATTGAGGTTTTGACTTGGAAGTGGGAGGCCATTAACATGGACTTCGTGGTTGGTCTTCCGAGGACTAGGAGACAGCATGACTCCATATGGGTTATTGTGGACAGGATGACTAAGTCTGCCCACTTTATCCCTGTGAAGTCTACTTACAGGGCCGAGGATTATGCAAGACTCTACATTGATGAGATTGTGAGGTGGCATGGGATTCCATTGTCTATCATTTCGGATAGAGGAGCTCAGTTCACTTCGCATTTCTGGAGATCCTTCTAGAAGAGCTTAAGCACGCAGGTAAAGCTCAGTACCGCTTTCCATCATCAGACAAATGGGAAGGCAGAGCGCACCATTCAGACATTGGAGGACATGTTGAGGGCGTGTGTGATCCACTTCAGGGGTAGTTGGGACGACCATCTTCCATTGATAGAGTTCTTGTATAATAACAGTTATCACTCCAGTATTGGGATGGCACCGTTTGAGGCACTATATAGTAGGAGGTGTAGGTCTCCAGTTGGGTGGTTCGAGATTGGAGAGTCATCCATTTTGGGTCCAGAGATCATTCATGAGGCCTTAGACAAGGTCAGGGTGATTAAGGACAGGTTGGCTACTTCTTACAGTCGGCAGAAGTCTTATGCAGATAACAGAAAGCGACCCTTAGAGTTTGATGTTGGAGACCAGGTCTACTTGAAGATATCACCCGTGAAGGGGGTGATGAGGTTTGGCAGGTTGGGGAAGTTGAGTCCGAGGTACGTTGGGCCATACGAGATTCTACAGCGTGTGGGTGAGGTGGCCTATGAGTTGGCGTTGCCTGCGGAGCTAGCGTTTGTTCATCCAGTCTTTCATGTCTCTATGTAAAAGAAGTGCCTTGGTGATCCAGCATCGATTCTACCTGTTGAAGGTTTGGGGGTTGATGAAGACTTGTCCTATGAGGAGGTTCCTGTTGAGATTTTAGACCGGCAGGTGAAGCGACTGAGAAACAAGGAGGTTGCCATTGTAAAGGTATTGTGGAGGAACCATCTTCTTGAGGGTGCTACTCGGGAGGCCGAGCCCGATATGAGATCCCGCTATTCTCATCTTTTCAGCTCTTGAGGTTAGACTTCCTACTCTTAAGTCTAAGTTTCCTTATCTCCTCTATTCTTTGTTGCTATTGCTTGACTGTGTATAGTACTTATGTTATAATATGATTGGCATTGTGCTAGATAATTAGAAGTGTCATTCGGGGACGAATGTTCCTAAGGGGGGATAATGTAACAACCCAAAAAACGTACCTAGAATGCCTAAATTAGATCAGGTTCACACGGCTTGATGCGCGTGGAACCAGACCTCAAAACCTATGCACCATCCAAGCCAACCAACTTGGTGAGTTAGTTGAGCTAGGCAAGGTTGGGTCCAGCCATGTAGGGCACCCGAATATTAAGATTCACCCGGATGAGTCTTAACCGGACTTGAAAGGGGTAATCTTAGGTTTGGAGGGTCTAGGGGTAAAATGGTCTTTTCCAGGCTAAGGATAGTATCGTAATTACCCTAAGGATTTAATTAATTAATAAATTAATGTATTTTAGTGGATTGACCCATTCGCGAGAAGAGCTTCACCCGAGTTCGATCCTTGGTTGAAGCAATATTAAATCGAATTAATTAATATTTCATTATCAGATTTAAGTAAGGGAAGGTTAGTCATCTCACTTAAGCCTTAGAAAATCAGATTTTTAATTTAAATAACAAGGAGTCCTAGTTTGACTAAGTCTTCACCTAAAACTCCTACTCCTAAACTTATTCTCACGTCTCTCCACTCTCATTCTCACGTTATTTATCAGTAAAAGAACAGAAAATAATAGTTCATCACTCTTGAAGTACTTGAACGCTAAAGCTCAAAAGAAAAACTAGTCTAAAAATGAAAAGCAAAAGCAAATTTCTCGACGGGTTATGCTTAAAGTTTCGGTGGTGAGGCATTGATTTCGTGGGAGTTGGCAGTGCATTGGATCAGTTTTGAAACAGTGTTGAACGACAAAAAAGGTATGGGTTTCTTCCTCTTGGTCCCTTTCCCAAGAGACCCCTAGGATTCAGTCGAAATCTATTCCGAAAACTAGGAATGTTTCCCCATTGCATGTCCCTGTCACTATCTCCCATCGATTGTTGTAGGTTGGGTATGTTTGCTGGTAGAATTTAGGGATGTAATGTGTTTTAGTGATGATTATGTTCATGTATGTATATTCGGATTTATGTGATTATTCAGTATGCTTTTCCGAAACTATGTGATAAGTGAGTGTACAAAGGGGTGTTGTCGTGGTTCTTGGTCACTGGTTAGAGCATGAAAATGGCATGTTAAATCCTTGTGTTATTGTATAAAATTACTTTGAAAATGCATATAATAATATACGAAATGTCCAACGAATTGCCATAAAAATCTAATGTACAAAGGTTGAGAAAAATGGACTGAAGACATGACCAAATTTCCAGAAATCTGGAAATTTGGTCTCGGCATAGGCAGCATTGAGGATTTGGGTTTTCAAAAAAAAATTAAGATGTGTGAGGTCATCAAGGATTGAACCCGAGACCTCACCATATGTAAGCTGCTGAAAATTCAACAATAAAAATAAGGTAAGGGGGATTCGAAATGGGGTAGTGCTCAAGTGAAGAAATGAAAGAGGGAAAAATAAATAAAATGAGGTGTGTGGGGTTCGAACCCACAACCTCTCAAATAGGTGAAGAAATTAGGAGAATAATTAAAGAAAAGTAAAATGAGATTGTAGGGGATCGATCCCACATCCTCTCGGTCAAAAATAGAAAAGTCAAGAAGAGAAAAAAAAGAAAAGAAATGTAGGCGTTGGGATTCCATCTGGGGTCCCCAAGCTGAAATTTTAAATCAAAATCTAATATAAGACTAAATGTTGCTCAAGGGATTCAAAATCGGGTTCCCTTGCCCAATTCCGTATTTATGCATAAGTCTTACGTGAATAAATATTTAATGAAAGCTGCCTATAGGAAATTGAAATCGAGACCTTGGCATACTTACAAGATGCATAAGTCTCGTATCATATAATCTTGGGTAAGTATAAGTCACTTAGAAGAATTATGAATGAAGCCTCATGGCTTGTACGTATGGGTTCATAAGTCTAGTGTACGTTTAAAAGTAAGTGAACCTAAGATGTATATGATGAAATGATATGACCCCAGGAGGGTTAAGTAAGAGTGTGAAACACACTAAAAGGCCAAGTGCATTGGCATATGATGAAATGAATATTCACGAAATGGGGTGAGTAATTATGAAGAGCTAATATGCAAAAGTTAATGAATGTGGTGACAACATGATAAGAGGCTAATATGAAATATGAGATCAATCTCAAATGAGCCTAATAAGTGTTACCAAAAACCGTACTCACCTATGAAAGTGTAAAACTAATAAAGAGACTAGTCTCTAAGAAACAGTCTAATGAAAGTATTGAGATTAATGCACACTTAATACTAATGATGAGTTTAGAAATCATCTAATGAGCAATGATGCCCTCATGCTAGAATCTAGCTTCTATGATGTGTGAGATGAATGTAATGGAACGGAGCACTGATAGGCTAGCTATGAGTCGCGATTCCTTATTTTGGGAAGGCAGAGGTTCATGTAAATCTCATGAGATGAGACTGTCCGTTTAGGCGGGTATGGGTCTCCTTATATCTCCTAGTCTTTGAACATATGCTGCCAACATAGGTTCTAGCAGGGTTCAATTCTCTATACACGCAGCATGTTTTGGTTTCATTTTGGCCGGTGATTCCACCTCTTTTTGGTGTGGGGTGGACACTGGATTTCATGAGCTCATATGATCTATGTTGGTTAAAGTTAAAGTTCCCAACGAAAGAACGAGGCCAGTCTCATGTAATGCACACAATGAAACGAATGATACCAAAGGTGTTTGGATAGGATAAACAAGAGAACTAGACTCAAGAAATGACACTAGGTCATTCTTGGTCATTGCACAGTGAACCCGAAGAGAGTCCTAAACAACATCCTAGGTATATAAATGAATGAAAAATGAAGTACGTATGAATGAATGAAGCAGATTTTGTGTTTGCTAAAGAAGGCTCCCTAGTTGAGGTCCCATATGTTGAGCCCTCATTTGGGAAGTCCTAATGTTAAGTCCGTGATTCCAAGGTCTCACGAAATATGAACGAATGATATGTGATATATGTATGTACTAAATGAAATATGTTATGTGCTGTGTGCAATATGAAAAGAATGATGATACATGTTACTCTCATAGCATGACTTTCGTAATCTGATTTGTCAAGTCCAACTGATTTGGCCCCCCATAATTCATATCGTTAGGAGAGAGCTCTTCTTAATCATGCATGTCATTGGTGTGTACTTGCATACACCCATACTTAGTACAAGTGTGTACTAATTACATACAACCCTCTACTTTTAGGTGCAGGTGCAGGTGGACGCTAGAGCTTACGAGACTACGTTGAAGCTATCCGGACGTGGAGCATTCATCCGGACTTGGTATTCCTAATGCTTTCGAGGATGCTTATCTTTTATATTCTATCCTAGAAGTAGACATGAGCTAGTGGAGGGTGTTCCACTAGCGTTTCTTTCTTTTTGATTTTCAGACGTCGTATTGGTGCCATTTTGGCAACTTTATATTAATGCAGCTATGAACTATTTCCTTCATTTGAATATCTTATTATTAGGTGCTTGTTGTGAACTGATGTGATATAATGCAATTCTTACTATGAAGTCTATGTATACTTCAGAGCAAACAAAAGTTTTAAATTAACCTATACGATGTAATGAGCACGTATGTAGGCTTGTCTGCGACATCCGAGAGGTCAACGACGCCGGTTTCGACTAGGGTCTAGATCCCAGTCATGGCAGTATGATTTTGATGTGTTATTGATGTGTGATTGGGATCGGCTTCCATGTTCCGGCACTCTAACTTGGATTGAATTGCCACGTTACGGCATTCTAATTGGGATTGGTTGCCATGTTTTGCATTAAAATGGGATTGGATTTCCACGTTTCGGAATAAAGATGGGATCAAATTGCCACGTTCCAGCATGCTAATAGTTTGACTTTGGGTTCCATGATAGGAATAACTATGTGATGAAGCATGCGAATTGTGATATCGATTGTTTTGATAATATTGAATATGTTGATATTTATGCATGTATTATAATGGTGTAATTGCTTGTTTATGTTACACTAGTGGGATAGTCGTGTGATTCTACCCGTACACGGTGGTTGTGTACTAATTCTGCACTTGCTATTATTTTTGTGTAGTACAGGGCATCTTCACGCGACTGTTGACAGACCTAGGAGGTCGGTGATCGCTTCGAGTTCAAGGGTGATCCACATTGTTCGGGTTGCCATGGAATTGTCTTTAGTCTATGTCCATCATTTTTGGACATGGACCTTGCTTTAGTTAGTTGATAGTTCATTAGTAATCTCTTGTTAGATATGGATATCATTATAGTTTTGGTACATTGACATTCAGATTCTAGGTTTATCTTCCACATTGTTAATTAGTTGTTAGATCTTTATTAGTAATGGAACCTTGTCTTTAGTTATTTCACTTGCTTTCGTAACTTAAATGTCTTATTTAGGGAAAATGTACAAGTACCCCCCTAGACTATGACCGAAATTCCAGAGACACACCTAACTAAACTAAGGTCCTATTACGCCCCTGAACTTTTTTTTTTTTTTGTAATTTTGTGCACCTTTTTGGCTTACGTGCATCCAAATATCTCCCACGCGCCTTAATTACGTAGGGTCACGGAGTGTGCCACGTCAGACAAAAGGTGTATATAATTACAAAAAAAATAAGTTCATGGGGGTAATAGGACTTTAGTTTAGTTAAGGTGTGTCTCTGAAATTTTGGTCATAGTCTAGGGGTGTACTTGTGCATTATCCCTATTTTCTAGGTTTATTGCTTTAGTTGATTGCTAGTAGTGGTTCTCCCACCAAGTCGTAGGTGGGTGCCCAATCACGACGGTCTGGGTCGTAACATTATAGTTCACATGCTCCTTTTTGATAAATGTATATAGAAAATAAATAGATATTATCACTTAGGTTGGCTTTCAAATGAGTCTTTTAGGTTATGACTCCAAGTAGCACTTCCTCTTGCAAAATATAAAATCGTAATTCAGGATTCGCACATCGTAATCACTCATGTCTTTAATAACTTCCTTGTGTAAAATGCACAAAAAATAAGTTAGATATTCTTATCATCAATTGATCTAAAAGGAAATAGATAATCTCACCTTTAAAAATAGTCTGCATAATATCACCATCACCTCTCAGACTCCAAGTAACACTTCCACCTGTAAAATATAAAAATCATAACTCAGATTCACATGTCGTAAAGACTCATGTCTTTTGTAACTTCCTTTTTGAAAAATTCGTACATAAAAGAAGTTAAATATACTTATCACCAATTGATATAAAAGTAAATATACAATCTCACCTTTAAAAATTGCTCGTATCATATCACCATCACCCTACGTCGTATTGATCTTCTCGATCATTTGAAATGTTTCTTATATATTTATATGCCCATATATGATGTAACTACAAAGCAGAATAAAATGGATGGTAAATGTCATTAAATTTAAAGACTTTTCACATTCTAGTATTTATTAATTAGAAATGAAACTTAACTTTTAAATCTCATATTTACTATACATTTAAACAACGTAAGCAACAAAAATAAATTAAAAGAACGTTAGTAGAAAAGATTTAGTGAGGAATACTATAGATAGATCACCATTAGTTTTCTATAAATTACTACATTAATTGCTACATTTTCTAACAAAAACGTGAACTTTTTTTTATAAAACTATATAAAAGAAAACGTAAATGATAAAAGGAAAGTAAGAGAATTTTTAGAAGAAGAGGTATCAATAATAATAATGATCCTATGCTCACTTTTTAGGATTTTAGCTTTCTATTTCATGTTAAGGATTAAAATCGTGTACAACTCCCTCATTAGTGAGGAGTAATATGAATAAATTACCATTAATTTAATATAATATATAAATTGTATTATAAGAGAAAATTTCCAAAAATCTAAAAAAAAAAAGGCACAACTCATCGGTAGCCACCTAAATTTGGTACAAACTTTCATTTAAACATCTTAACCATCCTTTGTTCAATTTAAACATCTTATGTAGATGCCTACTGTGTCATTTTGACACTCTTTTTATAATCAGCAAAAATACTAAAGAGAGTGTAATACATTTGTCGATGATGTGTCAAAGCAACAAATTAACTGAAGACATGTGGCATATATACCAAAAATAATTAACAATAAATGTATTACAAATAAAAACATATTTTTAAAACTAACTAGTTACGTATTTACTTAAAAATAAGTTTTGTTTTATTTTTTTTAAAAAAAAATTAAAAAAAAACTTGCAGTGCCCACTTCCTTTTTGACCATCTCCATCTCTCCTTCTCTAACCACCATGAACATATTTCAAATTTGATAAAATTATGGAAGGTTAACGGAATGAAAAGTATTTTATCTATTTTCACTATCATTGGTTCATAACAATCTCCACCTTCGCTTCTATCTCTTTCATAAATAAATGAATTTGGGGATGCACCAAGAACTGAACTTCCTCCATAAAAGAAGTGACCTTTTTGACCTAAATTCTCCACTAATTGATTATTGTAATTGTTCTCCATTGAGTAATTACTTTCAACAGATTTCATCGTCTTTTTCTTTTTGTCGAGATAGTAAAAAATTATCAGGCTTTAAGTTTGACCAGATAATTTTTGCTTTCCTAGAGGTAAAATTGCATATTGAAGAACAGAAAAGGAAACTTAGAAGATTATTATGGCTAGAGTCTAGATGTGAGCAATAAAAAGATATTCACCACCATTAAAACCTCCAGATTTATGACCTAATTCGGTCTTTTTCTTCTTCGACGAAGTTTTTGAATAATTTCGGCAAGGTTTATGACAGTCGAATGATGAGAAAATTAGGGGGAGGGGAGAGGGTTGGATACAATGGTGGATGATGGAGGAGGTGTTGGAAGGAAAGAGAAGTAAGAAGAAACAAAAAAAAAGTAAAAATGTGCAATGTTTAAACTTTTCACGTGCTCAAAAACAGTGTAACACACACAATATGTCAATTCAGTAAAAAATGACAAAATGGCACAATAGGATATGACATGAGGTGTCTAAAATGAACAAATTCTAGCTAAAGTGTCTAAATGAAAATTTGTGCCAACTTTAGGTGGCCACCGATGGGTTTGGCCAAAACAAATATAGAAATCCAGGACAAAGAGCTATGCCACATTAGCTTTTCAATTTCCCCGAAAATATATATATATATATATATATATATATATATATATATATATATATATATATATATATATATATATATATATATGTATGTATATATATATATATATATATATATATATATATATATATGTATGTATGTATATATATACAAGTAACACTTTCTTTTTCAAAATATAAATCATAATTCAGGGTTCACATTTCATAAAAATTCATGTCTTTTTGTAAATTTCTTTTGAAAAAATGCATAAATAAAAGAAGATAGTCCATATAAAAGAAAATAGATTTGAGACTCCAAGTAACAGTTTCTCCTAGAAAATATAAAATCATAGTTTAGAATTCATATTTTTTAAACACTCATGGCTTTTAAAAATTCCTTTTGAAAAATACATAAATAAAAGAACATAATTTTTTACCATCAATTCATATAAAAGGAAATAGATAATCTCACATTTGAAATTAGTCAATGAAATATCAGCATCACCCAATGAAATATCAGCATCATAGATTTATACAAATATGACGTAACTACAAGTCATAATAACTCATATGATAAATATTATTAAATATGGTTTTTCACATTTTTGCATTTAATAATTTGCAATAAAACTTATCTCTTAAATTTCATAACGACTGCATAATCCTAAATATCGGATATTAAGAAGGTGATATATATATATATATATATATATATATATATATATATATATATTAATTTTTTAATATAAATAGATAATCATTAATTTAATGTAATATTTAAATCTATATATATAAAGAAAGACCATAGATAAGGTGATGTGGCACTTCTCTACGGCCTTCATATGCATTTAATTTTTTTCTTTTTTTTTGGCATTTTAAAATAAATAAATTAATTATTATATCATAATAACAAATTACTTAAATTTATTATAAATAAATATTTTATTAATGGAGAAACATTTATAACAAAAATTCTTCATATTTTTTTTATTTATTTGTCTTACTTATAATAAAAGCAGAAACATAATATATCTTTTTTGAATTTTTTTAATTCAAATTAATTATTGTATTATAAAATATATTACTTAATTCATACAAATAAATATTTTAATGTAGAAACATTTACAACAAATAACTCTCCACTTTTTTTTCCTATTTGTTATCTCACTTCTAATCATGGATGATGATAAATTTGTTTACATTTTAAGTATTTTTATCTTTATTTTTAATTTATTCACAAGGAGTTATTACCCATGACTTGCCCCTTTTTAATTTTTTTTCTTTTTTTTGGGCATTATAATATAAATAAATTAATTATTATATCATAAAAATAAATTACTTAAATTTATTACAAATAAATATTTTATTAATGGAGGAGTATTCATAACAAAAACTCTTCATATTTTTTTTTATTTGTCTCACTTATAATAAAAGGAGAAACATAATTTATATTTTTTGAATTTTTTTTAATTCAAATTAATTATTGTATGGTAAAATATATAGCTTAATTAACACAAATAATAATTTATTAATGTAGAAATATTTACAACAAAAAACTCTCCACATTTTTTTTCTATTTGTTATCTCACTTCTAATCATGGATGATGATAAAAAAAATACATTTTAAGTATTTTTATCTATATTTTTAATTTATTCACAAGGAGTTATTGCCCATGACTTGCCTCTCTTTAATTTTTACTTTTAATAATATCCATAACTCTCATAATTTTATGTTCATAACCTCCAAACTCAAATTTGTAAGTTTATGATGTCTTATGGTATTCCTTTATTTTGCATATAAATTCATATTAGTTTCATGAAGATTCACATTCACAATTATCCTTTCTTTTTTCATCACATTGGTTTGGTTTGTAACAAAAAAGAAATACACTAAAGTAAGAAATAATTCATCACCAATTTTTGTTTTTTATTTTCTCTATTTTTGTCTATATAAATTCGTATTTGGTTTGTGAATGAAACTAACATGTAACAAAAAAAAAGTACATGAAGTTAATAAAGATCGTGACAGGAACTCAGAATTCATTATTGTAATTCGATAAGAGCATCAGTAGTAACGACTTGTCACGATATCATTCTCAAGTCCTTAGTTTTCATTTCTTCTATTATGTCTATATAAATTCATATTTATTTTCATGAAGATTCACATACCAAGTTATACTTTCTCTTCTTCATCATATTTGTTTGTGAATTAAACAAAAAAAAGTATATGAAGGTAAGATATATGTCATTCTTAAATCTTTCTTTTTATTTTTATGTACTTAGACACAGTGGCGGAGGCAGGATTTTCATCGAGGGGGTTCAAAAAGATAAGTAAGCACGATAATAGTATCCATAAAAGCGGGGCTTGTCAAATATAAATGGGTCGAATCAGATATAAGCAACTAAAATAATTCAACTCCACCTCAACCCAAGCAATAAAATCGAGTAAGTATATGTTTGACATAAACATTAAAATATAAGTACGAGAGAATATATTTTTTAAACCTATAATTATGGGTTTTATTAGTGTCATTGATGTATATAAACATTATTCAATTTTTGAAACTAACAAACCAATAATTTTTAATCCGTTCATATTGTAGCAATAGAATTTGTGTCGAGAAAATAATTTTCAAGATTAGAAAATATCGCGACAATCGTAGTTATTTATAAATGCGAAAATGCACAAGTACCCCCTCAATCTAATCTCAGAGACACACTTATACTATACTAAGGTCCTATTACCTCCCTGAACTTATTTTATAAGTAATTTTCTATCCCTTTTCGGCGTACGTGGCACTAGCTTGGAAAGAAAAGTCAACCAGCGTTGGGCCCACAAGATAGTGCCACGTAGGCCGAAAAGGGCTAGAAAATTATTAATAAAATAAGTTCAGGGGGGTAATAGGACCTTAGTATAGTATAACTGTGTCTCTGAGATTTCGGGCATAGGTTGAGGTGGTACTTGTGCATTATCCCTTTATAAATTTTAAATAATTACTCTTATTTATTTAATCTTACTTATAATTATATTATTTATTAATCAAATATAAATTACACGTTTGACTTAAAATGAGTACGAGAGAATGTATTTTTTTAATTTTAATTAGGGATAATTTCAGAGACCTCCCTCCAGGTTTCGCTCTATAACACCCTTGTGGTTTACGATATTACGTATACCTCCCTAATTTTCATTTTCTTGTAACCATTCTTTAAATCTATTTAAAATAAATATAAATTAATTTAGAGTTGACAATTTTACCCTTATATATGCAAGTTTAGATTTAATTTTCAATGATTTATCTCTATTCTTTGGATCATGTTTCTTCTTCGCTCGTGAAAATATTTAACTAGAACAAAATCTGATCGTTCTTATCGAATTTCTCTCTTGAGGAGTTCACTTTTATCTTCTATTTGAAGAAATTGTTGCTGGAAAATGATGGGTTATTGTTGGGGGAAATCTACGTGAATTGATAAAGGTGAAATGGATATGAAGAGTTAATATTTAGTGAAAATGGTAAGTCAGCTTGAATGAAAACTTTGATCTTTATTTGATAAAAAAAAACATGTATTTGTGCTGATTTATTTTTAAAATATTTGTTAAATAAGTGTTTTTTATATAATATAATTAATATGAAGAAATTAATATAAAAAGGGTAAAATTGTCAAATCTAAATTAATTCATATTTATTTTAAATAGATTTAAAGAATGATTACAAGTAAATGAAAATAAGGGAGGTAGACGTAATATCGTAAACTACAGGGGATATCAGTGTTATAGAGTGAAACCTGAAGGGAAGTCTCTGAAATTATCCCTTTTAATTATGAAAACTTAAAAAACATTGTAAGTTTTACTTAATTTTATAAAAATAGAAAAGAAATTTATTTTTAATATCTAATATAATATTATAAATCCCTTTGGATTTTGAAACAAAACAATTTTTCATTTATTTAGAAATAAAAATGAAAATCAGTTGAAAATAGGGTGAAAAACGTTGTTATCTAGAACCAAACCCGCGACCTAGCACTTAGATAGCGAATTCTTGAACACCCTTTACCGCTGAGCCAAGCCCTTGGCTTATGTTCAAGGGGTTCATCACTTAGTATATACATATAAATCAAAAAGTTAATCCTATATATATCGTGTAATTTTTTCAACGATGAGGATTCATTTGAACCCCCTTGGATCCACGTAGATCTGCCCCTGCTTAGACATGTTTTCTTAATATTTTTTTATGTTTGTATTATCACTCATCAAGTAAGATAATTAAAAAAAAAATTGTAATTCTTAACAATGTGTTGTTTGTATGCAATTGCTCTTTCTAATAGTTAGTTTTCCGAATATAATATAGTTTGATTATAATATTTGTTAGATTTCAAGAAATAATTATTATTTAGTATTGTTAGTACTATTGAAAAAGATAATATACAAATATATTGCATATAGTTTATATTTCGTTCTTTCTTTTGACATAATTATTTTTGATGGGTATATAATTTTTTTTAATTCAGTTAGTTGCATATAATGAAGAGTTTGACATATGGATCAAAACATGATGGCGGATCTACTTACAAAGGAAGATGATAGAAGGCAAAAAATGAAGTATAATTAGAGATTATTTTTTCACTTTGAATTATATTAGCAACTTAGTTACTTTTGCTAGAATTTTTCAAATTTTGATTTGTATAAATAATTTAGCTAGATATATTATATTGTAAATGCTAATCATTTGATCCTTTATTATTCTACTTTTTCTTTTTATGAAGCAAAATTAATATAATTATCTCATCTTAACAACAATAAAAAGAATTATGATGATTAGGAGTTTCATTTTTATTATAATTATAAAAACTAATTGAAAAATAAAATATTATCATCATGATGCTATTTTTTGCGTATGTAACAATCTTTTTTTGTCACCGTTCTTTTTGCTTTGAAATATATTTATAATTTTTATGTAGTCACCAATTATTATACTTTCTCTGTTTATTTTTTTGTATTTTCACTCCTTATTTTTATTTATTTATTTTACAAATAAAATCAATGCATTAGTAATACATTTAATGTCTAATAAAATTATCTATTCATCTTACTTGTAACTTTAATATTAAATATTATTCATAACTTTTATATGTTTCATTTTTCATAAATTTTATAAATATTTAATTAATGTTTAAAAAATTATAATAAGCAAATATAATAGTAAGGACATAATAAAAAAATTAATTTTGCTTTGACTAAATTAGAGTTTGAATAGAAAATTAGTACTCCTACAAAAGATAGAGAAAATTAAAACATATAAAATATTTTCGACGTAATACAATATATTGTTATTTCAACTTATTATCTTTTATTCCATTTACTTCACCACAATGAATATTTTGTTCAATTATATACATATACAAAAACAAAATTGTATGTTGAAAACAAAATGAAAAACCTGTGATATCGCAGAAATATTAATATTATCTATATATTCGATACTAACCTAAATATTACATATTTTATATTATTATCTTATAAATATTTCATATAGTCGCGCGAAACGCGAATAATTTCTCTAGTATATATATATATAAGAGTATATATATAAAAGAGAAACATAGAGGAGGTGATGTGACACCTCTCTATGATCTCCATTCACATGTATATTTTTTTTTCTCTTTTTGGGGGCCTTTTTTCTTATTTAAATTAATTATTTTATTGTAAAAATAAATTACTTAACTGACTATAAACAAATATTTTTTAATGAGAGAATATTTACAACAAAAACTCTTCATATTACTAGGAGTAACTATATAACTCACATCTCTTTAATTTTTACTCTTAACAAATTTATTGTTTTCCTCTTACTTTTACCTTCTTCTAATTATTAATATAATATATTCGATATAATTATCTCTATACATAATCAAATAATAAACCTAGATATAAAATATATAAAAATATGGCATGCTTCTTTTTTATTTATTCATTTATGTACTATGCCTTAATTTCATATTATATTTGCTTTATTATTTCAAAAAACAATCTGAAAAGTCATGTCCACTCTCTTTCTTAACCGTTTGGATGATAAATATTCATTATTTCTAATTATATTCCTTAACCGTTTCGATAAAAAATATTAATTATTTCTAATTAATTATATTTTTACACTTTGTATAAATTATATGATTATAGTTTGTTTTTGGAGAGCACTTTGTGTAGTTTCTTTGGATGGAAAAAGCGAAATGGTCTGATGGACCCTTGTACTTGTATGAGTTTGTAATTTGAACCCTCTTACTTAATCATTTGTCAATTAAACTCTTAAATTCAAATAAAATAAGACATTCAAACCCCTCCAATCATGTGTGTAACTCACTCTTCCTTACAAAATGACATGTCATATCCACATCAAATATAATAATATCATGTTATAATGCCACATCAAATATTATCAACCAAAATGTTAAATAATAAATTTTCTATTTAAAAAATAAAATAAATATATTTCTCAACTTCCCTTCACCTCCACAACCACCATTACAATCACCATTAGAGATCTCATCACCGTCTTCATTCCTCTAATTCCTTTCTTCTTCGAAAAATGATAATAAAGTTTTCTTAATGGGTAGCATTTGACTAATTAACATTAATTAACAACATTTTCTTAACATTGGATTGTGACGGTGGCAGATTTTTTAGGCTAAAGAAGAAGACCACCAAAATCAAACCCATAGCTCAACACAGAAAAACAAAATATATTTGCTCTTCTCTTCATTTCTCTTCATCGTCCATGCTCTAACCACTATGGAAGATCCATTGCAATCAGAGCAAAATCGCAACATCAACTTCAACTTTCGCCATGGATTCGGGACGAACTAGGGCTTAAGAAAGTGACGATGACTCTGAAGCTAATTACCGTATAATTTTAAGGTCGGATTCGCAATCAAAAAATTTCGTTGGAGGCCGAGAACTGCAACTAAAAATCAAAATCAACATCACCTTTTTTAGAATTTTGAGTAGTTGGAACAGTTTCAGCTGAAATATTTTGAACAGAAATTAGCTAAAATTATAGGTGTAGGTGGTGCATGGATCTGTTTTCTTATCAAAAGGCTTGATAAAAGAGATAGAAAGTTGTCAAGAGAGAGGGAGGAGGCCGAAATTCACCGAAGATTGTCATTTTCCGATAGTCCATTGATGACAACTGCTATAGGGAGTTGGAAGCTTGGGGAAGGGTTGGGTACGATGACGATGACGGAAGGAGGTTTGGGGACGATGACAATGAAGGAAGGCTGAGAAGTTTAATTTGTTTTTCCTTTTTATCTTTCTTATTTAATTAATTTTCTAAAGCAAATTGTTGCTTCACTCTCCTTTTAGAGCGTGATACCACTCTCTATATCGAGTCAGCAAAAAAAGGCACATAAATTTGATCAACTGTCAGAGGGGTTTAAAAGTTTCATTTTAAATGAGTTTTAGAATTTATTCGCCAAAAATTAAGTATAAGGGTCTAGAATATAAATACATACAAGTATAAGGTTGCTCTTTTTCTTTCTTCCTTCTTCCATGTTTTTTATTAAGATATTGACTATTCTTTTGTAATAGTTTATATGATGCAATAATTCTTTACATGCTAACCTTAATTTGATTTTTTTTTCTTCCTAATATTATGAATGACAAGTGGAATATTGATTGATCTAATTATTACGAGTTCTAACCTTTCATGTACGTTGTTACACATACGTTGTATTTGATTTTTGTTCTGTCATACTTTACAACTTCGATAACAAAATAAATGAAAAGTTCAACAAAGCTTAAAGAGGCACTACACCATTTTAGGCCTACGGCCACCCCACTAAAGTGTAGCCTAAACTAGCAAAAAGTGTGGCCTTTGATAAAAGGCCACACTTTTGGACTTTAGGCAACACTGTTTAGGGGGTGGCCAAAAGAAGCGTAACCTTTGACATTAGGCAACACTTATTAAATGTCGCCACTTTTGGCTACACTTATAAAGCGTAGCCAAAGAAGTATAAGGCCAAGCTTTGTTGTGATGCATTAACAACGCCTATATTTTATTATACTACACTTAAAAGCGTTGCCTTTGCGGTTTTATTGGCCACACTTCAAAAGTGTTGCCTTGTATAGGTCATCTAGTGCAACACTTCAAAAGTGTTGTCTTTTATATCTCATATATAGCAACACTTATAAAGTGTAATTTTATATCTAATATATAGCAACACTTATAAAGTGTAATTTTATATCTAATCTAGAGCAACACTTATAAAGTGTAACTTTATATCTCATCTAGAGCAATACTTATAAAGTGTAACTTTATATCTCATCTAGAGCAACACTATTAAATTGAATATATTAAACATATGATCACAAAATTAAATCGAAGCTATATATTTCAAATAAACTTCAAGAAACATGTCCAAAAACTCCAAAACTTAGAAAGTAATTGCTTAAAGATCTCTAATATCAATAAATTCCAAAATACCAAATGCATACAAACGTATATGACAATAGTACAAAAACTCTTCATCGTTCACTACAATAGATCGAGTTTACTTCTGCCACAATTCAAATTCAATTACCGGCATTTTCCTGCACATTGAAAATAAAATTATAACTTAGTGAAATAAATGTGAAAGTGCATAATTGGAGAGTATTCATTGTAAGCCAACCAATCCAAATCAATATATATACGCAAATCATATAGAACATTTATAATCACGTGAATTATGGGTTATTGCATGTATTGTAAACACAAAGATATCAACAGACACAAAAAAATCTGCATATTGAATGAAAATTTCCATAATTAATCCTGTTTAATTAGCTAAGCATGTACATAAAAAATCTGCATATTGAATGAAAATTTCCAGTTTTGTACATAAAAAAAGACCTCAAGAGACTAGCTCTCCCAGTTACTGTTGTATTGGGCAGGAACTGGAAGCTGACATTCACTATTTGATATTGAGCAAAGAGATGGAGGCTGATAGGAAGAACAAAAACAAAGGGGAACAAGGCAAACATGATTTTAGAAACCTGCAAATGCAGTACACAAACAAGTTTCAGCACAAAACAAAAAGCCTTTACAAGTTTACAAGTTTAACAAGTTAGGCATTTTCCCAATAATTTCAGAAACCTGCAAATGCAATACAGATTCTTTACAAGTTTAACAAGCTAGGCATTTTCCCAAAAATTGAATTGTTAGACATGAAAGCTTAACAAGTTTTGCAAGATTAGCAAATACACTCAAATCAACATGAGTAACTCAACCCAAGTTGTCAAGAACAACTCCTGCAACATTACCACACTCAAGTACAAATGAATAAAATACATCTGATCAAATACTCTTAGAAACTATTGACTCCAACTCTTTTTTGAGAAGATAAGAAAAGCCGGAACATAAATGAATAACAGCTCAACTCAGTCTACCTTGAGAAAACAGGCAACATAACACATTTCTTAGAAAAAAAATAATCAGTAAGACTAGCCTTAAAACTTCTGAAAAGCATCTTCCCCAAAATTTTCCACTTAATCGAGAGTGAACCCTCCAAGCTTTCCTATCAATGTAGTGAGCATATCTACTACCATAACATTTTATATTCTTACAAAGGCTTCTAATTGACAAGTCGAGATGACCAAATATTCCATGCTTTCAAATTGATTAGAACGATTGACTCATCCACATATGCATCAGTGGGTAATAAACTAGTTGAGTTGTAAAATTATGTGTGAAAAATATTACTAAACTCCAAGTTTCAGTGGTTTTAAGAAATTATCAAATGCAAGTGTCATCTGTTTATATCAAGGTAATTCAGTTCTATAGGTTTTACAGTTCTGAATTCTAAAGTCAAAAGTATAGCCTCATGCAACAGTTTTGTTGTATAACGAGCTTAGAAAGCATACAAGTTAAAAAAAAAAGAAAGGGAGATTGAATAGAAAAGGCTCTTACAGAAAAATGAGCAAAAAATTTCAGAGGTGATAATTATCATGAATCCTCATGGTTTATAATTGACATAAGATTGTTACTTGAAGTTGAATATTACCCCCTCTAAATGCCATTTCAGGCATTAACTCATAGACAACTGGATTGTGTTCTATTCCTTCCATGCACATTCAAACTCCAACCTGTCAAAGCGTATCCAGCAAGCAAAATCATAATATGCAACTGTTTAAGAGGATATGAAATCATAAAAAGCCCGAGGTTCTAAATAATACCTTTAGAAAGAAACAAATAACAAAATATTTTTAATGAAATGGTAGGAGATTTTACCATTGTTGAGTTCTCACTTGTGCGGGCATCAATAGGACTAGAAGCCACTGCATCTAACAATCCATACATTTCAATGTTGCCTCCAAAGTTGTGCAGAATACACCTTTATGTTTTGTTAGAGTAACATTAGAAAAAGAATTAATTGATTTTCAAGCTTCGATGATACTTGAAACACCATATTCAGGAATCAAATTATAGAGAGTTGTTTCTACATAGATCCCTCCTACCAGATATAAGGAGTGCCATAGAATTGAGAGGATGATTTCTATATTGGTTTAACATTGGCAAATAGATCAAGAACTATCATCTTCCCACGTGGAACAGAATGTAAAGGAGCCTGTTTGAAAGAAAAAGAGTTAAAGTAAATAAGAAAAACACTCTGCAAATTATCAGTCTGATGGAGAAAATATGTTCCTCTCAAGGGTGCAATGTTTTGTTGTTAAAAGATTGACTTTACAAATATGGAGAGATTAGGGAGATCATTATGTCCTCTAAACTGCGAATTTTGTGGCATCGAAAAATAAAGTGCCAAGTAACATGATCAATAACTTTTCTTGAAGACGTTAGTAATCACCACATAAATGACAGAAAACTATCCAAGTACACCGTATCACTCAACACAAAATATTTACTGATGTTGATTTGTGAAATAT
The DNA here is from genome assembly GCA_016801875.1 of Solanum sitiens. Lineage (NCBI taxonomy): Eukaryota > Viridiplantae > Streptophyta > Magnoliopsida > Solanales > Solanaceae > Solanum > Solanum sitiens. The sequence continues at coordinate 958,646 of JABWTJ010000256.1, forward strand.
GAGATTAAAAGTTTTGGTCGACATGCTTTTTTCCTCCAGAGATAATATTTACTGATGTTGATTTGTGAAATATGAGATTAAAAGTTTTGGTCGTAAAAAAAATCATTTTTTTCTTAGAAATGAGTTGCAGGGGAAATTCTCCACCAGTAACTCTGATGTTTTAAGAAGTATTCCAGCTTTTAACCAATCACTTATTAGTGTCAAGTGGCAACAAACATAGGGAATAGTTCCGAAATCGCAAAGGAAATGAAGCAAGAGCTGTAATATTCACTGAATTGACTAAATAAATATGTTTGAGCTATTCAATGTGGAGAACATATTAGATAGAAAACAAACACCCATTATACAATATGAGTCACCGAATGAAAATGAGACAGATTAGAGATTATGTATATGTACCTGCTTTCATTCAAAGGTAGTGAAACCAGAAAGTGTAGTGAAAAAACAAATTTCAAAGGATAACAACTACATCAAGGTGTCTCTATTTCAAACATTTTGATGAAGATGCCCTAAGCGTTATTAACAATTCAAATATGCCTCTACGAGAGATGGTGTTGTATATAAAGGAAATGAGCACAACAGAATACGTAGATAAACTAGCACTTGGAGTTAAGAGAAATCCAAAACCTGTTTTCACTTCATTTTAGATCAAAAATACTTTGAGAAGTAGTGGAATAAGGCTTACGAGTCACGAACAATAGCTTGAACAACAACAAATCAGTAACAAAACAATTAAAGTAGTACATACGATAACACATGACTGTATGATCCATGATAATCACTTCTACAGTTCACATAAATCTCTTGAACACAGTAAGATGCTTTTAAAAACAAGAACTAAATCACTTACAGATGATCTAAACTCGAATCCAATTAACCAGTCAACTCATACACGACTTCTTGTCTGCTATTTAAAGATTCTAATTTCTTCAAAAGAAACATGAAGCTGATTATTCACATTTTTATCAACATATATTTGAATGTGATTTTAATATGGAAAGTGATTCCTAAATGCTAATACAACTGGATATTGAAGTTAAACAATAACCCAAAGCCAAAGAAAGAATAAGCTAGTATATATTGTAATGTATGAACAACAGCAGGCAAAGTATGAATATGACACAAAGAATTAGAAGTAATTCCATCAACCATTCACATTAAGAACTTATAGAACCTCCTCAGATCCACAGATATGAAAGAATATAGATGTAAATGCTAGTTGAATTTACAAAGTGAGGCAAATTTGAAAGAGACAGATAGAATTAAAAGGAAAAACATATAGAATGAGAAGCAAAATCAGTGCTCCTCGACATTATTACCTGTGAGGCAAAACCATAATAAAAAGAAATAGACAGAATATGACATAGTACATATAGCCCTAGCCACTCTGTTCGCTTATATCCGCAACATAATATAACACTCTCCCTTCGATATGAAGTCGAAAAGATATTGGTACGTATAAATATATCATTACAAGGAACCAGAGAGCGTAGCTTACTTGTAATATATATCATTACAAGTAAACACAATAGAAGATCAAAAAAAATATCATTCTGTAATGTAAGGAACTGCAACCTGCACAATGTTGAGATTATACAAACGCAAAAGCAGACAAACTTCAGACGTGAATTTTTGTTCAATCTTAGCTCTAGTTTTCTTCTTATGAGCTGGAATCCTCACCATTTACTTATATCTCTAAAAAAAATCTCATCTAGGGTTAACTTTGACATTCAGATTTTTTGCACTTTCTCCCTTTACTTTAGAATTTCAGCTATAACAAACACAAAGTAATCAATTACTTATAAATACAAAACAAAAATTCAATCAATTGACTATTTTTAGTACTAGACGGTTAGTAGAGAGTAAAGAGGAATCTCACCTGTACGAAATTTGTACTTACGCTTGACGAAATCGATTCTTCAGCTTCAGCTCTTCAGTTCTTCGATCGATCCCCACTTTGTCAGCATCAGCTCTTCATCTATTCGAGAAAATAGGGTTTTGGAGAAGAGAATCAGCTCAGTTCTTCCGTTTCTCAGCTCAGATCTTCAGTTCTTCAGCTTCATCTCTTTGATCTTCAGCTTCTAGTCTTTGATCTTCGGCTTCTACTCTTCGATTTTACGCTCTGGAGAAGAGAAGTTGTAAAGAAGAGTAAAGTAGCGTGTGTTGTAATATGTAGCGTGTGTTGTAATCTGTAGCGTATGTTCTAATTTTATAGGAGATAAGACAAAGACAAAAGTTTTTATTAATGTTTTATAATTATTTTTTTGGCCAAATAAAAATGGGGGGAGAGTTAAAAATGTTGGAGGGAATCTAATATTTTGGTGAAAAATTTTAGGCCACACTTCTAATGTGTTGTTTTCATAATTAGAAAAATAGGACACTTTAAAAGTGTTGTCATAAATGTAAATAATTGTTGTCATTTATTTCATACTATGACAACGGTTATAAAGTGTTGACTATACCATTAAAGGATACACTTTACAAGTGTTGTCAATATTATCGTTGCCAAAAGTTAAAAATTTAGGTTACATTTTAAAAGTGTTCCCGAAAATATTTTAAGCAACACTTTTCAAGTGTTGCTCAGATTTAGTGTGGCCGTAGGACTAAAATGGTGTAGTGAGGTAAATTATCAAATTAACTTTAATTTTCTCTATTTATGTTAGCAAGTATTTTGATCTCAAATTCAAATGTTCTTTTCTTACTCCATAATATGGATAGAATGAAAATTTTGAATTTATTATTAACATGAATTATTATATTTGTTTTGCATTTATAATTTTGTCAATTATTTAGATGAACTCAAGAATTATCAAATTAAATCAAGGTATGTTTACTTAATATATATATATATATATATATATATATATATATATATATATATATATATATATATATTGTTTCTTTTTTTTGTCACATAAAATTTACAAAATATTATTTAGGTGTTTAAGGTTGAAAATATCATATAAACTCCATAGAATAACTAACAATTTCATTGATTTGTGCATGTAGGAATAAAGGAAAAAGTTGAGCAACATAAACTGGAACAAAATTTTAAGAAAATAATGTAAAGTCTTATAATAAAATTATTATTGTAGTAGTTTAATCTTTTTTCCTATTTTTCTAATTATATTATTAGTTTATAAGAATAAACGTCACAATTATTATCATTTGTTATCTTAACTTTTTATATTCTTTACTAAAAATCAAAACTCATCCACATATTGATTTATGAGATCATTGGTATTCACTTTTAACTTCTTCATATTTATGTAGTGTTGGAATTACAAAATTTATTTAGCTTCTATATAAAAGTTATATTTTAGCTCTCTTGTGTATTTATTATTTTAAATGTTTTTTTACAAAATATTAATTAATTAAAAGATGGTGAATTGAATATAATTTCTACTTTCTTTTTTGAACTAGTGACCGCGCGAGCAATATAAAATATAAAAAAAGGTACTCCTTCTGTGTCACAAAAAATGACCTGGTTTGACTTGGCACGGAGTTTAAGAGTATAAAGAAGACTTTTGCATCTTGTGGTCCTAAATTAAAGTTAGGTTAAAAGTAAAAAATTGCCTTTGATCTTGTGGCCGTAAACATTCACGTGGAAAGTTGATTTTAAAATGTTACCAAAAAAAGAAAGATGTCATTCTTTTTTAAACAGACTAAAAAGGAAAGGAAGTCATTTTTTTTTAAACGGAGGGAGTATTAATTATTCTAATTTTATAAAAAAATCGTAATTATAATAAAACATCTTTTCACTATTTTTCTCATGATCCTTTATATATATATAAATATATATATGAATATTTGACTGAATGAACATGTGTTAGACATTAAAGTAACTCATTTAAATTAATTCATAATATTAACTTAACTAAAAAAAAGTAATGGAAGAGAAAAGAAAACGTCAAAACTTGATAATGCAAGCCTAATATATAATACTTTCGTTTCATGTAATGTCGAAGTATGATAGAAATAATATGACGATTGAATCATTTATAAATGATCTAATATGATTTCAAGATGTATAAAAAAAATAAAATATCTAAAATATATATTACCCTAATTACCAATTAACATGTTGATGGAAAAAGTCAACATATTAGTGAAATTATGAAATGATTGTTAGCAACTTAGCATTCAATAATGAATTTAGATGTTCTTTTTAAAAAATATTGATCAAGAAATCTTAGAAGTTATAAAAATAAAAATAAAATTAAAAACTTTAGTTGCATATAATATTAAGAAATAGTATATTAATTTATGGATATTGTCTTTTAAACTAAAATCAAACATTCAAAATATGCAAAATAACGAAAATAATATATTTTTTGAGCTCATTTATATAGACATTTTGTTTCGACGTTTTTATTCTTTGATGTAGTTCATCACAACTCAAATAACAGCTATCCAAATGAAGAAAAAATTATTAAGCTAGGTAAAACAGAAAACGCAAAGAAGATCAACCATATATATATATATATATATATATATATATATATATATATATATATATATATATATATATATATATATATATATATATATAAAAATATATATATATATATATATATATATATTCTAAATAGAATACCAAAAAGTAATTATTATAAATAAAATTAACTAAAAAATTAATGATTAATTTTAAAAAAGATATGCATGTAAGATTAAATACTTTATAATATAATATCAGGATCTTGAACACGATAATCTTACATAGAAATTGTTAAGGGTACATACCTGATGAGGAAGACATCATCAAATTGATTTCTACCCCCTTGTCCTAACGTTATGTTATCACAACCGTCAGCGATGGAATTATTGTAGAGAATATGTGATAACCCTAATGGGTGGAGGGAGGACCAATTTATAGAAGTTATGATTTAATCTGGTTCGTCCATCAAGTAACCAATGTACGGTTGAGATCTTTTCCTTATTAAATAGTATTTATGGTATTACTTGGATTACAAGTAAACTTGGATCATAAGTAAGAAATAATTAATAATAAATAATAATAATTTTTACATTCTCCCACTTGGCCCAATAACCATATAACATTAATATTTAATAAACATTTAGCAACTTATCATACTAGGTTCATAAACTTATAAAAACATATAACATTAAGGTCCACAATAATGTCTCATAGAGGCTCATCTTATAATTTCTCAAAACGATAATGTGTACACCATTATGAGAAATAATATATTCATTAATATATATCAGAAACACATAATTTGATCTCAGAGTGTAAAAACATCATAAATGTATCAATCATAAGTATGACCAAGACCCATTCTTTGAACATGATCGTTAAATTTCCTTGTTTGTAAGCCTTTTATTAGCATATCTGCAATTATGAGATCAGTTCTAATATTTTTAAGTAACACTCTTTATTTCCAAAATTCTTCCTTGACAATAAAGTACTTAAATTACATATGTTTGACATATTGGGAGTACTTATTATTCTTGGAGAAGAATATTGCTGAAATATTAGCACAATAAATTTTCAGCGGCTTGGTAATGGTGTCGACAACCCCAAGTCCTGAAATAAAGTTTCGCAGCCATAATGTATGAATTGTGGCTTCATAATGTGCCATAAACTTTCTTTGCAGCTTTTCAATGATCAATTCCAGAGATACTTTGACATCTTCCTAGCATTCCGATCACAAAGCTAAAATACGATCTTGTGCAAGTTTGAACATACATCAAACTTCCGACAGTAGAAGATTAAGGAATTGAGACCATTTCCTTTCGTTCTACATCATTCTTTGGGCATAACATGAGAATTAATTTATTTCCTTTTTAGTAGAAATTATTCTTGTTAAACATTTTTTCACGTTAAATCACTCTAGAACTATTTTGATATAGCCATTTTAAGACAATCCCAATAATTCTTGTGATCTATCATGGAATATTTCTATCCCCATCATATAGGATGCTTCACTCATATCTTTCATTTCAAAGTTCATAGAGAGAAAATCTTTTGTCTCACGCAATTATGCCTAAATCATTAGCAACAAGTAAATGTCATCAACATACAAGACTAAAAATGTATACTTACTCCTACTGGTCTTTTGGTGTATACGCGGATCAACGGTAATTTCCTTAAATCCAAAAGATGTTATGGTATATTAAACTTTATATACCATTTTCGTGAAGCTTGTTTGAGTCCATATGTTGACTTCTTTAGTTTACACACTATTTGATCTTTTTCTTCAATTTCAAAACCCTTTGGTTAGTCCATATAAACATTCTCATTCGAGGTCTACATTAAGAAAGAAAGTTTTCACATCCATTTGATGTAACTCTAAATCATATGAGCTATCAAAGTCAAAACAATTCTTAATGAGTCTTTCTTTGAGACCGGTGAAAAGGTCTCTTTATAATCAATGCCTCCTTTTTGAGTGTATCCATTGGCAACAAGTCTGACTTTATATCGTTCAATATTACCATTTGAATCGTATTTGGTCTTGAAGACCCATCTACACTCAATTATTTTAGAACTTTCTGGTAACTGAACGAGATCCCAGTCTTTGTTGTATTCCATGGATTTTAACTCTTCATTCATGGCATCAATCTATTTATCAGACTCATTGTTTGTAACTTGTAAAAATGAAATCAAATCTTTATTAATTTCAATGTCAAAATCTGAATCTTGCAAATAAATCACATAATGGTTGATTTTCTTTATGACATTGTTTGTGGTTCATTTGCATCAGATACTTGTGAGTTAGTTCCTTCTTGAAGTGTTTCACCCAATTATTGTTCAACATTGTCAATGTGTTCTTAAACAAGAGGAACTTCATTTGTGATTGGTGTGGAAGTAGGTACATTCATGGGCAATGAAATATTTACCCTTACCTCATTAATTTCCACACTTTGTCGTTCAACACTCCCACCAACTTCACCATTCTCAAGAAATTTTGCAAATAGACCTAGACATTGTTCTGATTAATTACAATTTTCATAATATGCACCACCTCTATCTGATCTAATAATTTTCACTTTTCTATCTAATTGTCTTTTAACCTCATTAACTTACACTTTGAGAGCGTCCGCCACTTGAGACTTTTCTTTCAACAAATAGATAAATTGATAACGTGAAAAATCATCGATAAAGGTGATAAAATATTTTTCTCCATCAAAAGATGGAACATCAAAGGGTCCACAAATATCAGTGTGTATTCTTTCAAGAAGCTGAGTGCTCCTTGTGGCATCTTTCTTGGTATGTTTGGTTTTCTTTCCTTTAATGCAATCCAAACATATATCAAGATCAACAAAATTCAAATTCGCAAGAACTTCATTCTTTACTAATCTTTTTAATCGTTCTTTGGATACATGACCCAAATATTTATGCCACAATAAGCTATTTTTTCATTTAGTGAACTATGTCTGATTATTATCGAGTTTCAATCTATATAAATCGTCAATAAGAACACCAGAACCATAAAAATAGTATTCTTATATAAATTGAAATAACTATGTCCAAAATTTAAATTAAATCTAGAAACATTAAATCTTGAAATAGAAATCAAATTCCTAGAAATTGAAGGAACATAAAGAGTCTGTAATAAATCAAAGTGATGTTTAGTCTCCAAGATCAATGATAAGTCTCTTTACCTTCAATTTTAGCCTTCATGTGATTTCCCATGAACAAGAATTATTTATTTATTTATTTATTTGAATTCGTAGTTTGGATCGTAGTGAATATCTACAACATAGTGGATACATGAGTAGTTGCACCAGAATCAAGCCACCAAGTATTATTAGGAACTTCTACTAAATTTGATTCGAAACATATAAAGGCACTAAATGTACCTTTCTTTTCGAACCAAGCATTACGTTTCAGCAATCTTTCTGATAGTGTCCTTTTGTTTACAGAAATGACACACATCAGCCTTGAGTTCCTTATATGCATCCTGTGAAACTTTAGGAGACACTTTTTTTTTCTTAAACTTGTTGGCTTTCACTTTAAGTCATTTACCATCTCCTTAACCCATGAAGTTAATGGAATGACCTCTTTGTTTCTTAAGTCTTGACTCCTCTTGAGTAAACATACTGGATAATTCAATAATATCCCACTTATCATTAATAGTGTTATAGTTAATTTGGATGGTTCATACTCAAGAGACAATGAGTTCAGAATAGACTAAACTAAAAAGGTGTCATCCACTTTTGTCCCCAAGGTTCGAGGTCTTGCTGCAATGTTAGTCATCTCGATGATATGATTTTGTATACTACGCGATCCATCAAACTTCATGGCCGTGACTTCAACCATTAATGTACCAGCGAGAGACTTATCAACAGAATGAAACATTCTTCTACAAACTTCAGATATTTTCTGACACTTTCTGTTTGTGAAATAGTACTCTTAATATTGTTAGCAACAGTCATTCACATGAACATAAGGCTCAATCTGTTAAAGCGTTTCCAAGATTGATGAAAAGATTTCTCATCCTTACCGCTCTTATCAGTAATGGCAGTAAGTTTGTCATTCAGTAGAGCCAAGTCAAGATCCATCACACCTAAGTGGAACTGGACTTGTTCATGTCATTCAAAAAAGTTCAATCGATTGAACTCAATAACAGACGAAGCATGTGAATGAAGATGAATCACTCCAAATAGATACATGCTCACATATAAAAATAATGTGAATTCAGTAAAACGATAAAAGTACATCGTAATTTTTCTTTGGGTAGATACTACGACACACTATCATAATTTAAATGTCATTTTTTTAAATCTTTAATAGGCAATTAAATAATTTTAACCAAACATATATGACATCTTTGGATTTACAATATATGTTTAATTGAAAATATTAATTTATCTCATAATTTTTCACTATTCGTAGAATGAGTAGATTCATCTTTGGGTAAAAAAATTTAAGTTCTAGCAATATTGAAAGTCAATTTATCTATTTATTTTTCAATATAGACATTTAATTAACCTTCATAGATAAATGACAATTTTATGAGTGCATATTTTTCTAAACCATACTACTTTGGTCACTTTAGTGACTAACAAGTTATATGAATACAAATGCATACATAATCTCATAAAATTTTGTGCATGTGAATAATTTTAAACATTTTAGTTTGGCCACTTTGGTGACTAACAAACTATAGAAACATAATACATGCATCAGTGATCATAAACATGATATGTGTAGACGTTAATTTTCTCTAGTTTGACCACTTTGGTGACTAACAAACTATATAAATACAAAGCACACATAACATCATAAAATTCTGTGCATGTGATAATTTTAAACATTTTAGTTTGGCCACTTTGTTGACTAACAAACTATAGAAATATAATACATGCATCAAGTGATCATAAACATGATATGTGTAAACGTTAATTTCTCTAGTTTGACCACTTTGGTGACGAACAAACTATATAAATACAAAGCACACATAACATCATAAAATTTTGTGCATGTGAATAATTTTAAACATTTTATTTGACCACTTTGGTGACTAACAAACTATAAGAACATAATACATGCATCATGTTGAAAAATTAGACCAAGTCTCTCTTGAAATATTGAATGTGCCAATAAATAATGAATTGTACTAATCCACATATGCCAAGTGAACATAAATATTAGGGAAATTTTTTATAATGTCAATATTTTAACATTTAAGAGGGATCATTAGCAACACTTTCAATATTTAGTAAAAATGTCAAAATTTAGTTTGTTATGTATCGTATTTATGTTTTTATTATTTGTTTTTATTTAAAGAATAAAATTTCTATATAACAAATTGGAGGAATTTAGGGGAGAGATTTTTTTTAAAAAAAGGAACAAATGCTTAAAACTCTCATCAGTTACAATTTATCAAAATACACCAATTTCCATCTCTTTCTTCTTCTTTCACCATGTTCTAAAAACACTCTTTTCAACATTGTTCTAAAAAAATCAATATCCAATTTTCTTTATCTTTTTTGTTTCTAATCACATTTATTTACCAAGATAAATATCCAATTTCACTAATTATTGTTATGAAAATTACGGAATCAAAGAATTACCACATCTATAAAAATTTTAATATTCAATTTTTACTAATTATTGTTATGAAAATTACGGAATCAAAAAATTCAATATCCAATTTTCACAAATTGTTGTTATGAAACTTTATGATAATATATAGTTTTATCTATTAAAGTTATTTATTTTTAATTTACAAATTTGTACACCTATAGTTTTATCTGTTATTTGGCATACTTTTCTCACAGTGTATTTATTTTATTTTTCAAAATTTTGTATCCTTGCTTAAATCGTGTTATTCCAATATGTATATCATTTGTATTCGTATTCATTCTAGTTTTCATGTTGTATTTTGTATAATGAAACTTGTATCTCTTGATTATTATGTATTCATTCCAACATGTATGTCAAATAAATATGTAGCTATTTAAGAAACATATTTGTATTCGTATATTTTTTTTCAGTACTTATTTTTCTCTTCAGAATTTTGTTTCCTTTCCTAAATCGTATTCATTCCAATATATATATTATTTGTATTTGTATTTATTTTAGTTTTTATATTGTATTTTGTATAATGGTGTATAAATATAAAATAATATGATGGAAATATGAGAATGAAATATAAAATTAAAAAAGAATACGATAATATTTGTTGCAATCATTCTTATATAAAATACACAACTAGTTGTCTTACATTTGATATGAATATAATTAGGAACAAATAAGATTAATAAACTATGCAACATGAGATTTTGAATGAATACAAATATTAATAGCATACATAGTAGTTTGAATATGAATTCAGAAAGGATACAAAAATTTGAAGAAAAAACTATAAAAATAAAATAAATTAATAGAAAGTTATTTTTCCTATAAATAAAATACATAACTAACTGAAATACCTTTGAGATGAATACAAATTAAGGACAAATACAAGATTTATAAACTATGCAACATGAGATTTTTAATAAATTCAAATAATGATAGCATACATAGTGATTTGAATACAAATTGAGAAAGAATATCAAATTCTAAAAAAGAACTATAAATACAAAACAAACTAATAGAAAATTGTTCTTCCTCACTTGGTCTTCAATAAATTTTCGAAATCTTCTACACCCATTTTTTGTCTTTTATTAATAGTGATACAAAAAGATGCAAACACCAACTCTTTGATTGTCTCTCTTCCATTATTTTAGCAGTGGATCTTACATTGTCCGTTATTTCTTGAGTAATATATATATTAAAAGATGAAAAATCACTAGAAATTGCTGATTAAGTTACATACTATTGTAATCCTCTTAAATTCGACCATTAGAGAGTGATTTTATGATTTTCAAACCGTAAACGAAAGTTGGTCGATTTAATATCCAACTACAAACAAAACTTTTGAAATTTTATTTTTAAAAAAAATAGTAAACAAACCTAAAAATCGGATGAAGATGCATGCCTTAATCAAAAAGAATATTGTTGTGAATATCTTTAGAGATATATTTCACAATTTCTGAAGAAAAAATAAAAAAGAATGGAAAAGAGAAGTAAGAGTTGAAAGATGAACAAGAATTGGAAGAGTGAAATCAGTGAGAGATAAAATATTTTTTAAAAAAAACATATGAGAGAGATGAGTTGTAAAAGGATAATTAAGGTGAGATAAAATAGGTTTTAAATTAGGATACACAATATTTTCTAAAAATATTGACATTTTGACATTTTTACTAAAAGTTTTAAAATATGGATGTTTTTAATAATTATGTTAAGGTTTTTGACTAGTTTGCTAATTTATCCTTAATATTATATGTGTAAACATTAATCTTCTAGTTTGGCCACTTTGATGACTAACAAACTATATTGCACTAAGTACACACATATTATTTATTACTTAATATAACGACCACTTTAATTTATTGCACAATCTAAATGAAAACATAATTATTACATTATGGGAGGATAAAATTTTTCAGAATTTGTGCAATCTAAAACAAAACATAATTATTTATTTATTTAGGAATGACGAGCGGTAATTACTCTTTATTACCCTACCAAGGCTGATGCAAAAAACCAGAAACGTTAGTCATAAATTGATTTCTACCTCTTTGCCCTAACTTTATGTTATCACAACCGTCAGCGATGAAAACTTGGATCATAAGTAAAAAAGAATTAATAATAATTAATAATAATTCTTACAATGCACACTAAAAACAATGAAATTAAATGTCTTTCTTGGATTGGCCTAAGGAACAACTTTATAATTTGGGAAAACGGCATTTTTAGTCCCTGTGTTAAGACTATATTCTTATTTTAGTCCTCGTGTTATCTAACTTAGCATTATTAACCTTCAATTATATCAAGTAAGTGATTTTAGTCCTTCAACTTACAGATTCAAAAAAAGTTAACAGAGAGTTCACTGCTAAAACGGGTAGTTCGGATATTTCCTTTTCAATTCTCTCTCTTTGAAGAACAAACTAAGTCTTCCCTATCTCTATCTAGAAGAACAAGCCCGTCGATTTGAGCTACAATTTCAAAAACCAACTTGATAGGCATTAACCTGCCCTCTCATACCGATGAACGATAAATTATGCAAAGAATGATTTTTTTTAAAAAAGTTTGTTTTCTCAAGCTATTACTTTAAAATATTCGAATTACCCTGTTTAGCAGTGAACTCTCTGTTAATTTTTTTGGGTATGTTAGTTGAAGAATTAAAATCACTCACTTGATATAATTAAAGGTTAATAGTGCTAAGTCAAATAACACAAGGACTAAAATAAAAAATTAGCCTTAACATAGGGACTAAAAATGCCGTTTTCCCTTATAATTTTGCTTTAGGAGTTATTTGCACAAACGTGAGCCAACTTGTGGGAAGAAGCTTGCTTTGTGCGTGGTTTGATTTTTGCAGAAAAAAAAATTAATTTATTAATATAATCTTGTTGGTAGGTTTATTCTAATTAAGGTAATTAATGTGAATTATATAAATTATTAGTTAATTAATAGAAGAAGTTATGAATGAATAGGATCTCTAAACAAATAATTAAGATAAAAAGAGGAAAAAATAATTCATTTCTAATGACAAAAAAGTGCCACGTCACTCTTCTTTCGTATATATATATATATATATATATATATATATATATATATATATATTATTATTATTATTATTTTGAAATGAAAGAAATATTCACAGTTTTTAAAGATGTGATTTGTTTTGGGTTAATCTACAAAATCACACTTATGCTTTTATAATAACAATAAGAAAAGAATAACCAAAATTCAATATGAAAATAATATATTATTTCTAAAATTACAATAAGGTATTTATCTTCGAAAAAATAAAATTGTTGCACTCCAGTTCACATTATATCTATGTAAAACTTTACAACAAATAAAAAAAGCAATAAATTTGGTGATGATAACACATTCTTCACACCTGTAAGAATTTTCAAAATCCAATATGAAATTAGTATTATTGTTTCTAGAATGTATAGTAGGTTATTTACCCCACAAAAAATAAATATATTACGTTTAAATTAAAATTAAAATAACATACAAGCCTGCAAATAATAAAAATAACAAAATTTTATAAAATATTGCTAAAAGAAATGTCATAGGCTAGTCTACTTTAGATCCTAACTTATAAATTTTGGCACGAAACACACTATATGAAACTAATAATTGTGGCGGGAAACGAACATTTACTTTTTGAAAAAAAGAAATTTTCAAGAAAAAAAGATCAAATCAATAGTAGATAATAATGAAAATTTAGAAGAAAACCATGGAATGGAAAAGCGAGAACGTTATGCCATATGACTTTTATAGTACAAACAAAAAACAAAATTAACGGATTTGAGTAATTATAAATAAATGAGTATTAAGTGTAGTAATTAATTATGCCTAATTGGAATATTACCGTAAATAACTTAAAAATCAGAAATGAAGGGATACTGCAACGTGGGCTGTATGTTTTAATTGGGCTTCTAGTGCATTTGGTTGACATGCTTAATTGAGATTTATGATATTCAGGAGTTATTCTTTAATTAATAGCATAAATTAACCAAAATATGCAATTAAAAATCAGAAAAAATATTCAAAAATGCGAAAAAAAGATAAATACAAATGCTGTCCATAGAGGTGCCACATCACCTTTTCTATATTCAACTTTATATAAATATAGATTTAGAATTACACTTTCTATACTTTTCATATGAAAGATGAGTGTGAATATATAAAAAAATTTAGGCTATTATCTTTATTAATTGCACTAATTTATATGCTCATATTTAAAATAGTAATTGTAAAAAAGTTAAATTACAAGTAAGAAAAATTACATGATATCCAAATCTAAATAGTAAAATAGATTTATAAACGTAAATAGTATTATATAAAGAAAGTTATTAGTAAAATTACATGATATCCAAATTCAAGTAGTAAAATAAATTTATAATCGTAAATAGTATTATATAAAAAAAGTTATTAGTAAAATCACATAAATAATTTAAAACACAAAAAATGACATATCGACGTACTTAAATATGGCGTATAAAATATGTCTTTGTATTGATACAAGGAAAAAAATATGATCCTCTCTCTCTCTCTCTCTCTCTATATATATATATATATATATATATATATATATATATATATATATATATATATCACATATATATATATATATGGGTAATTAAATTTCTTAATTTTTCATACACTAACTTAATATAGAAAAATATAACCGCGCAAAACGCAATTTAGTTAACTAGTACATATATACGCATGGAAATAATAGAAATGGAGAAAAGAAAGAACGAGAAAGAAAACTAATAAGGAAAACGGTGATATTAAGCCACGACTGGTGAAAATAAATATATATGTAATTTTTTAGGAATGCTTTAAGAAATATTTGTATTTTTACTCATATATAGACTAATAAGTTTATGAAACCACGCAAATCGTTGGCAAGTTCACTAGTTACTTATAATAGTGTCATCAATTAAGATAAAAATATAATATTTTAAAATGTCTTAATTATTAAACCAGAAAAGAAAATGATTAAAAAAGTGTATTTTAATTTGTTTGCATTCCAGCCGATATGAAAATCTAGTTACTCCATTTTCCAAGTTTCAACATTTGATATAAAATTCTTCATTATAAAATTAGATAAATAAATCGTTGGCACCAACTTTAAAATAAATTTAACAGATAAAGAATATTATAAATAAAAGATGAAATTGTTTTATAACAATTTATTTTTTTAATATTTTTTTTTTACAAAATAGGATATATTATCCGCCCATTTGTTTGCTCAACCCACTAAAACTTGGGTTAATATGTACTCTAAATTGATTTTTGAGAAATGTCCAGGAAGAAAGCGATATGCAAATCCCATACGCCAAGCATACGAGCAAAGGACTCTACCTACCCATACTGACGAATGAAAGAAGCTCATCCATTTATGTGCCAGAATAGAGAGAGTCCAAAAATATTTTTAATTTTTTTATTTTATATGTTATGTATAGTTATAATAATAATGATTTTTTTATTAGGTACTTAAAATTTATAAAATAACAAATAAAGCTATTAAAACTTAGTAAAAATTGAACGGGTTATATTATGACCTGCTACCTAACCTATTTTGATCCAATCCATGTCCAGAACAAAATTTGAATTGAAATGGGTCTTTACCCGTTTATTGTCTTAACCTATTTTGACCTGTCCAAATTTAAGCCAACTCACCCTATTATCACCCCTATCCGCACCAAGTATACTGACTATTGTATTATACTTTTGATTGATATATTTTCTTTATTAATAATTAGTTATCATCTAAAGTTTATTATAATATATATTTTTTCCTATAAAAATAGCTTTGCACTAGCATTTTAGAAAATAACATAATATCATATAATTTGTGTAAGTTTTAAATATATTTTAATTTATATTTATTTTTTCTGTGAATTTCTTTGACGATATTTTTTAGTTTTCACTTTTCAAAAATGTTAAATCTTAGTATTTATAATTTTGAATCCATCACTAATAGGTATATCATTACAAAATTAAACATGAACGTCCCACAAAGTTTATAAGTAATTTCTTACCATCCTTAGTGTGCGAAAAAACAATTTTTTTTAAAAAAAAAGTTTAAATTTTTTTAAACGTAAAACTTAATCCATAAGTTTATATGCTTATAAAAATATTTATTTTAAATATGGTAAAAAAAAAATGGTCATGTTTGGTTTGAAAGAAATTGTCTGTATACTAAAGAATTATATTAATAACTGAAAACAATTTAACTATTGACATGAAGGACATTATATAGCTGAAAGATAAACAAAGGGTCCCTTTTTATTGAATCCGATAATTTAAGAATACCTTAGATCGCTTTTGATATAATAATAAGGAAAAATGATCGAAAATATCTCTCGAATTTCATTTATTAGTTAATTTTATCAAATAGTATAATAAAATTGTTCATACCCTCGTCATTTACTAACTTTTTATTCGTGCTACGTTAATTCATCTGACCCATTTAAACATAATAATCCACTTCTTTTCATCTTCATCTTTTAACCTTCTCTTACAAATGAGAGCTGTCGTTCTTCAATATCAAACACGTATACATTTAGTTGTCTGAATAAGCCAAATCTTGATTTAGAATACATAGTTTAACTTTTAAATTAACTGACTTTGTGAATCTGCCAAAGTCACCTATGACACCACTTATATTTTTATTTTATTTTTCTCAAATTAATTTAAATATGCTTCTGTAATTTGATTTAATGTAGTTTAAGTAATGATTTATTAATTTTCTTTGTTATACATTTTAAGAAGTAGTAAAATTTTGCTTCTGACAGTTGTAATTGCTCCTTAAACAATGGGAGTGAAAATCGAGCAATCACCATTTTTCCCGGCCGCTAAAATGCTTCATCTTTTGAATTTTGTTGAGGAGAAGAATTCCCAACTTCATCATGGATCAATCGAGCTTAGTAATTTCGAGTCTTCTTCGCCTGACTTCCTTGCCCTATTTTAACGATTTTGAACCTTATTTCCTAAATTCTAGGAACACTGACCAAATTCAGATGAGGCTTTTGTGCTAGGGGGTATATGTCATCGCTAAGAACCTTTTGACATTGATTTTGGTCATTCACCGTTGCCGGAGCTCCGACGTGTTTAGCATAAATTTCACAGGCAACAACTTGGAATTGGCTGTTGGTGAAATATTAGGAATTTCACAATAATAATAATAACTTTATTATTAGCAAAACAGTAATCCTGAAAATTAGATAAATATTACTACAACGATATATAAAAATAACGATATATAAAAGCAGTGCATAAATTGATAATACTTGAATCGTGCTGGACACTGTCCTAAAAAATTATTTCAACGGTGTGAAATATTTTTCCAGAATTAAAAAACTACTTCCCTATTTTAAATAATGACAACAGGAATTAACAAATTAATTAACATCAGCAAGTTATTAAGGGAATTAAAATAGAACATCAAAGCTAAAAAATAATTAACTTAAAAAAAATATATATAAAGAGAAAGAGGAGCAAAACGTGAGAGTCTGTTTCTTCAAAGTTAACAAACATATTTATAGGCCAACAAATAGCTTTTCATTTTGACAAGTGTCACTTGCATGAAAGTTATTTGCCAAGTGTAAGGACACTTATCTTCTTTGAAGACATTTAAGTGCCAACACTTTTTTCCAATTTTATCAATTCTTCAAGTATAATAATTTCAAAACAATTTATTATTTGACTTTGTAAATATATTTAAAATAATCTTTTGAAATAAATTTTTTTGCTTACATTGACTATAGGTGAAGATGAAGAATAGTGGGTTAATGATTAGGTGGGTCCTAATTTAAAGTAAAATTTAATTATTTTTAGTCATATGAAATTTTTCGGGGTACCCGTGAAAAGTTTGTAGACGGTCGACGATAAGAATAAATTTATAGGTTAAAAGGTGGTGGTAAAAATAAATTTATTTTAACTAAAGGTAAAGTCGACTAAAAATTGAGGGATATTTTCGACTCTTTTTTCATATTATCAAAAGTGAGTACCTCATTATTTGTCCAATTTTGAATGAACACATCTATTAAAAATAATAATTGACATATTAAATTTATCTTTTTACACTTATTATTTATTGAAAATTGTTCTTCCTCACTTGGTCTTCAATAAATTTTCGAAATCTTCTACACCCGTTTTTTGTCTTTTATTAATAGTGATACAAAAAGATGCAAACACCAACTCTTTGATTGTCTCTCTTCCATTATTTTAGCAGTGGATCTTACATTGTCCGTTATTTCTTGAGTAATATATATATTAAAAGATGAAAAATCACTAGAAATTGCTGATTAAGTTACATACTATTGTAATCCTCTTAAATTCGACCATTAGAGAGTGATTTTATGATTTTCAAACCGTAAACGAAAGTTGGTCGATTTAATATCCAACTACAAACAAAACTTTTGAAATTTTATTTTTAAAAAAAATAGTAAACAAACCTAAAAATCGGATGAAGATGCATGCCTTAATCAAAAAGAATATTGTTGTGAATATCTTTAGAGATATATTTCACAATTTCTGAAGAAAAAATAAAAAAGAATGGAAAAGAGAAGTAAGAGTTGAAAGATGAACAAGAATTGGAAGAGTGAAATCAGTGAGAGATAAAATATTTTTTAAAAAAAACATATGAGAGAGATGAGTTGTAAAAGGATAATTAAGGTGAGATAAAATAGGTTTTAAATTAGGATACACAATATTTTCTAAAAATATTGACATTTTGACATTTTTACTAAAAGTTTTAAAATATGGATGTTTTTAATAATTATGTTAAGGTTTTTGACTAGTTTGCTAATTTATCCTTAATATTATATGTGTAAACATTAATCTTCTAGTTTGGCCACTTTGATGACTAACAAACTATATTGCACTAAGTACACACATATTATTTATTACTTAATATAACGACCACTTTAATTTATTGCACAATCTAAATGAAAACATAATTATTACATTATGGGAGGATAAAATTTTTCAGAATTTGTGCAATCTAAAACAAAACATAATTATTTATTTATTTAGGAATGACGAGCGGTAATTACTCTTTATTACCCTACCAAGGCTGATGCAAAAAACCAGAAACGTTAGTCATAAATTGATTTCTACCTCTTTGCCCTAACTTTATGTTATCACAACCGTCAGCGATGAAAACTTGGATCATAAGTAAAAAAGAATTAATAATAATTAATAATAATTCTTACAATGCACACTAAAAACAATGAAATTAAATGTCTTTCTTGGATTGGCCTAAGGAACAACTTTATAATTTGGGAAAACGGCATTTTTAGTCCCTGTGTTAAGACTATATTCTTATTTTAGTCCTCGTGTTATCTAACTTAGCATTATTAACCTTCAATTATATCAAGTAAGTGATTTTAGTCCTTCAACTTACAGATTCAAAAAAAATTAACAGAGAGTTCACTGCTAAAACGGGTAGTTCGGATATTTCCTTTTCAATTCTCTCTCTTTGAAGAACAAACTAAGTCTTCCCTATCTCTATCTAGAAGAACAAGCCCGTCGATTTGAGCTACAATTTCAAAAACCAACTTGATAGGCATTAACCTGCCCTCTCATACCGATGAACGATAAATTATGCAAAGAATGATTTTTTTTAAAAAAGTTTGTTTTCTCAAGCTATTACTTTAAAATATTCGAATTACCCTGTTTAGCAGTGAACTCTCTGTTAATTTTTTTGGGTATGTTAGTTGAAGGATTAAAATCACTCACTTGATATAATTAAAGGTTAATAGTGCTAAGTCAAATAACACAAGGACTAAAAAAAAAATTAGCCTTAACATAGGGATTAAAAATGCCCTTATAATTTTGCTTTAGGAGTTATTTGCACAAACGTGAGCCAACTTGTGGGAAGAAGCTTGCTTTGTGCGTGGTTTGATTTTTGCAGAAAACAAAATTAATTTATTAATATAATCTTGTTGGTAGGTTTATTCTAATTAAGGTAATTAATGTGAATTATATAAATTATTAGTTAATTAATAGAAGAAGTTATGAATGAATATGATCTCTAAACAAATAAGTAAGATAAAAAGAGGAAAAAATAATTCATTTCTAATGATAAAAAAGTGCCACGTCACTCTTCTTTCGTGTATATATATATATATATATATATATATATATATATATATATATATATATATATATATATATATATATATATATATATATTATTTTGAAATGAAAGAAATATTCACAGTTTTTAAAGATGTGATTTGTTTTGGGTTAATCTACAAAATCACACTTATGCTTTTATAATAACAATAAGAAAAGAATAACCAAAATTCAATATGAAAATAATATATTATTTCTAAAATTACAATAAGGTATTTATCTTCGAAAAAATAAAATTGTTGCACTCCAGTTCACATTATATCTATGTAAAACTTTACAACAAATAAAAAAAGCAATAAATTTGGTGATGATAACACATTCTTCACACCTGTAAGAATTTTCAAAATCCAATATGAAATTAGTATTATTGTTTCTAGAATGTATAGTAGGTTATTTACCCCACAAAAAATAAATATATTACGTTTAAATTAAAATTAAAATAACATACAAGCCTGCAAATAATAAAAATAACAAAATTTTATAAAATATTGCTAAAAGAAATGTCATAGGCTAGTCTACTTTAGATCGTAACTTATAAATTTTGGCACGAAACACACTATATGAAACTAATAATTGTGGCGGGAAACGAACATTTACTTTTTAAAAAAAAAGAAATTTTCAAGAAAAAAAGATCAAATCAATAGTAGATAATAATGAAAATTTAGAAGAAAACCATGGAATGGAAAAGCGAGAACGTTATGCCATATGACTTTTATAGTACAAACAAAAAAAAAAATTAACGGATTTGAGTAATTATAAATAAATGAGTATTAAGTGTAGTAATTAATTATGCCTAATTGGAATATTACCGTAAATAACTTAAAAATCAGAAATGAAGGGATACTGCAACGTGGGCTGTATGTTTTAATTGGGCTTCTAGTGCATTTGGTTGACATGCTTAATTGAGATTTATGATTTTCAGGAGTTATTCTTTAATTAATAGCATAAATTAATCAAAATATGCAATTAAAAATCAGAAAAAATATTCAAAAATGCGAAAAAAAGATAAATACAAATACTGTCCATAGAGGTGCCACATCACCTTTTCTATATTCAACTTTATATAAATATAAATTTAGAATTACACTTTCTATACTTTTCATATGAAAAATGTGTGTGAATATATAAAAAAATTTAGGTTATTATCTTTATTAATTGCACTAATTTATATGCTCATATTTAAAATAGTAATTGTAAAAAAGTTAAATTACAAGTAAGAAAAATTACATGATATCCAAATCTAAATAGTAAAATAGATTTATAAACGTAAATAGTATTATATAAAGAAAGTTATTAGTAAAATTACATGATATCCAAATTCAAGTAGTAAAATAAATTTATAATCGTAAATAGTATTATATAAAAAAAGTTATTAGTAAAATCACATAAATAATTTAAAACACAAAAAATGACATATCGACGTACTTAAATATGGCGTATAAAATATGTCTTTGTATTGATACAAGGAAAAAAATATGATCCTCTCTCTCTCTCTCTCTCTCTCTCTCTATATATATATATATATATATATATATATATATATATATATATATATATATATATATATATATATATATGGGTAATTAAATTTCTTAATTTTTCATACACTAACTTAATATAGAAAAATATAACCGCGCAAAACGCAATTTAGTTAACTAGTACATATATACGCATGGAAATAATAGAAATGGAGAAAAGAAAGAACGAGAAAGAAAACTAATAAGGAAAACGGTGATATTAAGCCACGACTGGTGAAAATAAATATATATGTAATTTTTTAGGAATGCTTTAAGAAATATTTGTATTTTTACTCATATATAGACTAATAAGTTTATGAAACCACGCAAATCGTTGGCAAGTTCACTAGTTACTTATAATAGTGTCATCAATTAAGATAAAAATATAATATTTTAAAATGTCTTAATTATTAAACCAGAAAAGAAAATGATTAAAAAAGTGTATTTTAATTTGTTTGCATTCCAGCCGATATGAAAATCTAGTTACTCCATTTTTCAAGTTTCAACATTTGATATAAAATTCTTCATTATAAAATTAGATAAATAAATCGTTGGCACCAACTTTAAAATAAATTTAACAGATAAAGAATATTATAAATAAAAGATGAAATTGTTTTATAACAATTTATTTTTTTAATATTTTTTTTTTACAAAATAGGATATATTATCCGCCCATTTGTTTGCTCAACCCACTAAAACTTGGGTTAATATGTACTCTAAATTGATTTTTGAGAAATGTCCAGGAAGAAAGCGATATGCAAATCCCATACGCCAAGCATACGAGCAAAGGACTCTACCTACCCCATACTGACGAATGAAAGAAGCTCATCCATTTATGTGCCAGAATAGAGAGAGTCCAAAAATATTTTTAATTTTTTTATTTTATATGTTATGTATAGTTATAATAATAATGATTTTTTTATTAGGTACTTAAAATTTATAAAATAACAAATAAAGCTATTAAAACTTAGTAAAAATTGAACGGGTTATATTATGACCTGCTACCTAACCTATTTTGATCCAATCCATGTCCAGAACAAAATTTGAATTGAAATGGGTCTTTACCCGTTTATTGTCTTAACCTATTTTGACCTGTCCAAATTTAAGCCAACTCACCCTATTATCACCCCTATCCGCACCAAGTATACTGACTATTGTATTATACTTTTGATTGATATATTTTCTTTATTAATAATTAGTTATCATCTAAAGTTTATTATAATATATATTTTTTCCTATAAAAATAGCTTTGCACTAGCATTTTAGAAAATAACATAATATCATATAATTTGTGTAAGTTTTAAATATATTTTAATTTATATTTATTTTTTCTGTGAATTTCTTTGACGATATTTTTTAGTTTTCACTTTTCAAAAATGTTAAATCTTAGTATTTATAATTTTGAATCCATCACTAATAGGTATATCATTACAAAATTAAACATGAACGTCCCACAAAGTTTATAAGTAATTTCTTACCATCCTTAGTGTGCGAAAAAACAATTTTTTTTAAAAAAAAAGTTTAAATTTTTTTAAACGTAAAACTTAATCCATAAGTTTATATGCTTATAAAAATATTTATTTTAAATATGGTAAAAAAAAAATGGTCATGTTTGGTTTGAAAGAAATTGTCTGTATACTAAAGAATTATATTAATAACTGAAAACAATTTAACTATTGACATGAAGGACATTATATAGCTGAAAGATAAACAAAGGGTCCCTTTTTATTGAATCCGATAATTTAAGAATACCTTAGATCGCTTTTGATATAATAATAAGGAAAAATGATCGAAAATATCTCTCGAATTTCATTTATTAGTTAATTTTATCAAATAGTATAATAAAATTGTTCATACCCTCGTCATTTACTAACTTTTTATTCGTGCTACGTTAATTCATCTGACCCATTTAAACATAATAATCCACTTCT
Organism: Solanum sitiens; assembly: GCA_016801875.1. Taxonomy (NCBI): domain Eukaryota; kingdom Viridiplantae; phylum Streptophyta; class Magnoliopsida; order Solanales; family Solanaceae; genus Solanum; species Solanum sitiens. The sequence continues at coordinate 982,279 of JABWTJ010000256.1, forward strand.
TTTCATCTTCATCTTTTAACCTTCTCTTACAAATGAGAGCTGTCGTTCTTCAATATCAAACACGTATACATTTAGTTGTCTGAATAAGCCAAATCTTGATTTAGAATACATAGTTTAACTTTTAAATTAACTGACTTTGTGAATCTGCCAAAGTCACCTATGACACCACTTATATTTTTATTTTATTTTTCTCAAATTAATTTAAATATGCTTCTGTAATTTGATTTCATGTAATTTAAGTAATGATTTATTAATTTTCTTTGTTATACATTTTAAGAAGTAGTAAAATTTTGCTTCTGACAGTTGTAATTGCTCCTTAAACAATGGGAGTGAAAATCGAGCAATCACCATTTTTCCCGGCCGCTAAAATGCTTCATCTTTTGAATTTTGTTGAGGAGAAAAATTCCCAACTTCATCATGGATCAATCGAGCTTAGTAATTTCGAGTCTTCTTCGCCTGACTTCCTTGCCCTATTTTAACGATTTTGAACCTTATTTCCTAAATTCTAGGAACACTGACCAAATTCAGATGAGGCTTTTGTGCTAGGGGGTATATGTCATCGCTAAGAACCTTTTGACATTGATTTTGGTCATTCATCGTTGCCGGAGCTCCGACGTGTTTAGCATAAATTTCACAGGCAACAACTTGGAATTGGCTGTTGGTGAAATATTAGGAATTTCACAATAATAATAATAACTTTATTATTAGCAAAACAGTAATCCTGAAAATTAGATAAATATTACTACAACGATATATAAAAATAACGATATATAAAAGCAGTGCATAAATTGATAATACTTGAATCGTGCTGGACACTGTCCTAAAAAATTATTTCAACGGTGTGAAATATTTTTCCAGAATTAAAAAACTACTTCCCTATTTTAAATAATGACAACAGGAATTAACAAATTAATTAACATCAACAAGTTATTAAGGGAATTAAAATAGAACATCAAAGCTAAAAAATAATTAACTTAAAAAAAAAAATATAAAGAGAAAGAGGAGCAAAACGTGAGAGTCTGTTTCTTCAAAGTTAACAAACATATTTATAGGCCAACAAATAGCTTTTCATTTTGACAAGTGTCACTTGCATGAAAGTTATTTGCCAAGTGTAAGGACACTTATCTTCTTTGAAGACATTTAAGTGCCAACACTTTTTTCCAATTTTATCAATTCTTCAAGTATAATAATTTCAAAACAATTTATTATTTGACTTTGTAAATATATTTAAAATAATCTTTTGAAATAAATTTTTTTGCTTACATTGACTATAGGTGAAGATGAAGAATAGTGGGTTAATGATTAGGTGGGTCCTAATTTAAAGTAAAATTTAATTATTTTTAGTCATATGAAATTTTTCGAGGTACCCGTGAAAAGTTTGTAGACGGTCGACGATAAGAATAAATTTATAGGTTAAAAAGTGGTGGTAAAAATAAATTTATTTTAACTAAAGGTAAAGTCGACTAAAAATTGAGGGATATTTTCGACTCTTTTTTCATATTATCAAAAGTGAGTACCTCATTATTTGTCCAATTTTGAATGAACACATCTATTAAAAATAATAATTGACATATTAAATTTATCTTTTTACACTTATTATTTATTGAAAATTGTTCTTCCTCACTTGGTCTTCAATAAATTTTCGAAATCTTCTACACCCGTTTTTTGTCTTTTATTAATAGTGATACAAAAAGATGCAAACACCAACTCTTTGATTGTCTCTCTTCCATTATTTTAGCAGTGGATCTTACATTGTCCGTTATTTCTTGAGTAATATATATATTAAAAGATGAAAAATCACTAGAAATTGCTGATTAAGTTACATACTATTGTAATCCTCTTAAATTCGACCATTAGAGAGTGATTTTATGATTTTCAAACCGTAAACGAAAGTTGGTCGATTTAATATCCAACTACAAACAAAACTTTTGAAATTTTATTTTTAAAAAAAATAGTAAACAAACCTAAAAATCGGATGAAGATGCATGCCTTAATCAAAAAGAATATTGTTGTGAATATCTTTAGAGATATATTTCACAATTTCTGAAGAAAAAATAAAAAAGAATGGAAAAGAGAAGTAAGAGTTGAAAGATGAACAAGAATTGGAAGAGTGAAATCAGTGAGAGATAAAATATTTTTTAAAAAAAACATATGAGAGAGATGAGTTGGAAAAGGATAATTAAGGTGAGATAAAATAGGTTTTAAATTAGGATACACAATATTTTCTAAAAATATTGACATTTTGACATTTTTACTAAAAGTTTTAAAATATGGATGTTTTTAATAATTATGTTAAGGTTTTTGACTAGTTTGCTAATTTATCCTTAATATTATATGTGTAAACATTAATCTTCTAATTTGGCCACTTTGATGACTAACAAACTATATTGCACTAAGTACACACATATTATTTATTACTTAATATAACGACCACTTTAATTTATTGCACAATCTAAATGAAAACATAATTATTACATTAGGGGAGGATAAAATTTTTCAGAATTTGTGCAATCTAAAACAAAACATAATTATTTATTTATTTAGGAATGACGAGCGGTAATTACTCTTTATTACCCTACCAAGGTTGATGCAAAAAACAGAAACGTTAGTCATAAATTGATTTCTACCTCTTTGCCCTAACTTTATGTTATCACAACCGTCAGCGATGAAAACTTGGATCATAAGTAAAAAATAATTAATAATAATTAATAATAATTCTTATAATGCACACTAAAAACAATGAAATTAAATGTCTTTCTTGGATTGGCCTAAGGAACAACTTTATAATTTGGGAAAACGGCATTTTTAGTCCCTGTGTTAAGACTATATTCTTATTTTAGTCCTCGTGTTATCTAACTTAGCATTATTAACCTTCAATTATATCAAGTAAGTGATTTTAGTCCTTCAACTTACAGATTCAAAAAAAATTAACAGAGAGTTCACTGTTAAAAGGGGTAGTTCGGATATTTCCTTTTCAATTCTCTCTCTTTGAAAACAAACTAAGTCTTCCCTATCTCTATCTAGAAGAACAAGCCCGTCGATTTGAGCTACAATTTCAAAAACCAACTTGATAGGCATTAACCTGCCCTCTCATACCGACGAACGATAAATTATGCAAAGAATGATTTTTTTTAAAAAAGTTTGTTTTCTCAAGCTATTACTTTAAAATATTCGAATTACCCTGTTTAGCAGTGAACTCTCTGTTAATTTTTTTGGGTATGTTAGTTGAAGGATTAAAATCACTCACTTGATATAATTAAAGGTTAATAGTGCTATGTCAAATAACACAAGGACTAAAATAAAAAATTAGCCTTAACATAGGGACTAAAAATGCCGTTTTCCCTTATAATTTTGCTTTAGGAGTTATTTGCACAAACGTGAGCCAACTTGTGGGAAGAAGCTTGCTTTGTGCGTGGTTTGATTTTTGCAGAAAAAAAAATTAATTTATTAATATAATCTTGTTGGTAGGTTTATTCTAATTAAGGTAATTAATGTGAATTATATAAATTATTAGTTAATTAATAGAAGAAGTTATGAATGAATATGATCTCTAAACAAATAATTAAGATAAAAAGAGGAAAAAATAATTCATTTCTAATGACAAAAAAGTGCCACGTCACTCTTCTTTCGTATATATATATATATATATATATATATATATATTATTATTATTATTATTATTTTGAAATGAAAGAAATATTCACAGTTTTTAAAGATGTGATTTGTTTTGGGTTAATCTACAAAATCACACTTATGCTTTTATAATAACAATAAGAAAAGAATAACCAAAATTCAATATGAAAATAATATATTATTTCTAAAATTACAATAAGGTATTTATCTTCGAAAAAATAAAATTATTGCACTCCAGTTCACATTATATCTATGTAAAACTTTACAACAAATAAAAAAAGCAATAAATTTGGTGATGATAACACATTCTTCACACCTGTAAGAATTTTCAAAATCCAATATGAAATTAGTATTATTGTTTCTAGAATGTATAGTAGGTTATTTACCCCACAAAAAATAAATATATTACGTTTAAATTAAAATTAAAATAACAATCAAGCCTGCAAATAATAAAAATAACAAAATTATATAAAATATTGCTAAAAGAAATGTCATAGGCTAGTCTACTTTAGATCCTAACTTATAAATTTTGGCACGAAACACACTATATGAAACTAATAATTGTGGCGGGAAACGAACATTTACTTTTTGAAAAAAAGAAATTTTCAAGAAAAAAAGATCAAATCAATAGTAGATAATAATGAAAATTTAGAAGAAAACCATGGAATGGAAAAGCGAGAACGTTATGCCATATGACTTTATAGTACAAACAAAAAACAAAATTAACGGATTTGAGTAATTATAAATAAATGAGTATTAAGTGTAGTAATTAATTATGCCTAATTGGAATATTACCGTAAATAACTTAAAAATCAGAAATGAAGGGATACTGCAACGTGGGCTGTATGTTTTAATTGGGCTTCTAGTGAATTTGGTTGACATGCTTAATTGAGATTTATGATGTTCAGGAGTTATTTCTTTAATTAATAGCATAAATTAACCAAAATATGCAATTAAAAATCAGAAAAAATATTCAAAAATGCGAAAAAAAGATAAATACAAATGCTGTCCATAGAGGTGTCACATCACCTTTTCTATATTCAACTTTATATAAATATAGATTTAGAATTACACTTTCTATACTTTTCATATGAAAGATGTGTGTGAATATATAAAAAAATTTAGGCTATTATCTTTATTAATTGCACTAATTTATATGCTCATATTTAAAATAGTAATTGTAAAAAAGTTAAATTACAAGTAAGAAAAATTACATGATATCCAAATCTAAATAGTAAAATAGATTTATAAACGTAAATAGTATTATATAAAGAAAGTTATTAGTAAAATTACATGATATCCAAATTCAAGTAGTAAAATAAATTTATAATCGTAAATAGTATTATATAAAAAAAGTTATTAGTAAAATCACATAAATAATTTAAAACACAAAAAATGACATATCGACGTACTTAAATATGGCGTATAAAATATGTCTTTGTATTGATACAAGGAAAAAAATATCACATATATATATATATATGGGTAATTAAATTTCTTAATTTTTCATACACTAACTTAATATAGAAAAATATAACCGCGCAAAACGCAATTTAGTTAACTAGTACATATATACGCAAGGAAATAATAGAAATGGAGAAAAGAAAGAACGAGAAAGAAAACTAATAAGGAAAACGGTGATATTAAGCCACGACTGGTGAAAATAAATATATATGTAATTTTTTAGGAATGCTTTAAGAAATATTTGTATTTTTACTCATATATAGACTAATAAGTTTATGAAACCACGCAAATCGTTGGCAAGTTCACTAGTTACTTATAATAGTGTCATCAATTAAGATAAAAATATAATATTTTAAAATGTCTTAATTATTAAACCAGAAAAGAAAATGATTAAAAAAGTGTATTTTAATTTGTTTGCATTCCAGCCGATATGAAAATCTAGTTACTCCATTTTTCAAGTTTCAACATTTGATATAAAATTCTTCATTATAAAATTAGATAAATAAATCGTTGGCACCAACTTTAAAATAAATTTAACAGATAAAGAATATTATAAATAAAAGATGAAATTGTTTTATAACAATTTATTTTTTTAATATTTGTTTTTTACAAAATAGGATATATTATCCGCCCATTTGTTTGCTCAACCCACTAAAACTTGGGTTAATATGTACTCTAAATTGATTTTTGAGAAATGTCCAGGAAGAAAGCGATATGCAAATCCCATACGCCAAGCATACGTGCAAAGGACTCTACCTACCCCATACTGACGAATGAAAGAAGCTCATCCATTTATGTGCCAGAATAGAGAGAGTCCAAAAATATTTTTAATTTTTTTATTTTATATGTTATGTATAGTTATAATAATAATGTTTTTTTTATTAGGTACTTAAAATTTATAAAATAACAAATAAAGCTATTAAAACTTAGTAAAAATTGAACGGGTTATATTATGACCTGCTACCTAACCTATTTTGATCCAATCCATGTCCAGAACAAAATTTGAATTGAAATGGGTCTTTACCTGTTTATTGTCTTAACCTATTTTGACCTGTCCAAATTTAAGCCAACTCACCCTATTATCACCCCTATCCGCACCAAGTATACTGACTATTGTATTATACTTTTGATTGATATATTTTCTTTATTAATAATTAGTTATCATCTAAAGTTTATTATAATATATATTTTTTCCTATAAAAATAGCTTTGCACTAGCATTTTAGAAAATAACATAATATCATATAATTTGTGTAAGTTTTAAATATATTTTAATTTATATTTATTTTTTCTGTGAATTTCTTTGACGATATTTTTTAGTTTTCACTTTTCAAAAATGTTAAATCTTAGTATTTATAATTTTGAATCCATCACTAATAGGCATATCATTACAAAATTAAACATGAACGTCCCACAAAGTTTATAAGTAATTTCTTACCATCCTTAGTGTGCGAAAAAACAATTTTTTTTAAAAAAAAAGTTTAAATTTTTTTAAACGTAAAACTTAATCCATAGGTTTATATGCTTATAAAAATATTTATTTTAAATACGGTAAAAAAAAATGGTCATGTTTGGTTTGAAAGAAATTGTCTGTATACTAAAGAATTATATTAATAACTGAAAACAATTTAACTATTGACATGAAGGACATTATAGAGCTGAAAGATAAACAAAGGGTCCCTTTTTATTGAATCCGATAATTTAAGAATACCTTAGATCGCTTTTCATATAATAATAAGGAAAAATGATCGAAAATATCTCTCGAATTTTATTTATTAGTTAATTTTATCAAATAATATAATAAAATTGTTCATACCCTCGTCATCTACTAACTTTTTATTCGTGCTACGTTAATTCATCTGACCCATTTAAACATAATAATCCACTTCTTTTCATCTTCATCTTTTAACCTTCTCTTACAAATGAGAGCTGTCGTTCTTCAATATCAAACACGTATACATTTAGTTGTCTGAATAAGCCAAATCTTGATTTAGAATACATAGTTTAACTTTTAAATTAACTGACTTTGTGAATCTGCCAAAGTCACCTATGACACCACTTATATTTTTATTTTATTTTTCTCAAATTAATTTAAATGTGCTTCTGTAATTTGATTTCATGTAATTTAAGTAATGATTTATTAATTTTCTTTGTTATACATTTTAAGAAGTAGTAAAATTTTGCTTCTGACAGTTGTAATTGCTCCTTAAACAATGGGAGTGAAAATCGAGCAATCACCATTTTTCCCGGCCGCTAAAATGCTTCATCTTTTGAATTTTATTGAGGAGAAGAATTCCCAACTTCATCATGGATCAATCGAGCTTAGTAATTTCGAGTCTTCTTCGCCTGACTTCCTTGCCCTATTTTAACGATTTTGAACCTTATTTCCTAAATTCTAGGAACACTGACCAAATTCAGATGAGGCTTTTGTGCTAGGGGGTATATGTCATCGCTAAGAACCTTTTGACATTGATTTTGGTCATTCACCGTTGCCGGAGCTCCGACGTGTTTAGCATAAATTTCACAGGCAACAACTTGGAATTGGCTGTTGGTGAAATATTAGGAATTTCACAATAATAATAATAACTTTATTATTAGCAAAACAGTAATCCTGAAAATTAGATAAATATTACTACAACGATATATAAAAATAACGATATATAAAAGCAGTGCATAAATTGATAATACTTGAATCGTGCTGGACACTGTCCTAAAAAATTATTTCAACGGTGTGAAATATTTTTCCAGAATTAAAAAACTACTTCCCTATTTTAAATAATGACAACAGGAATTAACAAATTAATTAACATCAGCAAGTTATTAAGGGAATTAAAATAGAACATCAAAGCTAAAAAATAATTAACTTTAAAGAAGAAAATATAAAGAGAAAGAGGAGCAAAACGTGAGAGTCTGTTTCTTCAAAGTTAACAAACATATTTATAGGCCAACAAATAGCTTTTCATTTTGACAAGTGTCACTTGTATGAAAGTTATTTGCCAAGTGTAAGGACACTTATCTTCTTTGAAGACATTTAAGTGCCTACACTTTTTTCCAATTTTATCAATTCTTCAAGTATAATAATTTCAAAACAATTTATTATTTGACTTTGTAAATATATTTAAAATAATCTTTTGAAATAAATTTTTTTGCTTACATTGACTATAGGTGAAGATGAAGAATAGTGGGTTAATGATTAGGTGGGTCCTAATTTAATGTAAAATTTAATTATTTTTAGTCATATGAAATTTTTCGGGGTACCCGTGAAAAGTTTGTAGACGGTCGACGATAAGAATAAATTTATAGGTTAAAAGGTGGTGGTAAAAATATATTTATTTTAACTAAAGGTAAAGTCGACTAAAAATTGAGGGATATTTTCGACTCTTTTTTCATATTATCAAAAGTGAGTACCTCATTATTTGTCCAATTTTGAATGAACACATCTATTAAAAATAATAATTGACATATTAAATTTATCTTTTTACACTTATTATTTATTGAAAATTGTTCTTCCTCACTTGGTCTTCAATAAATTTTCGAAATCTTCTACACCCGTTTTTTGTCTTTTATTAATAGTGATACAAAAAGATGCAAACACCAACTCTTTGATTGTCTCTCTTCCATTATTTTAGCAGTGGATCTTACATTGTCCGTTATTTCTTGAGTAATATATATATTAAAAGATGAAAAATCACTAGAAATTGCTGATTAAGTTACATACTATTGTAATCCTCTTAAATTCGATCATTAGAGAGTGATTTTATGATTTTCAAACCGTAAACGAAAGTTGGTCGATTTAATATCCAACTACAAACAAAACTTTTGAAATTTTATTTTTAAAAAAAATAGTAAACAAACCTAAAAATCGGATGAAGATGCATGCCTTAATCAAAAAGAATATTGTTGTGAATATCTTTAGAGATATATTTCACAATTTCTGAAGAAAAAATAAAAAAGAATGGAAAAGAGAAGTAAGAGTTGAAAGATGAACAAGAATTGGAAGAGTGAAATCAGTGAGAGATAAAATATTTTTTAAAAAAAACATATGAGAGAGATGAGTTGGAAAAGGATAATTAAGGTGAGATAAAATAGGTTTTAAATTAGGATACACAATATTTTCTAAAAATATTGACATTTTGACATTTTTACTAAAAGTTTTAAAATATGGATGTTTTTAATAATTATGTTAAGGTTTTTGACTAGTTTGCTAATTTATCCTTAATATTATATGTGTAAACATTAATCTTCTAGTTTGGCCACTTTGATGACTAACAAACTATATTGCACTAAGTACACACATATTATTTATTACTTAATATAACGACCACTTTAATTTATTGCACAATCTAAATAAAAACATAATTATTACATTATGGGAGGATAAAATTTTTCAGAATTTGTGCAATCTAAAACAAAACATAATTATTTATTTATTTAGGAATGACGAGCGGTAATTACTCTTTATTACCCTACCAAGGCTGATGCAAAAAACAGAAACGTTAGTCATAAATTGATTTCTACCTCTTTGCCCTAACTTTATGTTATCACAACCGTCAGCGATGAAAACTTGGATCATAAGTAAAAAATAATTAATAATAATTAATAATAATTCTTACAATGCACACTAAAAACAATGAAATTAAATGTCTTTCTTGGATTGGCCTAAGGAACAACTTTATAATTTGGGAAAACGGCATTTTTAGTCCCTGTGTTAAGACTATATTCTTATTTTAGTCCTCGTGTTATCTAACTTAGCATTATTAACCTTCAATTATATCAAGTAAGTGATTTTAGTCCTTCAACTTACAGATTCAAAAAAAATTAACAGAGAGTTCACTGCTAAAAGGGGTAGTTCGGATATTTCCTTTTCAATTCTCTCTCTTTGAAGAACAAACTAAGTCTTCCCTATCTCTATCTAGAAGAACAAGCCCGTCGATTTGAGCTACAATTTCAAAAACCAACTTGATAGGCATTAACCTGCCCTCTCATACCGATGAACGATAAATTATGCAAAGAATGATTTTTTTTAAAAAAGTTTGTTTTCTCAAGCTATTACTTTAAAATATTCGAATTACCCTGTTTAGCAGTGAACTCTCTGTTAATTTTTTTGGGTATGTTTAGCAGTGGAGGAAGTTTCTCTATCACCTCGAATTTACCTCGATCCACCTCAATACCCTTATCTGAGATGCGATGGCCCAATACAATACCCTCTTTCACCATGAAGTGACATTTACCCAATTTAGCACAAGGTTGCAATCTTCACACCTCTTAAGAACCTCGGCCAAGTGACTCAAACAATGCTCAAAGGAGTCGCCAACCACTGAAAATCGTCCATAAACACCTCAATAGTGTCTTCCACCATATCGGAAAATATCAATATCATACATCTTTGAAAAGTGGCTGGTGCATTACATAACTCAAACGGCATCCTCTTGAACGCGATATTCCCATAAGGACAAGTGAAAGTGGTTTTCTATTGATCTTCCGGTGCAATAGAGATTTGATTGTAACCCGAATAGCAATCAAGAAAATAATACCACCCCTTACCTGCAAGTCTATCCAACATCTGATCCATGAAGGGCATAGGAAAATGGTCCTTCTCAGTCCATGCATTCAATTTCCGGTAATCCATACACACTCTCTATTCGGTCACCGGCCTCATTGGAAAAAGCTCATTTTTTTCATTAGGGACCACAGTCATTCCCCCTTTCTTGGGCACAAACTGAACAGGGCATACCCAACTACTATCAGCGATCAGATATATGACACCGGCACCCAGCCACTTAATAATTTCCTTTTTCACTACCTCTTGCATAGGTGGATTTAGACGTCTCTGGTGCTCAATACTTGGCTTATGATCGGACATGAGTTGGACTTTATGTGAACAAATACCTGGATGGATCCCAATAATATCCGCAATAGTCCACCCAATAGCTCTCTTGAACCTCTTCAACACTTCCACCAAACACTCAACTTGGTGCACATTCAAATCTGATGCAATAATAACCGGCAAAGTGTCACCTTTTCCCAAGAATACATACCTAAGATGAGGTGGTAGAGCCTTAAGCTCTAATTTTGGATACTCCTCAATAGATTGTTTTGCAGTTGGAGACTCATGATGCATCATATCTAACTCCAATTTCTTGGGTTTGAACGTAACATCACCTCGATCAAGTGCCACAACCAATGACCCATACTCTTCAATACCATCACTCTCAAAGTTCATAATGACAGTTGCTAGTGCCTCAACACCAAGACGTTCTTCTATTTGGACCTCTGACAAACTATCTACTCTGTAGGATATCGCAGATAACGATTGGAGCTCACCACTCTGCCTCATGGACCTACAAATGTTGAAAGTCACTTCTTCATTGTTTAACCCATCTGCCCTTTCTCCATGTCAACCAAGGCGCGACCGGTAGCAAGAAATAAACTCCCAAGAATAATAGGCACCTCAAAATCCACCTCACAGTCAAGAATCACAAAATCAGCCAGAAATATGAACGACTCCACCTTCACAAACACATCGTGGAGTATCCCAACATGCCTCTTCACTGTTCGATCGGTCATCAGTAGCCGCATAGTAATGGTCTTTGGATCACCCAAACCCAACTTTTTGTAGATGGATAGAGGCATGAGATTTATGCTTGCCCCAACATCACATAATGCTTTAGCGAAGTGTAACAACCTAATTGTACATGGAATAGTGAAAGCACCCGGATCTTCTTTCTTTTGCACAATAGACCTTTTAGCACTAGCACTACAGTGTTGCATCCTATCATCATCCTCAAAACTAACCGATCTCTTCTTAATGACCATATCTTTCATGAAGTTGGCGTAACTGGGCATTTGTTCAAGAGCTTGTATCAAAGGAACATTGATGGAAAGCTGTTTCAACATATTAATAAAACGCCGATATTTACCATCCTCGGTCTTTTTCACCAACCTTTGCGGGAATGGTGGTGGTGGTCTTTGAATGGGAGTCACCTTTTGTGGCTTTTCTACTTCTTTTACCGCTTCATCTACCAATCCACCACTAGCTTCTACTACCTCATCTTCTCTTCTCATCTTATTTTCTACGCCAGACGGCATAGGTGGATTTATGGTTTGCTTACCACCTCGAGTAGTGACTGCCATACAATGTCCATCATTTTTTGGATTTTGAAAGTGTTGCTAGGAAGAGTACCCGGTTTACGTGGGTTTACAGTAGAAGACAATTGAGTCATTTACAACTCAAGATGCTTAATTGAGATTGCATGTGCATCCACCTTTTGCCCAATATTCGCTAAATCGCTTCTCAACTCTTTGGCATGCTCATCACTAGCATCAAACCTCCTCCTCATCTTCTGTAACATATCCTCAACTCGCGCCATACTACCTCCACCATCTCTAGGAGCAACTTCACAATTTTGAGGTGGAACATAGGGCCCACTCCAATCTTTTTTCTTACCATAGTTACCCCGGTTGAAGTTGTCGCGGTTGTAGTTTCCATCTCGAACATAGTGACCTTCTCGGTTGTAATTACCATAGTTCCGACCTTGATTTCCTTGATCTTGGCTTCAATTCTCCTGATTGGAGCCTTGGGCGTTCGGTCGGAAACCCCCTGTCTGCTCATTCACTGCATAAGAATCTTCTTCATAGTAGTACTCATCAATAGTTCACCGCATCTACCTTTTCTGCACCCCCACTGATATGTTTTAACACCAACCCAAGCTCAGTTCTCGTTTGAGCCATCTCTTCACAAATCTCATCTGCGGCTGGGTTGTTTGAAGATTGTACCGTAAAAGTGTTTCTCCCAGTATTCGACTTCATAGTGATCCAAGCTTTATTATTTCGGGAGATTTTCTCCAATTTCTCCACGATCTCTGCATAAGTACACTCCCCATAATAACCACCCGCAATCGTATCCAGCACCACTTTATTATTATCATCTTGCCCCTGATAGAAAAACTCTTTTAGTGACTCATCATCAATACGGTGGTTTGGGACACTTCTCAAGAATGAGGTGAACCTATCCCAAGAACTGCTTACTGACTCCCCTAGTAATGCCACAAAGTTGTTCACCCTATTTTTGTGATTGAGCTTCTTTGAAACCGGATAGTAACGTGCTAAGAACACATCCCTTAATTGGTTCCATGTATAGATTGAGTTATAGGGAAGCTCAGTAAATGATATAGCAGCCTCTCCCGTCAGTGAGAGAGGGAACACTCTTAACCCAATGACGTCCATGTCCAAGTCAGGCCTCCCTACACAACTCTTACACACCGACCTCTGTTTGGCTATGTGAGCATGTGGATCCTCAGATGTGAGCCCCGAAAACAGACCTCTGGCGGTGTGCATCTGCATCTAACAAGGCTAAGAAGCGTTAAATAAAGCCTACTCGCTAAGTTCTATCAACATCTATTTGCTTGACACTCAAATTGTAGAAGAACTTCACAATTGTCGTCATAGTGAACACTAACATGGTTTCTCTTAATTAACTGAAATACTCATACATCGTCGTAGTTTGTGAATCATACCCGTTAAATTCGATCTTAAGTTTTCGTTACTTTTAATTGCCATTCATCCTCAAATTTTACTTTCTGTCATTAATCATAAGGAGATAATAAAAACAATTGGATAAACACAACAGTAAACATTATCTACAAAGAAATTATGTGTGGGATCGACCTCAACTCTTCATGAGTTCTTTAAATTGACAGCGACCATTTGCACTTTTTATTTAAATTGTAAGTTTGGACGTATCATTCCTCCCCAAGACAACCAAGCTACTCTTAATGAGCAACTTCTCCTAAGTGTCCAAGTTCTGGTCAATCCAACGGTTACGATGAATGGAGAGATAAGAGAGGCTTTCCTAAACCTGACTCAAGTCATGGCTACTCAATCTCAAGCCGTAAATACACAATCTCAAGATATAAAAGCACAAGTAACTCAGGAAATTAGACCTCATGTGAACCAAAATTCTAGAACCATGGCTACATGTTTGAGGGACTTCACTAGAATGAATTCTCCAATATTCTTTGGGTCCAAGGTGAATGAGGATCCTCAAGACTTCCTACATGAGGTCTATAAGATTGTCCATGCTATGGGGGTAAATTCGAATGACAAGGCTGAGCTAGCCGCATATCAACTCAAGGATGTGGCTCAATCATGGTACACTCAATGGAGAGACAATAGGGCTTTGAGAGTGGGTACCATAAGTTGGGAAGTTTTTAGGAAGGTTTTTCTTGATAGGTTCTTCCCAAGGTAGAAAAAAGAGTAAAAAGTGGAAGAGTTCATCAACCTTCATCAATGAGGTATGAGTATTCAAGAATACTCCTTAGAGTTCACTAATTTGTCTAAGTATGTTCCATCTTTGGTGTCCAAAGTTAGAGATGAGATGAGTCGTTTTGTGATAGGTGTGTGAGATAATCTTGTGGAAGAGTGTCGTACGGTGATGCTTCATGATAATATGGACCTTTCTCGTTCGATGGTGCATGCTCAACAAGTTGAGGAGACTAGGCTTAGGAAGAAGAATAAGGATGCCAAGAGGGCAATACCTTATGATGGAGGTGTTTCCAAGAGTATGGTTGAGATTCAAGATAAGCCAAAATTTGAGAACAGGCTTCCTAAAGTATGTTCATCCGATGCTCAAATGGTCAACAAAGATAGGGTGCCTAACCTAAACTTCAAGGAGAAAAAGGTAGTGGTTCATGGGGTGAGAGATGAAATTGTACTGAGTGTGGTATGAAACATGGAGGCAAGTGCCTAGTTGGCACGGATAGTTTCTATTGTTGTGCTTAGAGTGGCCATATGATGATAGATTGTCTTATGTTGAAAGTTCAAGTGAGGGAGAATAATCAAGAACAAACAAGTTGTCCTACTTTTGATGATCCAAAGAAAAACCATTTTCATGCTCTCCAATCACAAGGTGATCAAGAGAGCTCTCCTGGTGTTGTTACCAGTATGTTGTAAGTATTCTCAATTAATATTTATGCATTATTAGACCCCTTTGACACTTTGTCCTATGTAACTCCTTTAGTGGCTATGAAATTTTATGTACTCCCCAATGTCTTAAAAGAACCCTTTTCGGTTTCTACCCCGGTGGCTGACTCCGTTGTCTCTAAAAGAGTCTATAGTATTTGTACCATATCATTGTCAAATAGAGTCACATTGGTTGATCTGGTAGAACTTAATATGTTGGAATATGATGTCATTTTGGGGATGGATTGGTTGCATACTTGTTTTGCTTCCATTGGTTGATGAACAAGTGTAATCAAATTTCTATTTCCTAATTAACCCGCTTTAGAGAATGGAAGGGGGGAAGTTCAATCCCAAGAGGTCGAATTATTTCATGTATAAAAGCTTATAAAATGATTTCTAAGGGATGTCTTTATCATATTGTGAGGGTCACGGACCTTCGGTTGGAGGTTCCTCCTTTAGTGTCGTTTCCCGTAGTGAAGGATTTTCTGGATGTCTTTCCTGATGACTTGACTGGCATTCCTCCTGAGCGGGAAATAGATTTTGGTATTGATTTATTGCCAAATACTCAACCCATATCAATCCCTCCTTATCGGATGGCCCCGGCCGAGTTGAATGAATTGAAAGTACAACTCAAGGATTTTCTAGATAAGGGTTTTATTTAACAAAGAATATCTCCATGGGGTGCCCCGGTATCATTTGTGAAGAAGAAGGGTGGGTCTCTTAGGATGCACATTAACTATCGCCAATTGAACAAGGTTATAATAAAGAATAAGTATCCTCTCCATAGAATTGATGACTTGTTTGACCAACTCCAAGGGGCGAGTTACTTTTTGAAGATTGATTTAAGGTCGGGTTATCACCAACTTAGGGTAAGAGGAATTGATATTCCTAAAATGGCATCCCGAACAAGATATGGTCACTATGACTTCTTAGTGATGTCTTTTGGTCTAACTAATGCACCAGCGTCTTTTATGGACCTTATGAATGGGGTGTTTAGGAAGTATCTTGATTCGTTTCGAATTGTTTTTATCGATGATATTTTTGTGTGCTCCAAGAGTTAGGATGACCACATGAGTCACTTGAGGATTGTATTGTCATTCCTCAAGGACCATTAACTTTTTTCTAAGTTTAACATGTGCAAATTTTGGCTAAGATTGGTTTCTTTTCATCTGCACATTATGTCGAGTATGGGTATAGAGGTCGATTTGAAGAAAACGGAGGCGGTTAAGAATTGTCCTAGACCCTCAAGTCCCATCGATATTCAAAACTTCTTGGGTTTAGCTGGGTACTATATGAGATTTGTTGAGGGTCTCTACGTTATTGCTTCTTCATTCACAACCCTAACCCAAAAGAAGGTTATGTTTGAATGGACTTAAACTTGTGAGAAAGGCTTTCAAGAGTTGAACGATAAGCTTACCTCCGCTCCGGTGTTGACCTTACCAGAGGTTACCGAAGGGTTTGTAGTGTATTGTGATACTTCCCTAGTAGGTTCAGGTTGTGTCCTTATGCAACATGGCAAGGTGATAGCTTATGCCTTAAGGAAAATCAAGGTACATGAAAAGAATTATCCAACCCATGATCATGAACTAGCGTCCGTAGTGTTTCTTTTTAAAATATGGAGACATTATATTCATGGGGTGCATGTAGATGTGTTCACCAATCACAAGGGTCTCCAAGGCCAATGGGTATGTCCTCATGTCCGTGGCATCATAACACTTTGTTGTTCTTTCTAGCTTGTACTAGACTACTATTATATTTCTTATATTTCAACATTCAGTTGTAAGGGCTAAGGCCTCTATGTTTAGATTTTAATTATTAAACCTAGATTGTTAGTGAGACAGTCTAGCTACTCTAATTTCGTATATGAAAGAGTTTGACATTTAAATTTTTCTTTTGTAGGATCTCTTGTATGGACTTTTATCTTTGTAGTGATACGAAGAATATGCGGGGTCCTACTAAGTCGTGTTCATGGGTAAATCTCTATGGGGGCGCCATACCTCAATTCATCTATGAGTTGATGCTCTTATGACTCTGTTCACGTGCAGCTCTCTTAGAAGCCTTTGCAGCTAAACAGATTCATTTGTACTATTCTCATGAGGTGTCATAGGGTGGCATGGATTCATGCACTCTTTTCTTTCCCTTTCCTTTTTTTTTTACTTGAGAGATCACCCCAAATGTCACCCAATGTTCTCATTCCAGGACATGATACAGTTACTGAAGATGCATGTGAGGGAGAGATGGTGTTGTCTATAGTTGTCAGCATCTAGTGTGCACGAAACACATCACTCCAAAATTTCACTGAAAAAGTCAATGAGGCCTTTATGATGTGTAGCCTTGATTTGGTTGTCGATGGTGCTGCTTCACCCCATTAGCAAATAGTCCAGCAATCCATATCAATATGCCCTTTTATAGCACTTGTCATGAAATGGATATAATGTTCATAAATCCAACCTTAGTAGGCGTAGTGAATCCTGGACCATGTAGAAACCTATTTATCATTTCCTCAAAGATATCTACATTCACTGCACAGACTTGCACCTAATCTAGTGGTACCAGTTGCAACGCTCCCTCTTTCTTCCTCTTTTTCAATATTTTTGAAGTTACAAAGTTAAATAACAATGTATCATATGATGAATAAAGCCCGTGTTAAATGCCTCCAATAGTGTTCTGCCTGTCTTGTCGTCCATTCAAATTTTTGTCTCTTGCACAGGCCGTGGATCTCTAAGATACCAGAATGGTTACTATCAATGATTCTGTTTTCAGGAACAATTGGCCACTTGCCTATATAACTCAACTTCTTATATATGCGAGAGTCAATGATTTCCTCAAAGTCAAAGAATGCCCATAGGGCTGTAATAACTTGAACAATGTGATGCCAGTTATTTGGGTTTGCCTCTCTTTCCTTAAAAAACCTCTCAATAGTATCCCCATTTTCCTCACTGACGCTGGTTGCGCTATCATCCTAATTATTATGGGAGTAGCCATTAATTGACATATAGATCATGTGTCTATCCCACACCAAAAAGAGATATTTTGATTCCAATGTAAGAACCATAACTTCTATCTTAAGTGGATCCACTAGGTAATATCTATCTTAGACAACCAATTGTGGCACATAGTTTATAGGACATGGGTAATTACCTCTTCTACACTCGGTTCTAACCATAAATCCAAAGAAAAGTCATTACTCCTTACTTATCTTATCATTGCATTGGTAATCACCCCTTGCCTTATCATGCATGGAAGGCACATTGATACGTCCAAACATACACTTAATAAGAAGTACAAATGGTTGATGTCAATTTATAGTAGTCAACTGAGTTGAAGTCAATCCTATAAAGAATTTGCTTACAGGAACATCTTTACGTACACTCTTACTATGTGGTTATTATTTCCAAGAGAAAGTAATTACAGAAAATAAATATAGTGATGTTTGTTCTTTTATAACCAACGTTTACTTAAATATGCAGGTAACATGAGTAAAAAGCGCCTTAACTTCAAGATTGTAGTAATTGACAAATGAGACTAGGATTTTATTCCCCGTGATTTTTAATTTAATATCGAATCGTATATAAGAAATAATTCGTTGTTAGCATTACATGTTCCTAGCAACTTAGATGTATCTAAATGCCTCTAAGTCATATTAGATGGCTTTCACTCTTTTTCTCTTAGTCTTAGAGTGTTTTCATGTTTACCCTTGAATTTTTCTTACAAAATTCTTTTCTCTCGAACTCGAATGGTCACAACTACTTTGTAGAATGTGATATTACTTTTTCGTGATAACCACTCTTTTTTTGAAAAAGTGCTAAACTGAAGGTTCTAATGCGTGCACTCATTAGAAAGAACTTATGATGAAAGTAAGAATCACATGCGCAACTAACAATCATTGATTACTCATATGTCGAATTTGTTACTAGATTTTTGTCATAGTTCGCACAACCCAAGTTGTGGTTCTTAGCCGCTCATATTTGCAAGAAAAAAAAAGTAGCAATCATCATTGAAAGCATAAGTAAATAACTTACAATAATTGTAAACCAACAATAAATCCTGATTATCCAAAAACATGATCACAATCCCTAAGTATGATTTCACAATAGTTAAAAAAAATAAGGTTTGGAATATGGAGTTATACCCTTTTCAAAATTATAAAATCTAGTCTAAAAGTAATAACATAAAAAATTAAAATAATCTATAAAAAAGTCCTAATCGAAGTAGGACTGACTTGTCGGGACACTTCAATCCCAGCATGACGGCTCATCAAATGCTAGACGGTCCATGAACCTTCTCGTCGTCCCACAGTTAGAGAGTATGGGTTCCTTCACCGATGGTCCTTCTCGAGCAGCTATACAATCCATCTTGGGAACCACAACATGTCTAGTGCTCTATAAAGTTGAGCCTTCACTTGGGTCTCCAATGGAATTCTTTCTTCCATTCCACAAGCATCTATACACCTCGTATTCTGCACCACAACCCATCTAGGGTACCATAAACTTCTGTCAAACTTAGTCTCCATGTCCGTTGCAATACTTCTCACTCACGAGCCCTCAAACGACTAGTCAAGTGGAAAACAACTCATTTGGGGCGTTGTGGCCTTCACTTTGCACTTGGTCAATTTTCTTAACCTTTGGTGTCTCATCTTCATGAGACCTCAAATAGGTTGTCATCATGATCACGGCCTACATGGGGTTCATGGTGTTACTTCAGCTCATTTCCATTGCATTTGTCTATCTTTTGCGTCCAAGTGTTTTACCAATTCAAACATCAACAAACACGTCATATCCACAAAAACACAATCAAGTTTTCGCATTAATCCTTAGTTTTGATGGTCAAATGTGCCATGATTTCAGTGCACACCAAAACCCTCAACTTAGAACCATATCTTCCCCTCAGGCGTTGAGAAAGACAACACTCTACTCTTAGAAACAAAAAACACATCCCTACTATGCAGTAGCTATCTCAACCAACTTTTTTTCCAAAATAATATAACATACAATAATTAATGGATGACATCCCATTGCTCATTTTCAATCATGTTATACACTACCAACCATAAGCTAACACAATCAACTATCACATGCAAAAATAGTGGCCTCACAAATTATAATTTTGGACTGACAAGTAGTCTCACGCTCCAAAAGAACTTCTGACACTTAAAATATACAAACCATAGATTTTCTCTCTTTTTATAGTGCTTCATCTATTAAACAACTAGAATAGGATCACTATAGGACTTTTATTGCCTTGTAGGGTTAGCTCGGATTAAGGAGTGGAACATTTTATCTTATGAGTGACTAAGTTCCCTTGGCCCTCAAAAGTTCTTTTTAACATACAAATTTCATTCAAGTGGTTCCACTATCTCTTTCTTTACTATATCCTGACACCCACCATTTATTTTCTTCTTTCATATTTTTTGTAACTGTCATTTTCTTGAACCATGCACACGGAACTCATTGCACACATTGCGATTTAATGGTTTCAGAACGCTAAAGGATACAATACCTTAGCTATTTTCTTTTTATTTCGATCATGTCAACCCTCAACGTAGGCTTTCTTCCTATGTTTTTTCATGGTTCCTTCGGAGAACTAAGGATACCATATTATCAGGGTGACAACAAACTCAATTTCAAGGCTCAAATGGGGTTCAAGGGTTCATGATTTAATTTAGTAGTTGGTTTTGGTTCTATGTGGACTTGAAACAAAAATGGCCAATTGATCACTTCTTATCCAATGATTCAACGACTTCAGCAAGACTACTCGGGCAAGTTCTAGCTTCTACACAGAGTGTTAGACTTCAGACAAACCTCACACTATCATGCTTACATTTTCAGTATTTGAGTCAACAAATTTGTGTTCCAAGCTAGAAATGATAAACGCGCAAGTATCTACGATGTCACACAAAGAAACTAACAATCAAATTTAAGAATAAAGATATCATTCTTATTATTTTCAGAAAAACACAATATTGGGTTGCTTCTAGCAATTATCCACAATAAAAATTTTTTTGACAATTTTCACAAATAGTTCCAACATAATAATAGCCAATCCCATTCACTCTAAAAATTAATGGCAGGTTGCTCACCACTTCCTCCCATATAAAATTACTATTACCCTCAAAGTGTGTAAGAAATAAAACAAGGGTTTTGAGGAAGGGTCATACATGCGACATTGTAGGAGCAGGTCGTTAGAGTGGTCTCGGCACTCTAATCAACGGGTGTGCTCTCAGGTGTCAGAACTAGGTTTGGGCGGCTGCTATGCATAGCAGCAGGGTTTTCACTAGTTAAGGATCCAAACCTCAACGCAATAAGGTACTACTCTAAAGCCTCCTTCTCCGTAGCCAACCCTTGGACTCTTTTTTTTGCCTTCTTGTGTTGCCTCTCTTCTTCCTTTGAAGATCTACATTTTTTTCATCATCAAAGCCCACATCCTTCCCATTTACCTTTCCACTCGGTTGTCAATCCAGTCACCCCAAATTTCATTAACTGATTGAGTAGCAGCGGATATGTTAAAGAGATCAATCAACATATAAGGTACAACTAGTGTAGGTTCAGTGACTGTCTTCTCTGATAGTTTTGAAATTTCCCCTCTCATCTCAACCATCTGTGCTTTCCAAACCTCCTCATCTATAAGACCTACAACCTGTAGTAGGCTATTCACATGAGTTTCCAAACGATCAATCTATTTCTTTAGCACATAAAGCTCTTGCCTTATTTATCCTTCAGCTGCTTCTCCGTACTCAGTACATTACTCTGGACCACCTGAGCTAGTTTTAGAACTGCCTGGTCTAGTATGGCACGATTATTACTCTGCTCTGTGATTGTTCTCTCCAAAAATACAGTGGGCAAAGATAAAAAGGTACATGTAGTCGGTGAGGATGCTGGTAGTGGATGTGATGTAGCAGCTGGTTGGGATATCTTCTGTACTTGCTCACTGACTCCCTCAGATCTTTAGATCCCAAGTAGAACATGAAGTATGACTAACAAGGGTCGACATGTCCTGCTATCGAACCATATATATGATTTTCCATATCTTTGATCTTCTTTACTGTGGTGACCTTTGTAGTTTAAATCCTTTTTTCCACCAACTTATTGGATGAAATGTTAGCATGTACACAGAGTTTCCCTATCAAACAAGGAAACAAATGACCCTCTCTCTCATTTAAGGCCTAATACCGAATCTCTGTGGCAATTATCTTACCGATATTCAATGGGTAGCCAACAATGATTCATGCGACCAAGGAGGAAAGTGACGGGGATAAAGTGTAATCATTCACTATTGGCTGCAAAGGATGCGTAGAACTCTTTGGTGAACTTGTGTTTAATCCCTTGGATTTTTGAACATCCATTCAAATTGATGTTGTTTGAACAAATTTTAGATATCTAAAATGGCATACATGTCTGCCTCTACCACTCTTGACTCAGAAATAATTTATGTCCTGCCAATGCCACCGGCCTTGCATAGTATCCATTGTTAAAAAGAAATACTCTGATATGGGAAAGATCCACATTTGGCGAAAGCAATCAATGAGTTGTTGTTAAACTACTAGTGATACCTCTGGTGTACTAGAACTACTATCCTCCTGGCCCTTTCATTCTTTCAATGCACTCTTATCTGGTTGAAGTTGCGTAGTAGATGTCTGGGACTCTTCATAATTCCCCTACTCGCTCCCAGACTCTTCAGACCAGGAAACAGTGTCCTCTATAGTAGCCCTAACTGTCCGAGATCTAGTCGCGTAAGGAGAGTGATCCTCAATTTTCGTGTTTTTCCTAACCTCAGAGCTTCTACATTTTTCCGCATTTGAACTTTTAGTGAGAGAAGCAGGGGGTGAGACATGAAGTGGTCATGACTTACTCCTTTGTCTCATTCTTCCTGAAAATCAATGGGTGAGACATTACATCTACGACAAACTAACGGATACTAAGACTTCTGCAAAGTGACGTCTTGCATGATAAATATCATCACTCAAACTATCATAGGGGAAGGCAACTCAATGAACATGATAAAACAAGAATAAAATAATAAAAGAAAAATCTTTTGATTTTTTTAATAAGAGGCACTATACGGTCCGTCGTAGGTATCATGGCCTGTCTAGGCCATAGTAAACTGAGCATAGTGATGACCAACTCACTGTTTATGGTTCAAAGAGGGTTTCACAGTCTGTGGTAAGTAACACAACCGTCTTAGGCCGTAATGAAACTTGCCCAGTTCCTACGATTCACATAAGTGTGGTTCATGTAGGGCTTCACGATCTGTGGACCGTTGCACGGTCCATGAAGTCTATCACGTATTGAGACTTAGGCAAATTTCAGTCATTTTCACCACAAACTGGCTTTGATAAATTTATTCAGTCACAAACACCCAAAACTAACATTAAAACCTTTCCATAGCATGTATTAATCTTATTGGCTCAATGTAACAAAATCTAACCATCCAAATTTAACATCAAATCATTCCACACACGAATATCATACAAGCCCACAATATATGAACATGTATTGTTGATTTTACCAATCACAACCACTCAAACATGATCTTTAGAGCGTTCCCACACATGTTTTCATCATCACTCATAAACACATCTCGAATTACATACAACACCTAATCTGGAAATTCATCACTTTCACTCATACCCACAACATATAAAAACCACAAAAGAGATCATCAATTTATAATACCAAGATATGAGCAATAATTAGTAGTTCTAACTTTATTTTGAGAATGTGAAACATATATACACTACGGAAAAGAACTTATTAGACCTAACTTTTTAACAAAAATGAGAAGATGAACTTGATTTTAGGGTTTCCTTGAAATGTGGGCTTAAGGCTTGTATCAATCTTTGATTCCTTGATTGTCATGGCCTAGGGGTACCCCTAGAATGAACATTGAATACCAGACCCCGAGAAGACTCATATAAGCCTCTTAGCATTCATAGTCAAGACAATAGAAATTGGTAAGAATTAAAATGTTTTCAAAAATATCAAAGTTTTATAAATGAAGTGGAAGTTTGATACAATTTGTCTCAAAAAACATCTAGTACAATAGAATCTTGGGACACAACCCATACAAAAATGTTCAAAACATTAAATGAAAGAACATAAGAGAAATGATGGCTAAATCCTCGAATGTTATGAAAACTAACCCATATTCAGCTTTGCCTCTACTATTGATCCTAGCCACGGAATGAGAGTCGGGAACGTCATACCCTACATTTGGATAAGAAATGTAGGCAGTAGTGTGCATTAGTACAAGAATGTACTAAATATTAAGACTTGCATAAACATCAACATAAACATAAGAGTTAGACAACATAAGTCATAAAGCATAATCAATGCATATAATAAATCATATCAATGTATAAGGAATACTTCTTTAAGTAACCTTAAAGCATACTTTAGCCAACACATGGGTAATCCTCCACTAGTCTTACTCATCATGGATGTCAACTCAGTATACGATCCAAGCTCATCGCTTATCATACATATTTAGCTTATATTTTATAGACACGGGTAATCACCTCTTGCCTTCGTATAAAGGCTCATGGTTAATTGCCTCTTGCCTTACATAAAGGATCATGGGTACTCTCTTCCATGTCCAACTTATGGGATCATGGGTACGCACCTCCATTCCCTACATCGCATGACACAGGTTCTCGACTCCATAACATTATATAAGGATCATAGGTACTCTCTTCTATGTTCGATCATCATAATAAGAATCAGGGGAGCCGCCTCTTGTTCAACATGAATGAATAATGGGAGTCACCTCTTCTTGAAATCTAATAAATATAGGTAAGATCCTCATACCCTTCTCATTTAGAGATCAAGGGTGATTGCCTCTAGCCTCATCATTTTCTTAGCATTTTAGCATAGATTAATTTTAGCTAAGCAATCCTTCAACCTAGAATCATTCAATGTGAGAAAGACTTTCATATTTATACTTGAGTAATTTATGTGGAAATTATCCTTTCGACAATAATTACATCAATAATCATCAATTCATACCATAGTCTTCAGACTAAAATGAATATATAACATAATCATCATACATATTTCAATCTCAAAGAAATTCATAATGTATGTCATTCATCCTAAAGAATACATCTAACCCATAAATTCTCCTTTGTGGATCAATACCATTCATATGTAATTCATCTTAGAAACATGAGTTAAGAATGGGTACATTCAAATTTGTCCTAAAAATATGTATTCCGCTAAACTCATGCATAAATAATCACTACCCAAATAATTAGATCAACATCCATCAAAATCTACCACTTAGAAGAAAACCCTAACTCAAATTGGGTAATTCTACCTTTTAATGTAAGGATTCTTAGAGGGCTCCATGGATGAAAGGATTTCATGGATGAATAAAGTTATCATACCTTTTTATCAAATACCACAAGCCATTAAACAATGGATACTTGACCTTGAGTCCTAGTTTCACCTTCTTCTTCAACTTCTAGAGTGAGTAATATTTGGAGAGGAAGAACTTTGGATTTCTTTTGGGTTTTCAGAATAATGACTTGAATGAGTGAGTTTTGGGGTTAGATTAACTTATATAGGGGATAGGCTTGGCTAAAATTACATAGTATCAATATAAAATGATGAGGAAAAGACCCAACTACCTCTTAACTTAATTGTCGCTTGCTGAAGCATGACCCTGATCGATGGACCGTGGTATGACTAAAGGTTCGTCCTGCTGGTCCGTTGTTTGAGTTAGAAACCCTAAACTTGGTGTCTGGGACTACGAACGTTAGAGAAAGGATTGTGGTCTGACCAACAATCCGTTGGTCAGGCTATGGTTCCTTCTCCCTTGACTAAATTGGATATTTTTGGGTGCCTAGTTTACAAACCCCTAGCTACGGTCCCTGGTCCTACCCACGGGCTGTGATTGGCACTCGTGGCTGACACCTGCAACTGATAAAATTTTCTATGTTGCCCTCTTTGAATTCAGTGTTTTACATTGATAATGATTATAGTAATCGTTCAGTTTACATAAAAGACGTTATGGGTCTAGAAAGATAGAATGAAACCAACTCTTGGCACTTGGATTGCTTTTAAATACAATGCATTTAAATTTTCAGCCGCGCTAGTGTGGTTGGGTAATGCGGACTTACTCTTGACATGTCGTAATGTGAATCTTGATGAGTACCACTGCTCGTAAAGTTGCTCGTGAACTATACATAGAAGGAATACTTACCTATAGGTTGAGGAGAGGCTAAACGGTCTGTCTAAGATTGGATAGACCGTAAACCCTTCTGTGAACTCCTTTTCCTTATTTTCATGTGGCTCTTATTCATGGACCCTCAACTTCACGGGCCGTGAAGTGTCTCATGAAGAGCACCACAATCAATTATATGTCTTGTGAAAATCTTCTAGGCTTCAACTTTGCTCAAACCTTTTCAAACCTTTCCTACACAAATGCCCACACTGTGACAATTAAAAATAATGAATTATTTGAAAAGTCTAAACTACCTTTACAATTACATCCTAGGTTGCCTCTAAGTAGAGCATAATTTAATGCATGTTATTTGATTACTCAAAATTTATCAAGCTTTCATACTTCAAATATATTTTGCTTTTTTCGGAACTCCCATATATGTTTTGACTCGCTGTCCATTTTTCCTGAACCTCTCTCCTTTTTCATTATCGAGTTCATTGGCTGCCGAATGAAACATCCAAGTCACTTTGAATGTTGTAGACCATTTAGACCTCTATTTACACGGAAAGAGGCATAGCCTTGAGTTAAAGAGTAGCACAAGGTTACCAGGACTGAAATTCCTCTTCTCAATATGCTTATCGTGATACAATTTTATCATTTTTGTACAATGCAGATATGTCATAGGCTCTGAATCAAAATTCATCCATTTCATTGATCTTCTCCAGCTGCAAGTTTTCTACTTCAATCAAACTCATGTTTAACTTCTTTAGCGCCCACAGTGCCTTATGCTCTAACTTCACCTGAAAATGACATGCCTTTAGAAACACTAACTTGTATGGTGTTGGTGTTTTGAAAGTCGTCTGATATAACCATAAAGCATCATCTAGCTTCCTTTCCCAATCCATTCTATTTGAATTCACTATCTTTGCCAATATTGACTTTATTTCTCTATTTAAAACATCCATTTAGCGGCTGGTTTGTGGATGATAAGGTGTCGCCTCTTTGTACAGTGTAACACCATATTTTACCAAAAGCATGCTGAAAACTTTATTGTAGAAGTGTGAGCCCTGATAAGTAATAATGGCCCTAGTTTTCTAAACTTTTTTCTTCAAAAACCCTGAAACACTCTTGCCATCATTCTTGTCCAAGGACACTGCCTCAAACCACATAGAGATATTGTCAATTGCAACCAATATATACTTTTGTCTAAAAGAGATAACAAATGGTCCCATGAAATAAATTCCCTAGACATTAAATAATTCAACCTCAACGATAAGAGTTATTGGTATCTCATGATGATGGGGGATAATTGCTTGCCTTTGACAGTTATCAGAACCTTTCACCAAGTCGAATTCATCCTAATGAGCTGTAGGCCAGACATATCCACTTTGGAATAACTCATGAGTAGTTCGGGAACCCCCATGGTGTTCTTAGACCGGTGATGAAGGATATGTTTCTTGAATACTCAACATTTCAGCTTCACGCATATATTTCCTGATTATATTATCTACATAAACTGTATAAGTAAGTTTCACCCTAAAAGTTATTAACCATAAAATGTAGAAACTTCTTCCTTTGTTGGAACGTTAGCCCTTTCGATATCAAGTCACTGACAAGGTAATTGTCAAAGTAAGCAAACCAAGGAATGAGAACAAGAGTACCGGCTAATACCTACTCATCTGAAGATGAGTCATCAGTGTCTTATTCAGATTCATCTTTCTTCTCTACCTCCACTCTGGACAAGTGATGAGCCACTTTATTTTCATACTCTTTTGTCTTTGGCTTCAAAGTAAAAACCTTCTAATAGCAGCACCGATCTTATAAACCGCGGGTTCACATCTTTTTTCGCCATTAAGTACCCAGTCCTACATGGTCAGTGTGAACTACCACTTTATTTCCCAACAAGTATGCCCTAAATTTCTCAAAAGTATACATTAATGCAAGCAATGCCTGCTCAGTGACAGTGACAGTATAGTTTCATTGTGCCTTATTGAGAGCCCTGCTAGCGTAGTAGATCTGGTGAAACATCTTATTTCTCTATTGCCCCTACACTAGTCCTAAGGCAATACCACTTGTATGACACATTACCTCAAATATCTCTGACATGTTTACTGGGTTGAAGTTAATTTTGCTTTCAACTATTAAAAGATTTGGTGCATGCTTTATTAAAAGTGATTTCACCTCTTTTTTTAGCAACTTACACAAAGGATGTGCAACTTATGAAATTTCTTTGATGAAGCGCCGATAGAACCCTGCATGACCTAAGAAACTCCCAATATCTGTCACAGAGATAGGTGAGGGAAACTTTTTGATTACCTCGATTTTCTTCCTATCTACCTCCAAACCATTTACCGACACTTTATGTAGTCGGACTATGCCTTCCTTGACCATGAAGTGGTATTTTTCAAAGTTAAGCACCAGGTTTGCCTCTTCGCCCAGTTTTGATTTGTACATATATGAAAATCCTCCAATTAGTTTTTCTATTTGCATTTCATTTTTTAGTAAATTTTATGAAAGTATTTATTAGAGTTGAGATAACATTACTTGACAATTAGTATCTCTTTATAAATAAAAAATATTAATAGAAATTATAGATATCTTACCAATCCGATTGGGTGTTTTCTAAACGGAGCCTCGATACTTAATTTATTTAGTCAAACCAAGCCAACATAAATTATTCTAATTGATAATAATAATAATAATAATAATATGAATTCCATTAAAATGGATCTAATTGAACATCATTCTACAATTTTTTTATGATTCGATTTATTTGTTTTATTTGGGGCAACACAAGTTGTGCTCTCCTAAAACATAATTTCAATTTTTATTCGATTCAAAATTAAAATTTAAGTATGATACATTTCTTATCTGTTAATTCCATTTTGAGAACATATATAAATAACACGTATCCATCTTATACAATTCATCTAAGTCAATAGAAAAGGCAAATCCCTTACGATACACCAGATCTGTCTCGGTCATGACAAAGTGAATAGAACTGTAGTTTCTTGAAATCTCTCTTATGATGCAAAATTGTAGTGTAACATGTATCCTCCCTGTTCGACTTAGAAAAGGGAAATATTTGTAAAAGTTATACGTTTCGTCACCCTTTGTAGAAAATAGTTAGATATGAATATGTAAGATACGTGTAACATGTTGGTGAAATAGTATCTCTCCCCCAGAAAAATGTTTTTTATACTAACACACAAAGAAAATATTTTGTTGTGATTGAAAAAGATTTTGAGAAATTGTTCGTACGTAAAATCCGAGTAAATCTAATTTTTTGGTTATGCAAAAGCTTTTGATCTATGTCTTACCATGTTTAGCCAAGTCTGATTAGAAGTTTAAAAATTAGTGGAGCGAGGGTCTTTCGAGGGAAAAAGGGAGAGCAAGCTTTAATTGATATAGGGGTATCTGAAGGTTCGTAATTTATTATTTGAGTTTAGAGTCTTAGCTTTTTTTTATTTAACCTCGTACTTCCCTATATTTAGTGTTTCCTCAAATTGAACTCAGTTGAGGTAAGAAATGTATACAAATGAAAAGAATATAGGAAAATGATCTTTGTAGTTTTAATGATTTTTCAAACTAGGGACGTTATGAAAGGACCTGGTCCATGGTGCTATAAATTCTCTCTACTGCAAGGCTGGAAAAGGTACATGTGGTTGGTGCACAGTCTCTAACTGATGACTTAACAAACCCAGGGACCTTATGAAGGGATGTGATCTTTTGTGCAACATACTACTCACTGTAAGGCTGGAAAAAGTACAGTTGGTTGGTGCACAGTCTACAACTGTGTCAGAAAGTGCAGAGACCTCGATCAATGGCGTGGTCTCGAAGGTTGTAACTATTCTTCATTAAATAATGTCCAATAATTACAACCTTAGTTTTTTCAACTTGAAAAAGCTTTTAAGAACTCTGCAAAGGCTGATCGAACAGTGAAGATTCATCCTCAAGATCAAATTCAAACCAGATAGAGCTGCAAGAATAGTGGTCTTAGGATTTATTCTTCGAAACATATATTGTAAATCTGATTCTACAACTATAAAGGAATCAGATAGTTATTTAGTGCTACATTCTAATTTAGTTAGAGTTAACTAATTTAGTTGGCAGAGTTGTATCCGCCTAGGGAAAATCTAAATCATCTAGAGTTAGGTGTTTTAGTGGGCGGTGTTGTATCTACTAGAAAAGGTCTAAGTTATCTAGGGATGAAATCTTAGTGGGCGGTGTTGTATCCGCTTAGGCTCTTCAAGTAATAAGTAGATTACTTGATCATGATATTAATAATTTTTTCTCACATTGGTTGTAACTTTATTCACTTTTGTTGAGGAAGATTAGTGAAGTAGTTGCAAATCATGTGCAACAGTTCGTAGTTTTACTCCCTTGAGCAAGGAGGATTCCACGTAAACTGCTTGTGTTGTGTTATTATTTTTATTTACTTTGCATTATTTGTCGAGTTCAGTCAAGGGACCTGGTCCATTGACTGTAGTGGATGCATGAATTCTATCAAACCATTGGTCCTTCTGACCGTCGTCCCATCGCCTTTAATCAAAGTGACGCGTCTATTCAGGGACCTGACATATCTTTTCAAGTTTTTCTTATATTGAACTTTCTTCACTCCATCTCCTTATATTTCAAAAACTCTCTTAAGTCTATCATAAAAAACATTTTTTGTTTCTCTATCTTTTTCTAGAGCATTTCAGTGTTTTATCTCAAACAACATGTCTCAATCTCCATCTTCTTCAAAGAAAATTCTAGACTCTGTAAATGAGATAGACCCGGTGGTGTTTTACACCTCTTATGAATCCGTGTATTTGTCCAAATAGTCAACCATTTCTCTAGTTAACATTGGTACAACGAGTTCCCCTAATCCCCTGTCCCCCTTCTACCTCAATAACCCAGAACCTTTATTCCAACATGTTCCCTGCTTTGAGGTACTCTCTGATCATCTTTTTGAGGGATACCTTCCCAAGACCAAGTCGTCGGAATCAAATATTCTTGCTGCAAGTCAGTATTTGGTTGAGGAAAGTTTAACTCATATAAGGGAAGAAGTGTTAAATAAAGAATAAGACCAGGGTGTGGAAGATTGCTAGATATATCTCAACTGATGTTTTAGTAGACTCTAATATTGGTGGATACCATTAATCCGATTCCACTGACAGTGATGAGGACAAGTGTCCCCTCAAATGGATGGTTCAAAGAATAATGGTTACAACATCCACAAAAGGGAACGAGAAGGTGGTAGAAGATACACATAAAAGGCAACCCTCAACCAGAGCAGTTACTCAAAAACTCATGGGTGATACCATGAAATCCCACAAGTTAACCACTGCTGAGAATCGACAGAAAAGACATTCTAGTAAGGAAGCTTTTTGAAGTGCATGTTGATAATGTGGTGGAAGTCTCTGGAAAAGTTTTTGAAAAAACGTGTGTGAGAGAAGCTTCTGATGGTAGAAAGCACAAACCATCCAAGAAGGCTATTAAGGGAAAGAGAAAAAGTAAATCTAAGTTTTTTGTGGGAAAAAGGGTTGTCTTGGATAAGGGAAAAGGAAAATATTCACAAAAGAAAAGGGAAACATCAAAGAGGAAGAGAGAAACCTCTCGGGATGACAAACAAACATCTGAAGAGGGACCAGGTCCCAAATGGAATCTAGAGGACCATAGAGTAATTAGGTAGACCATCATTGATAATCTGCGTATGAGGAAGGTTCTGGGTGGAAGGGTTTTTGACATGGATAGCATTCACAAACGAGGGATGGACTCATTGCATGATCTTATGGAGATTAAATCTTGGATACATCTGTTTGAGTTCATATCTCCTTATATTCATGAGGAATAGGTGTGAGAGTTCTACTTCAACATTGACTTTGCTGAGGATGAGAGCATAAGCACCAGGGTGGGCAACTACCACTACTAGACCTTTGGTCTATGGCAACAATAGTTTTGGTAACGGCTCCACAACCGTTGCTATAGGAGGTCTATTGCAATGGGTACAACCGTTGCGTTAGAATGTGACCTCTATCAAGACACTTTCATAATTAATCCATTGCATTAGTATGTGAACAGTTGCAATAGGTTCATCTATGACAATAACAATCTTAACCGTCCCAATAGATGTATTTTTGGTAACAGTTTTTTTTAAAAAAAAGGCTATTGCATCGCAAATTTCCCATCTTATTTTGGCGCTTTAATTTTGATGACTACTAAATGGGTGATTTTTTTTATTTTATCAATTTCTATTATCCCTAAACTTCACATTGAAGTCAAAAACTATATGCCGGTACCGACAAATACTATCTCAAAGCTTCTGAAATCAGAAACATAGGAAAAGGCAGCAAATAAATTGTTCTAAATCTGAAGTATAATCTCGCAAACTGTTCCAAATATCATTTTCTAGTGGTGCAATAGAGATTCTGATAATTTTCTGTTCCAGACATTGTTCTCAATCCACCAGGTAGAGGTTTTCAATGGATTTCTTCTCAAGCTTTGTTTCCCATTAAGCAGAGCTGCACCACCTCATCTTGGCTAGCTGTTTGACTAAATATATCTAGTACTTCTCGATTAGGCCTTTTTGATTTCTACTGTCTAATTTTGGGTATTATTTATTTATTTTTAACTCAAAAATTTATTGTAATTTGTGTTGTTTCATCTCATATAAATGGGTGAATAAAATCACAAGGATACCCAATTTGGGGGTCAAACTGTGTGGGTAAAAAGATTGGAAAACGTAAATGAACTTTTTAATTGTGAACAAATTTTAATGTGGCAATAATTGTGTTGCTTGATTGTTGGTGTTAAAGAATGTACTTAACCGACCGTCTTGAACATCAAATGTTTGATAAAATGCTAACTAGTAGCAAATCGGACTTATTTCTCTGCTTTGTAATAGATATTTTCAATTATTAGTAGATTTTAACTCAAAAATAAAAGTTTTCTTACACTACTTAGGTTCAATCAGGTCAAGGTATTATGCAAAAAGAGCAGTCTCATGAATCAAAAACATATTTTTTTTATCGTCTGAAGACCTTTATGATTCTTATATTAATCATAATATGTATGATGTATTTGTGTATACTCAATGTGACTTAGTGCTATATCTTATTGCTAATTGATTTTTGTTTTCCGATTAAGTTAAATTCGAGATAACTATCACAGAAGTTAAGAGACACATATATTCATGTCAAGTTTGTTAAATGTGAAATAGCGGAGGGATTCTTTTGATTTTAGTGCTTGTGAGGGTCGAGATAAATATGAAGATCAAAACTCAAAGTGTTGAGATATGCAAAGAAAAAGTGAAGGTGTGTGAACATAGTGGAAGGTATTTAAGAAACTGAAAACTTACTGCCAGTATACATGTAGTCTAATTGTTTTCCAAGTTGTTGCATCTAAAGTACTCAATAAATGAAAAGAAACTGGAAAGCGTGAAGAGTAAGCTTCTTAATATCAAAGAAAAAATTTATCACAACAAATATTATTGAAACTCCTTTACAAGCATCCCTTTGTAAAGAGTCAATTTATCATTCTACTCCATGCCTTTGTACTTTGTGATAGAAAGGGTGTTTGGTAGCTTCCATAGAAACTCCTAATGCTCTTCGGAAAGTCACATACTTATGAATTTCTGATTCTTGGTACAAAGTCAAAGACTTGTGAAATATTCTTGGATATTTGATGTAGTCAGGCATAAATACATCCATCATTCTTTGTATTATTTTCCAATATTTTTTCCAGATTATGTACATGCATTCCTTTTATGGACTCATATTTTTTTCACATAATTTGCTACAGAAGAGTGTGGAGCTCGATGAGTCATGTAAAATGCTATTAGTAAATAAACGGACTATTGTTTCGCATTATACTTTCTTCTATAGTTCCTTGCTCTGCCTAATGTCAACCATCAGAACTAATCAATATCTTGTTTATGTAAGAAGTTGCAACAAGCTAATGAAGATGAAAGTGTAAAAAAAGAAGGAGCAGGAGTGGAGGAAGTTACAGAATGCAATTCCCACGAAAAGGAAAAAGTAAGCAAGATTATTGTTGCAAACTAACACATTAAGATCATGTTAGATATACTTTTATCTTTTTGCAGTCAGTCGTTTTCATTGAGTATTATTTTAGTAAAAATGCTTAGTAAGATCTTGTGGAGTGAAAGAAATAGCAAGGTCTTACTACACTTTTTAAACTGTGCAGATCGTAGGCTAAGATTTCAAGAAGAGATATAAGAATTTGCATTGGTCTACAACTCCTCATGTTCATTTTCATCCTGCATCCTAATTAGTTCCCGAATTTGAGGGTATGATTAGCTATTATTTATTATGGTTTGCCACTGCATCTTACCCTTTAAATGTTGATTATAGTTATTTGTTGCAATTCATTGATGTTCTTGATGAAAGAATGATAATTTAAAAGGGATAGACCTCACTAATAAGGGGAATTGAAAATGTATAGTAAATGTATTTTGTGATACCGTTTGTAATTCTAGAGTATTATTGAGAGTTCAAGGGTGATGATAAATCAAGTACTGTCTACGCAAGAAACTTCTGATAATTATTTTCTTCTGATGAAGTGTCTAATACATTGCATGAGCCTCTATAGTTGTAATACAATTGAAAATTAATATTTGAAGTTTTTTTTATTGGGATAATCCTCAATAGTCAAGACCTATTTATCCTTTGATAATTAAGGGAAATTATCTTACATAAAGAATCATTTGACTATTAAGGTAGAATTTTGTTATTCGTACATTATACCGTACTACATATGTTATTTACCATTGAGAAGATCTGAATTTTGTTACTACTTTTTAAATATACATTATAGTTCACAACGTGTTTTGACATTATTATACATGCACTCATTGATAATATATTCTTCTGTAAAGTTTTTGTTGAATCATATATTTATTAACTTTTATAGGTAAAGGAAATGAACGAGGGGATGATAGAAAAAATGAAGACAATGCATATTATTGATTGATTGTTACTAGGCTTTCACATGTCTTGGGATATTTTATATTTTGGGACAAAATTTATGTATCTAATTATCTGTTTTGTGAAACATTATTAGATCTTTTGTGTTTATAAGTGGATACCACGAGTTGGATATGCTGAATTATGTTTAATATTTTTATTTTGTGATTTATAGAAATTCTATTTAAATATATGATTTATCAATTATTTTTTGTTTTACTTGAGGATTGTAATAGATTTCATAAACCATTTCAATACAAATTATTGAAATTTGGTAAAAACTCATTGCAATATCTAGGCATAACCGTTGCTATACCCTAAAAGTTGTTGAATAAATTGTTATTGGAACGGTTTGAACCGTTCCATTAGTATAAATAATTGTTGCGCAAGAATGACCATTGGCAATATCAGTAAAACCGTTGCAATACACAATACATAAACCATAGGAAACGATTACACAACCATTGCAAAAACCCGTAGCAGTACACCTATAGAAACGCGAGCAAATGAAACGGTTAATGAACCGCTGCAATAGCTCTAATGCAATGGTTTTCCAATCTACTGCAACTGTTTTTGAGGTGTTGCCATAGGCCTATTTTATAGTTGCGCAAAGTTGGACGAGGACTTGCTTGAAAATTTTTTGGGAGTACCCAGGGGTGGGATCAAGAGCGTTGTTGGAAAAACTTGCAGTGTATAATTTGTCAAGGATTCCTCAAAGATTCCTAATGCTCGTCGTGCTGGGGTTCTGAAGAAAATCATGAAAGGTGAGTATCAGTTGGTTTGTCGACAAAGTTCTTCTTCCTCGATCTGAGATAAAGATTGTGGCCTCTGCAACTGATTTATTCATCATGGAGTCACTATGTAAGTTTGAACCATTGGATCTTACATCTCTTATGATGGAACACTTGTACAAAATAGTAATAGAACACAAGGGAAAACATGGCATGGGCTATGACTACTTTCGGACAAATGTTTTTCACCATTTCAACATCGCTGTGGGAGTGGGTAAAATTTGTACTGCCAAGCAATAGTTCACCCTAAGCACTCTGGTGGAATGTTAGTGTGTTAAAAGGGAAGGGAAATCCACTGAGTAAGGTCTATCAGTTGATCAAGGAGCAGGACCAATTAAAGCATGAATTGGATGTGATGACTCTGCTAGTGAGCAACAAAGAGGCTGAAATTTCTCTTCTGAGGGTAGAAATGCTAAAAGCACAAACATAGGGACCTGGTACTGAGGTTGTCAAGGAGTTACAAAAACAAAATGATGAGCTCATGGCAAAGGTTGCTGCTATGATCAAGGATAATGATGCAGCGAACTCTAGGCTCACCCTTCACATTAACTCCCTCTCTTATATGCCTCCTTCCTCTTAGTCCTTCATGTGTCTTTTTTTGGTGTGGACAGTGTCCGAGGTTCTCAGTTATCAGTTTAACTTAAATGTATCGACTATTGATTTTTGTTGTGCTTATGCAATGGAATCATGTTTTGTTGTGGCGAAATTCAGTTGCTTTCTGTCTTAATAACTGTGTTGGTGTTGTCCTTGACTGTGATTTCACATATCAATCTTACTTGTTTTGTTGGTTTACTCCACTACTTTTTTATGATGCCAAAAGGGGGAATCAATTGGGGGTGTTCAGATGGTTCTTAGGTTGATGTGAGCGACAGGGGAATGAAACAACAGATAAATAAGAAGTGTGTCTACTCGATAGGGGGAAGAAAATGCAGGCACTATAGTTTGTCATCATCAAAAAAGGAGAAAATGTTATTTGTAGTTTTGATGATTTGACAAATCCACAGACCTTATGAAGGGACCTGGTCCATGATGTTACAAATTCTCTCTACTACCCGGCTAGAAAAGGTACAAGTGGTTGGTGCAAAGTCTTGAACCGATGACTTGACAAAACCAGGGACCTTGTGAAGGGACCTGGTCCTTGGTGCGACATACTCCTCACTGCCAGGCTGGAAAAAGTACAGTTGGTTGGTGCACAGTCTCCAACTGTGGCAGAAAGTGCAGGGACCTCGACGAATGGCATGGTACCGAAGGTTGTGACTATTTTTCATTAACCTAATGTCCAATAGTTACAACCTTAGTTTTTGCAAGTTGATAAAGCTTTCAATAAATCTTACAAAAGCTGTGAAGATTCATCCTCAAGATCATATTTGAACAAGATAGAGCTACAAGCTTAGTGGTCTTAGGATTTATTCATATTCGAACAAGATAGAGCTACAAGCTTAGTGGTCTTAGGATTTATTCTTCTTAACATACATTCTAAATATGATCCTACGTTTATAAAGGAATCAGATAGTTGTTTGGTTCTACATTCTAAATTTGTTTGAGTTAACTGATTTAGTGGGCAGTGTTGCATCTGTCTAGGGAAAATCTAAATAGTCTAGAGTTAGGTGTTTTAGTAGGCTTTGTTGTATCCGCTTGAAAAAGTCTAAGTTATGTAGGGGTGATAGCTTAGTGGGCAGTGTTGTTTCTGCTTAGGCTCTTCCACTACAAGAAAAGGGTGAATGACATGGGGATATTCCTGCGGATTAGCATGAAAATTTGCAGGAAAATAATTTTTTTGTGGATTTTCATACTAATTCCTAGAAAAATCCCATGTAATTCACAGTTTTGTTGTAGTGTTTAGGTAATAGGTAGATTACTTGATCGTGAGATTACTAACATTTTCTCACATTGGTTGTAACTGGGTTCACTTTTTCTTTAGGAAAATTAGTGAAGCAGTTGAAAATCATGTGCAACATGTCGTGGGTTTACTCCCTTGAGCAAGGATGTTTCCACGTAATTTGCTTGTGTTGTGTTATTATTGTTATTTACTTTGCAATATCTATCAAGTTCAATCAAGGGACCTGGTCCGTTGACTGATAGTGGATGCACACATTCTATCAGTTGGGAAGAGCACCATTCTTTCTCCAAATCATTGATGCAAACAACTACCCAAAATGCTGCTCTAGTTTCGTGATGGATGTAGAATGTGAGTCCACCGGTTGCCTGATATTTCAGAATTCATTTTTTATCTCTTCCACTCTTGAGTCTTTAGATCCGACTCTTTTCAGTACATTTGCTAATATATCCTCCATCATTGAATTGAAGAACCAAGTGCCTACTCTATCTCTATTTCTAGGAGAGATGTAAACACCACTTTAATAATTTAATACCTTTCCCTTTTGTTCCAGTTACCTTGCTCTTGGTTTCCAGACCTATCAGCACAACCATCATTTTGAAAACTCTTACCTTGCAGTGACGGAGCCAGACATTTTATGAAGGGGGTGCAAAATTTTAGTGAGTTTTGATCACTAATTAATAAACTTAAGGTTACCAAGGATCCAACCTACAACCTCGGGCATTCAAACTTCTAACTTGCTCTTTACCACTGAGTCAAGGACTCTAATCATGTTAGGTGTGTGCAAACATATGTATATATTAACAGTTTCAGTAATATGACCTCTCTCTATATATACGGTATAATTTTCCAGCGAAGGGTGTTCACCTGTACACCCATCATTAGCTGTAGCTCCGCCCCTGTTACCTTGATTTTGAGAATCATAACCTAGGTTTCGTGAGTTACAGTTATGAAAAACCCCGTGTTGATCATATACTTGGCATTTTTATCGAAGTCGGGCTCATTTTCCTCATTTCGGGTTGCAGCTCCAACTGCATTTACTTTTTTTGCTTTCCCAGATAAAAGGTGTATGGTTAGCAGATAGATCTGTGTTTTCACATGGGCCATTGGCAGGTCACGTTCTTCTTCTCTCCTTCGCATCTCCGCTACCAATAAAAATGTGAACCGTGCTAAAATTTGATACTTCAAACATATACATCAGTTAAGAGGTATAAATTGTCAAAGTCAATTGAAAACTAAACAAGAGTTGAGGTCGATCCCATAGGGAATACAGAAGAAACAAGTCTACTAGTTTTTATGTTCAGTTGCAGTTGATTCTTCTAGAATTAATACTAAATGCATAAAGTAAATTAGGTTTTGATTTGGTGTTCAAGTGACTAATTCTAACATGAATCCAGTTGTAACAGTAACAACCGGTAGTTTCAAGGTTTAATAATCAATTATAGTAGACAAGGATTTTATAAAAATAACAGTCTCTCAATACAATGCATGCATTATTAGCAAGTTAAGTACACCTAAATGATTGCCAGCCCTATTTTGTAAATAACTGTTCGCAATATTATCTCATGCTTTCTCATTTACAGAACTACTCCCTCTCGGTTTCAAATCTTCAAAACAAGTTATTCGATTGTGACTCACAAATAGGGAAGTTGTTTGCTGAAAATGATAGTGACTCCTTTAGATTTTTGCTTCCAGGACAGTGAGAAGAGATCTTCTCAGCAATCATATTTAGTGAGTCACGAAAAATATAGATTCCTCACTGAAATTTTCTGAACCAAATGGCAAACTAGACAGTTGCAAGGGAGAGAAAGATTGGGTTCGCCTAGTGGCTTCAGTGAGTCGCCGGAAAACTATTCAAGTCGCCTAAATTTCTTGAATTTTCTCCCACCTACACAAGAAATACACATTACTGGAAAACACTTAACACATGGTTTCCTCTCAAGAAGCGCACGAGTTAACATCACAACACGATTTGGACATTCTACCATGCATTGTCAAAGTACACTTAAACTTGGAGCCGTCTATGTTTACAATTACAATGGCTCCATTTCATAACACTCATGTGACCTTGAATTGCTAAGTCTATGTTGAATTTAGATTTTCCAGGAAGAATGTCAACCGGGAATTGAATAGGAAAACGTCCTCAGCTACCCAAAATTCCCTGTGTACGGTTTTAGCATTATGCCATTGTTTTATCCTTTTCTTTTAGAAGACTGAGATCTTGTATGACTTTATTTGAAATTCTTCAAACTCTTGGATTTTAATTACCTGATTTCTCAATCAATCTCCCAATTGAGATTCATGGTCTCAATCCCCACAAAGCTTTGTGTTCCAACTCCATAAGCAAATGACAAGACTTTCCGAATACTTGCTGATAAGGAGACATTCAAATGGGAGCTTTAAAAGTTTTACAATAGGTCTAAAGATCATAATCAGTCCTCCTTGACCAATCAATTCTATTATTATTCACCATTTTAGAGAATATGTTCTTGATCTTTCGATTAGACACCACAACTTGCCCACTTGTTTGGGTATGATACAACATAGAAAGATTATTATTCACCCTATATTTAGACAAAAGAGATTCAAATTTTCGGTTACAAAAAGGGAGCCCCCGTCAATAATTATGGATTGACTGGTACCAAATCTGGTAATGATGTACCTCTCAAGGAATTGAACTACTTTTCACCCCCTTTTTGTTAGTTATAGTCACTGCTTCTACCCACTTTGATTCATAATGAAAATCCACAAAAATGTATTTGTTATCGAAAGAACTCACAAAAGGTCACATTAAATCTATCCCTTAGACATAAAAAAAATCTCAACTTCAAGAAAGAGAAAATTCATGTTATTGAGAGATACCTCCTTGCATTTGGCATTTGACACAATTTAAAAAAATCTATGCATCTCGATTTAAAGTGGGAAAGTAGTATCCACATTTGAACACTTCTGATGTTATACGAATTCCCCCATGATTCCCACCTTCTTCTGATGCATTGCAAGTCCATAGGATTTCCTTGACTTTAAATTCCTGGACACATCGCCGGATTATGTTGCCAGCACATTCCCTAAACTGATATGGTTCATGAGAAAAATACTTTTTCAATTCAAAGAGGAACATCTTCTTTTGATATCAACTCATCCCATCAAGAACAATTCCACATACAACATAATTAGCACTGTCTACATAACACGATGTTTAATCATGATAAAGAATCATTACCATTTTATCACGAAAAGTTTCATCTATCTCTCTTTCTTTAGTTATTACAACATTTTGTTCAAGACGACAAAAATTGAAAGAAACTTGGCTTGGTCTCCTTCTTTGGCATTAAGTATCTAAGAGAACCATGGTCGGTGTGAAAAATAATTTAATACACAATAAATAAATTCTAAATTTATCGAAGCCATGCACAATATCTAGAAACTCTTGTTCCTTTACAATAAAATTCTTTTGAGCACAATTCAGTACTTTGCTAGCATTATAGATCTGGTAAAAAGGTCTTTTCTTGCATTTCCAAGGACAACACTAAGAGCCACACCACTACAGTCATACATCATCTCAAAGGGAATACTCTTATCTAGAGTAATAATAATTCTGTATGAGATGATTATTTTTCTTCCAAAATTAAAAACTCCTTCACATAATTAGCATTGAATTTAAAGATACTTTCTTTCTCAAGCAACTTGCAAAAAGAGACCGCCACCTTGTAGAAGTCCTTTATGATCCGTCGATAGAACCCTCCATGTCTAATGTAACTCCGCACCCCTTCACTAAAATTGGAAGAGACAAATTAGAAATTACATCAATTTTCACTTGGTCAACATCAATTACCTTTCCTGAAATTATGTGTTCTAGTACACTCTCTTCTTTTACACTGAACTGACATTTCTCTCAATTAACAACAAATTATTCTCAAACTACATTGCATCACTCTACTCAAACGGTTTAAACATTCGTCAAATGATCACCCACC
Source organism: Solanum sitiens (assembly GCA_016801875.1). Taxonomy (NCBI): domain Eukaryota; kingdom Viridiplantae; phylum Streptophyta; class Magnoliopsida; order Solanales; family Solanaceae; genus Solanum; species Solanum sitiens. The sequence goes on from JABWTJ010000256.1 coordinate 1,024,066, forward strand.
ACGGTTAAATCATCCATGAATACCTCCACTGAATCTTCTATCATATAAACAAATATTGTAACATGACCCTTTGCGATGTTTTCAAAGCATTACACTGAGTTGAATTCGCTTGAAGGTGAATTTCCCATATGGGAATGTAATGGCGGTCTTTTATTGATCTTCTAGGCAATGGAAATTTGGGTGATAACAATGAAATTACTGGTAAAACAAAAATTAAACAAGTAAGTGATCATTAGCAATCTAAATTTTTTGAGTTTTTTCTGAATTTTGATGAGTTGTAAGATAAAAAAAACCCATTTTTCTCAATTTTATCAATTATTTAATAATTATTAATATCAATTTTAGTATTTGGATTACTGTTGGTATCGATCAATAACCAAAGATTTGAGCTCGGAGTCGAATGCCAGAAAGAATAATGTATCAATAATTGAAAAGATATAAAATTACAAACTAATAGTTTGAATTAAAATGAACAATAAAAAAATATAATATCAAGAGGGTTTTACTAAGAAGAAAAGATGGGGGCAAAGAACTTTTCATGCAAGGAACTAAACGACCTTTGCAAAAGGGAAGCTAATTGACATTCAAAAGATCCATTACAACTTAATATTATGTGAATTCATTCATCAATAGAGAGACGATATTCATGTCAAGCACAAACATGCATTTCAGTAATAGCTTGGATTTTAAAAAGCGGAAAATAGAAGAAATTAGGGCTAATGGTAGAGATCTATGAGTCCATTCTATTGATTATAGAAGGTTTTACGGGCCGTATATGAACTTTTACGAAGGGTGCTGGATTGGTGAAAGATCAATTCTAAGTACCTCATCCTTTGGTTTACCAGTTCGGTCCATCGAACTATCTATGTTTCATAGACGGGTTTCATAGAAACTATCATAACTTAATGAAATTTCTGGATTAATGTTGAGTTCTACCATTAGAGTCTAAGGGTCGTAGGAAGTACTATACACCATAGAAGTTTTCCATAAAAAGTTTTGTAATTCTGAGGTCCATGTACTTGGTCTATGGTTGACTAGTACGGACCATAGAAAATAGGTCACACATGTAGACCAGTTGAACAGTTATTTTCTAAGGGCTTTTTGGTAAGCTTATAATATTTATGTTTGATTCAATTCTAAGCCTTCTATAAATCTTTTAAATCCTAAAACTACCCACTTTAAAACTCATTCCCTTATTTCCCCAAAACCCAACCAAATTCACTCTCCTAAATTCCATCTTCCCCTTAGGAGAAATAAGAATTTAGCATTTTTTATGTGCATCACTTCACCAATCATCTTGGGTTTTGAGCATTAAGGTATGCGGGTTTTCACCCATGGAGTCCATTTCTCCGTGGGTCCCCATGGGTTTCAATTTGTCAATTCAATTTCAATTTATCAAGATTAGGGTTTTTCATAAATATCGTTTGTTCAGTTAATATTCAATTATTGTTTTTAAATCTTCTATTTCATGATTTTATGTAATTACATGATATTGATATAACTATGCTTTATCCATGACTTTTATATATTAACTTATGAAGAACTAATGAACCTATGAGCTATGATTTTGAAAAGCCATGCATGTTCTATGAAAATGATTATTATGATGATAGTTTTCTTTCTTATGAGATTATCAATTTTATATTTAAATGTTTTCTCATATACGAATACGATCATGATTATTTAAGGTATATCTCACATAAGGATTCAAAGGTTTTCTCACATATTCTATGGTTTTATTTTTAAGATATGGATCAGTATTGACGATTGTCTTTCATTTATTATAATTATATGTGAATTTTATCTATTATATTGGGATTTTGACATAGAACCGAGAGGGATTCAAGGTTGAGGCTCAAATATAATAATCTCTAGTAGCAACCTCTGGTCCCTAACTATGTGTCTATTTAATATTGACTTAAATGACCTAACTTGTGGATCCACTTAAACAAAAAATGATGTATAGAGATTCTACGTGGGAATGTAAAATCCCCTTCTTTCAGTATGAGGGATATACTAGATATCATGATATAGCTCTCATGGTACTATTGTTAGTCAAAGCTAATATCCCACTACATGGATATGCTACTTTGAAGCTTTCTCACATCTCTTATTTCAAATGCATTGATCGCATTTAATCAATTATATGTGTCCCTTCCTTAAGCTTTTAAATGTTCAAATATCCATCATGCATTACATGTTTTAAACTAGTCATGCTACCATGTTTATTTTATTTATATTGTCCTATACTAAGTACATTCCATGTATTAATGCAAATGTTTTCCTACATTGTTTCGCCAATTTAGGGTCCAACCCTCCCAATTCTCACACTCGTTCTTAGTTGATCAATCTACCAGATTTAAGAGTGGGTGAGTCTTCCATTTTTTTTTTATGAATGAGACACTTTTACTTGTTTTATGTCTTTCTAGTTTTTTGATGATGTATGTGGTGCATGGGTTACGTATCAACTATTTTTTTGATGTGTAGATTGCTTTTTGAGGCTTTTGGTAGGCTTTTTCTTTGTCAAACTCTTTTACATATAAGATTGTTACTTTTGAAATCATTATCTATATTTACTTGTATAATGCATGCTAAGGTGTTTGTGTAAGAATTTTTGGGGTTCTTTATGCCATGATACACCTATGGTATACTTTGACTCGTGAAAAACATGGTATTTAGAGCACAAGGTTTAAAAATGTCCTAGTATACTTCAGATACCACATCAAATAGAGTCTTAATCATGAGTGTGAAGCTCACCACATTTATGGATAAAAGTCTATAATATGTTAAGGAATTTTGAATTTTTCGCCACTATTAATTCATATGATGTAGTTTAATTCTATATGTATCTAAGTCATATCTGATGTGCTTCAGGATATGGACACTCGGAGAGCATATTTTATAAGGAACACGAATGAGAATGTGGAACATGAATATTCTAAGCTCTTTAAGATCCGCCCAACTTGTTGGCCAAGAAAGTGGCTAATGCAGAGTTTTGAGCTTCTTTTCAAGTGTTGGCTCAAGCTATGAGGGGGAAAGCCAATAAAGAGGCTAATTTAGCTCGTGAAATCAAATTTTGGTACAGTGGAAACTTGAGTGAGGGATTTCACTAGAATGAGTCCTCCAGAATTAAATGGTGCGAGGTTTGAGGATCTTCTTGTAACTACCAAAAAAAATGAACTATGTTGGACTAGAGCTTCACTTGTATTTTAAAGTCTGTTAAATAGGTAATTTATTGTGTAAATTATTTTATAGGTCATTTCGGTTTAGTTTGAGGTCAAACGTCAAGGAACAACTAAGACATTCGGAGACTAGTCGTCTATGTGTGTGCGTGTGCCTATGTGTTTTGATGGAAGTTTAGGGTGTTGTTTGAGGTCTAAATCAGTAAAGAGGAACCTAGGAAAGATAAGCATGTTTAGGGGTTTAACGTCCAGGTAAAAATCCTCCAAAGACCCACGAGGGGCCCTTGAGGAGGACCCCATCCTCAAGCCAAAAAGCTGCCTGGCAGCATCAAACGACGACCATAAATGACAGCCAGTCAACCATTTGACGGCTCATCAATGGTGGGCGTCGATCATGCCTGCAGGTTTTGAGTCTCTATAACAAATGATGGATCCCCATTGGCGGGTTTTCATTCCATTGACGTTCCGTTGTTGTGGATGTCGAATGGGCACCTGCAAAAGTTATTAAGTTGCAGCCAACTTAGGGGTGAGTTGGTAAATTCACCCCAAGTTTTTTTAAGTGCATGGACGGGTTTTTTTTGGTGTATTTATATATTTTAGGAGTATTAAAGTGATTAAAACCTCTCTTAGACCCTAACACCTAAATCAAAAACATTCCCTCCCAAAGTTCTCTCTTAGAAAACCCCATGGAACCTTGAAAACAAGATGGAGCTAGAGTTGTGGATTCTGATGGATTTCTTATTCAATTCTCTTGGGATTTCTTCTAATAAGGTATGGGAGTTCTTTATATAAGGCTTTATATCACCTTAGAGCCAATTTCAAAGTTATTTCAAAGATTTCAATGTTATGAAAAAGTTCAATTTTCACTCTAGCTCAAGGGTTCTTGCATGAAACATTTTCAAATCATTAGATTTGATATTATTGATGTTATATTGATGTTTTCCAATTAAAATCTCCATGAACCCTATATCTTCTCAAATCTATAAAATTTGGCTTATGAAGTGGGTCTATTGATTATGATCTAATGTTGATAGAATTGAGTTTAGTTTATGATGTATTGTTGATTTCAATGTTTAATTATACTATTATATTGTGAATTGTTTGAGATGTTAAGTAATGTTGATCTTGGCTATTGGAAGAGGGTAAGTTGACCTAATTCCCTTATTTAATGTAGAATTGATATAGAAATGCTATTGATTGGTATGGTCTACTTATGATGGTGGTATTTACTTGTTGTACTTATTATGATCATGGCCTTGTCGGCATTATTATGTGAATTGTAGTAGTATAATGTAATGGTATATATGAAGGTGCAATGTGAAGTTGGTTATGTTAAGTAATGTGACTATGTATAAGGTGTTATGGCTTATATGAATGTATAAAGTGAAGTCATTATGTGGTATATGTGTGGTATTGTGTAATGATCATAATGTGAAGGTGTTTATGTGATATTGAGGTAATCTTGTGTAAATCTACGTGATATGGTGAATGAAATCATGTTCCTCTAAATGTTGGTATGTGATGATGATATACTAATAAGAGTCTTTGTATATTGATATGGTGTCTTGTTAGGTAGACCTAGTTGTCCCTACTTGATGCATGAGAGTTATGTGAATATGATATGTTGACTTGGTAGGCTTAGGCACCCTTGTCATGTATGCATGAATGAATTAAAAGAATTTTAAGAATGTAAAACCTTGAATATGAAAAGAAGGTTAAGAATGTGAAATCTTGAACATGAAAACAAAGTTAATAAGAAGCCATTAAGGAATAGACCTAAATGGTGCCTCCTTCTTAAGTGGAATGATGGACTTAGAGGTAGGTTTTCTAGAACGGCATGCAACCATCTTTAAGAAAGTCATAAGAGCTATCCAAATGATCCTTGATTGGTAGACCATTGTGGATCCCTTTTTGGCAATGGTATTATGGGTCGGTAGGCCAAATAAGGGCGCCCGCTGTAATACAATTATGTGATTGAATGACTCTATGAGAACAAAGGCAAAGCACCAAGTGGATATGCTTGTGGTGGTAGCTTTACTTGAGATCATACTAGAGTACAAAGAATCCCTTGATATCCTTTAACCATGTGCCAACATGGGATGTGTCCTAGTTCTACCCTTGGCAAGTAGTACACCTGCCACAATGTGGGGTCTTTATGACACCGGATTCCAAACCTAGCTAGTGTGATCTATGTCGGTTAATACCTATTTTCATCATGTGGGATGTGCACTCTAGTATTGGAGAAGTTCTACAACGTGTATATAGTGGAATGGGACGCTATCTACACATGACACGAGTAGGCTTTGAAGATGGTAGAATGAGTTCCCTAGGTCTTCTAAGACCATTATGTGAAGTCCCCTAATTGATTAGTTGTCTCTTAATGGCTAAATTGAATAATGTTAACTTCGTTAAAGTATGTTGGATAGAAAGGGTCTTATCTAGGGTGGCTTTAAGGATTACATAGGTGTCCTTGAAGAGGGTGTATGGGAGGTATCTTCATGTCTTACTCAAGTGAGTCTTAGAGTAAACTTACATAGAAAGTCTAAATGATGAAAATACTTACTTGTTGAATATGGAATTAAGTGCTATATGTTGGTGCTAGTTGAATATGTCTTATATGTGATTGTTGACTTGTATTATGTCTCTTAAACTCCTATGATGAAAGTTTTTTTTTATCAAATGTCATGAAAGAATGTTTCTATACTAAATGTCCCTTTTTGCATGGTTTTTGCATGGCTTCCATACTCGGTGCATTAAATGTGCCAACCCCTTCTTTTCCCTTTTTGACAAAAGTGTAGGGATTGGAGGTTTGGTATGCTATGGATGATGGATAGGTGATGTACTGTGGTTTTACGGTACTTTCAATGCTTTTTCCTTAAGTTTAGTGTGTGTCTAAGGCCTTTTTTGTAGTAGTTGTAATGTATTTTTCTTTGTGTTTGCAGGAAAAACTGTCCAGAATGAAAACGCTGAAGATGTGCTGAAAATTGCAGAAAAAATGACCTACGGAGCCATCGACGGTCCGTAGGTGGAAACTGTCGCCATGAAGATGTTATGCTGCCAAGGAGAGATCGGGGAATGCTGACTAAGTGTGGGTCTACGAAAGGGATGACGGTCCGTCGTCTCATCGATGGACCGTCCTAGTGATCCGTTGGTGTTAACAGAATGTAGCCCCAGTACCCGATTTGAAAAGATTCTAAGTGTGGAGCAACGAAGGCCATCGACGGACCGTCGTCCTATCAACGTACTGTCATCTTGGTCCGTCGATGGTAACAGAGAGTTGGAGAAGAAATCAGTTGAAAATAGAGTTGAAGTATGGACCGACGGAGGCATCGACGATCCGTCGTTGGCTCGACGGTCCGTCGGTCAGGTCGTCGACGCGAGACACGTTTTTGAACTGATTTTCCTTATTTAGTTTTTCCTTTATGTTTAGGATTCTTATATTACAAATAGGACCAAAAACCTCGTTTGGGGGTTAGACTCTTTGGTAATTTTCAGATTTGTATTGTTGGTTGTTGAATTTTGGGTTTTGGAAAATACTTCACTTTTCTGGAATCGATTCTTACAATATTTTGATTATCTGGATTTTCTTCAAACTTGGTAAAGTAAGTACATGAATTCTTGAATCGGTTAGTTTTGAGGATGATGATAGAATGCAACATTGTAGTGCTATTTCTACAAGGTCTCTCGTGCAAAAGAAAGAAGATCCGGGTGATTTCACTATTCCATGTACAATCGGGTTGTTACACTTTGCTAAAGCATTATGTGATCTTGGGGCAAGCATAAATCTCATGCCTCTATCCATCTACAAAAAGTTGGGTTTGGGTGATCCAAAGCCCACTGCGATGTGGCTACTGATGGCCGATCGAACAGTGAAGAGGCCTATTGGGATACTCCACGATGTGCTAGTGAAGGTGGAGTCATTCATATTTCCGGCCGATTTTGTGATTGTTGATTGTGAGGTCTACTTTGAGGTGCCTATTATTCTTGGAAGGCCATTTCTTGCTACCGGTCGTGCCTTGGTTGATATGGAGAAAGGGCAAATGAAGTTTCGATTGAACAATGAAGAAGTGACTTTCAACATTTGTAGGTCCATGAGGCAGAGTGGTGAGCTCCAATCGGTATCTGACATATCTTACAGGGTTGAGAGTTCGTCTGAGGTACAAATATCCGATCGCTAATAGTAGTTGGGTATGCCCTGTTCAGTGTGTGCCCAAGAAAGGGGGAATGACTATGGTCCCCAATGAGAAAAATGAGCTTGTTCTGATGAGGCCGGTGACCGGATGGAGAGTGTGTATGGATTACCGGAAACTAAATGCATGGACTAAGAAAGACCATTTTCCTATGCCCTTCATGGATCAGATGTTGGATAGACTTGCAGGTAAAGGGTGGTACCGTTTTCTTAATGGCTATTCGGGTTACAATCAAATCTCTATTGGACTGGAAGATCAAGAGAAAACCACTTTTACTTGCCCTTATGGAAGTTTCGCGTTCAAGAGGATGCCCTTTGGGTTGTGTAATGCACCGGCTACTTTTCAGATATGTATGATGTCCATATTTTTTGATATGGTGGAGGACACCATTGAGGTATTTATGGATGATTTTTCTGTTGTTGGTGAATTGTTTGATCATTGTTTGAGTCACTTGTCTGAAGTTCTCAAAAGATGTGAAGAGTACAACCTTGTGCTAAACTGGAAAAAAAGTCACATTATGGTGAAAGAGGGTATTGTATTGGGCCACCGCATCTCAGAGAAGGGTATAGAGGTTGATCGAGCTAAAGTCAAGGTTATAGATAGACTTCTTCCACCCATCTCTGTAAAAGGTGTGAGGAGTTTTCTTGGGCATGCAGGTTTCTATCGGAGGTTTATCAAAGATTTATCAAAAATTACACATCCTCTGTACAAGATGCTTGAGAAAGAGTGTAAATTTTAATTTGATGAATCCTGTCTGAAGGCATTTGGAGAGTTGAAAGAGAAGTTAGTATATGCGCCCATCATTATTTCTCCGGATTGGAGCAAGCCATTTAAGGTGATGTGTGATGCTAGTGGGGTTGCGCTTGGCGTGGTATTGGGACAAAGAAGGGATAAAATCCTTCACCCCATTTATTATGCTAGTAAAGCCCTTAATGAAGCCCAAAAGAACTACACCATGACTGAACAAGAGCTCCTTGCGGTGGTCTTTGCTTTCGAGAAATTTCACTCCTATTTACTTGGCACTAGAGTTATAGTGCATACTGATCATTCTGCCTTGAGATATTTGATGGCAAATAAGGATGCGAAACCGAGGTTGATTTGTTGGGTTTTACTATTGCAAGAATTTGACTTTCAAGTGAAGATAGAAAAGGGACCAAAAATCAAGTGGCCGATCACTTTTCCCGATTAGAAGATGAATCAATGCGAGAGTTAGGTGAAAAGCTGAAATTGATGATACCTTCCCTGATGAGCATGTATTGGCTTCTTTTCAAGACGTGATTCCATGGTTCGCGGATTTTGCGAATTACTTGTCTAGTGATATCGTCTCATCGGACTTGTCCTTTCATCAAAGGAAAAAGTTCATGCATGATGTGAAAAAGTTCTTTTGGGATGAGCCATATCTTTATAGGAGTTATGCCGATGGGCTTATTCGGCGTTGTGTACCGGAAGTTGAGATGTTGAGAGTTTTGGAGGCATGCCACTCCTCGCCTGTGGGTGGGCATCATAGTGGTATCCGGACAGCCCATAAAATCTTGAAATGTGGCTACTATTGGCCAACCATCCACCAAGATGCACATGAGTTCGCCAAGGCATGTGATAGGTGCCAAAGAGATGGCGGTATTTCTAGAAGGCAAAAGCTCCCTTTAAATCCCATTCTTGTGATCGAATTGTTTGATGTGTGGGGCATTGACTTTATGGGCCCTTTTTTGAGTTCTCATGGGATGAAGTACATTCTTGTGGCGGTTGATTATGTGTCGAAATGGGTGGAAGCCATAACACTTGCAAATAATGAAGGGAAGAGTGTCACCGCGTTCTTAAAAAAGAACATATTTTCCAGATTTGGCACCACAAGGGCCATTATTAGTGATGGGGGATCCCACTTTTGCAACAAGTTGTTCAAAGTATTGTTGGAGAAATATGGGGTTTGCCACATTGTGACCACGCCATACCATCCTCAGACTAGTGGGCAAGTTGAGGTGTCAAACAGAGAAATCAAGCAGATTCTGGCAAAAACGGTGAATGTGAATAGAACGGATTGGTCAAAGAGGCTTGATGATGCTCTTTGGGCCTACCGAACAGCATACAAGACTCCCATAGGCATGTCCCCATACCAACTTGTATATGGAAAAGCTTGTCAGTTGCCAGTTGAGTTAGAGCATAAGGCCATGTGGGCAATGAATAAACCGAAAATGGATTGGAATGAGGTTGTGGAACAAAGGTTAAATGGGTTGAATGAGCTTGATGAATTTCCCTTAAAGGCATATGAAAGTTCAGCCCTCTACAAAGAAAAGATGAAGAAGTACCATGACCAAAACATTGAGAAGCGCAATTTTATGGTTGGGGATTTGGTGCTTTTATTCAACTCTAGGTTGCGCTTGTTTTCGGGCGAACTCAAGTCCAAATGGACTGGTCCATTCTTGATCACCCAAGTTTTCCCTCATGGAGCGGTTGAGTTGGAGAATAAGGAGGGTGTAAGGTTCAAGGTGAATGGGCAGCGAATCAAAATCTACCTTGGGCATGTTGAAAAGGCGAATGAAGTGATCGAGGCATACCATCTTGATGAAGTCTGAGTAATCAAGAGTCCTGCGTCGTGCCGCGACGTTAAATCAAGCGCTGATTGGGAGGCAACCCAATATGTATCCTCTAGCCAACAATATGTTTTTCATGATATTATAGGCGTAGTTGCATTATTTCTGTTTTTCTAACTTAATGTCACGTATTAATTTTCTTTTATTTTTTTTAGAAGTGTTGGCTAGAGAGCAAACTAGGGTCCGTGTCTAAAGAGTGTCCAGAAAATACAAAAAGATTAGCTTATTGGGTGTTCAATGTGCAGGGACCAAATCCCCAGAAATCTGTAGAAAATTGGTCTGGTGTACTAATCGATGGACCAATCAACGGACCATCGTCCTGTCGACGGAGCGTCGTCCTGTCGACGAACCGTCGGTAGGATCCGTAGATCCCATGTTTGTTTCTTTAATTTTTCTAAGTTAGGGCACATTCGATGGAGTAGTCGATGGACCATCGACTGACTTACGGTCCGTCGACGGGGAATCGTCAATTCCTCCGACCCACTAAACCGACCCGACCCGACCGGCTATATATTAAAATTTTAAACTTTTCAGTTACCCACCCTTTCAAATACCTTCCCCAAACTGTTTCCTCCCCATTTCCCTTCAACTTCCCCACTTCCTCACCCATTAACTCCCATTTCTATCAGTCAGATTCTCCTCTTCCCCAAATCTCCATCAGTTTCCCAAATCCCTTCTTTTCCCCAATCTTCCATCTTCGTTTGTCTTCTGCCCGGTCGGTTTTTGAGGTCGCTCTTTGGTGTTTCGTACTTGCGAGAATTCATCCCCTCATTCCCTACACTATAGTATACAGGTATGTATTTCTAATCTGCTCTATTTACTCTCGTTACTTTACATGCTAAATTGCTGGAATACGATAGTGGGTCTTGAATTTGGGACACCTTTGCATGCTTAAAATCTTCAAACTTAATTCCTAGTCCCTTAGAACAATGAAAGTGAATGGGATGGGGGTGTATTGTCTAATAATTGTTCTGTTTTGAGTGTTGTTGTTTCCTACTTAGGGTTTGATAGTCTGTGAGAATCTATGTTTAAAACTACGATAATTCATGCCCTAGGAATGATGAAATGCTTTGTTAAATGCTAGAGGAACTTAATGTTTCTTAGATTGCTCTGATATTGTTCTTAGGGGGGCAACAATGGCTGCCAAAATTCTGTCCCTGAAAGACAGAACGAGACCCCATCGACAGACCGTCGTTGGGGTCCGTCAACAACATCTCCCTTGATTTGTCTAAGTGTCTACCCACGGGGGTTGAAGACGGTCCGTCGACCCATCGACATACCGTCTTGCATGACCATCGTCGGTAACAGAACCCTATTCTCTGAGGGTTTCTTGAAATTTGTCTAAGTGTCTACCCACGGGGGTACACGACGGTCCATAAACTGATCGACGAACCGTCCTGCATGACCGTAGACTCTATCAAAACCCTTATTTCTGAAGTTCCTCAAAACTTTTCTAAGGTTCCAACGACGGACCCCCACTGACGGACCGTTGTTCAGTCGATGGTCCGTCCTGTAGGTCCGTCATCCTTAATAGAAACTATGTTTCTTAAGAATCCAAAAACGTTTCTAAGGGTCCATCGACGGACCCCCACTGACGGACAGTCGTTCAGTATATGGTCCATCCAGCAGGTCTGTCGTCTCTATCAGAACCTTTGTTCTGAAACTTTTCTTAATAAATTTTCTAAGTGTCCACCGATGGACCCCCACTGACGGACTGTCGTTCCATCGATGGACCGTCGATGGTGTCCGTCAGACAGTCTGCAGTTCTGCACCACTACTTTGTTTTGTGTTCCACCTTTTTTTTTGAGTGTGTTGCATGCTTATAATCAAACTAATAACTCTCCTTTGCAGGTACCAATGGCCCCCAAGAAAGACTTAGTCTACTCTCGAGGACGTTCCAAGTTTGTCGCCCCTTCACGCTGGCTGTTGATTGGCTCATCCAACGATGAACGCTACCCCAAGTATGTGCCACCAGGCACACAGACACCTGCACGTACTGCTAGGACCACCAGAGGCAAGCCCACGAAGGTGGCATCCGACGTAGTCACTGCCTCCTAGTCTGATGAGGAGCGCACACTGACCGGCACACCGTACGGGTCTGCTGCATTTTTTGAGGGAGCGTCTGGCTCCGAGGAGGCTTCCGGGTCATAGGAAGCGTCATCTTCACATGGTGCCACTACTCCTATAGCACCTGCCCACTCTGCCTCGTCTGATGAGGCTGATAGTGCGGATTCCACCCCCGCACCCCAGTATGACATCCCTGCACCCATTGTTGATCAGCCAGACCGTTGGTGTGTAGATGGCCAATACCAGGTCTACAGGGATGCGAAAGTGCTCAAAGACAAGGGAGTCATGAATCGGACTCTGACAGTTGAGCGGCGACTTCTCACCGGGAGTCTTCCCACGATGCCGGCTATTCATGCCCTCTTCATCCGGCATCGCCTAGAGTGGACTGCCAGGAGTGTGGGCCATTAACGCGAGGATATGGTGAGAGAGTTCTACGCATCTTATGTGGCGACTCTCAGGGCTCGTTTGGACAAGCAGGCTACCCCCGCCAAATAAGCACCACTTGAGCATGTTCGTGTCTGTGGCAAGCTGATGGATATCTCCTTGCCCGCCATTCGCAGATTTTTATATGGTGATGACACTGATGCCACCAAGGCCCCGCTCACTCCCGAGTTTGACTATCAGTGGAAGCTCATAAAAGACGGTCGTTTACAGTGTGAGAAAGTGGTGAGAGAGACCACCAAGAGGTGGATAGCCCAGAATATCTCCGTGGATGGCGAGGGTGCTGATTGGGTACTGGAAACCGAAAGAGGAATAAAGAAGGCCAACCTCACATTCACGGCCAAATTCTTATGGCTATTGGTCCGTCATTGCCTCTCCCCACTTCTGCTGATAATATTGTTACATGGGATAGAGCAGTGTTGATAGCTGCCATGGTTGCTGGGTTCGAGGTGCACTTCGCGTGGCTGTTGTAGGCAGTCATTCATGAGAGGGCCTTTAAGTCCACCACTACTTACCCCTTTCCTTCCATGATTTTTGAGTTGTGCAGGTCTGCTGGAGTACGCATATTGATGTGCTCAAGACCCCGACTAGCATAGTGGATATCGGTCTCATCTGGGATAAGGCTAATGAGTTGGCTCCCAACAGAGGGCCCCGTATAGAGGTGCAGCCGCTAGGTGATAACCTGGCAGCCACGGTAGAGCAGGCCCAAGGGGCTGATCAGGCTACATCAGAGCCTACCGACAATACCCCGGTTGAGTCTATCCCGGGTACTAGCACCGCTTCGATCTCCTCCCGCTCTACTCCATCCGCAGCACTGGTCCCGCTTGCTAGGGTCCAGAAGTTAGAGGCCCAAATGTCCACACTTCTGCATCACATCCAGCCTTGGATGCAGAAGTCTATTGCTGAGGCAGAGGATCGCATCGAGAAGAAGATGGCCCAGCAGACTGAGAGGTAGATTATGGAGGTCCACCAGCGCCTTGACGCATTTGAGTTAAGGGTTCTTACCCAGCCAGACCCTACTGTAGATTTGACGACTCTCCAGGCTGCTTTGGCGAGTCTGAGAGCAGATATGGATGCCATACTGGAGGCTCGGGTGCCCGAGTTTGAGGCCCCAACTATGGAGCCTGTTGAGGATACGGTGATGGCTGCACTGTTCTCCACCACTGCTGTGCCATCACCTCAGCCACGGGAGCATACCAAAAGGCACCGATCTAGAGAGGATGATGAGACTCGAGCTAGGAAGAGAGAGCGTCTTGAGTTGGAGGCTGCGAGGAGAGCCTCGCTGATTGATGAGGAAGCCCGGCAGATGAGGGCTCAAGAGGTGGCTGCTGGGGCGTCTAGCTCCAGGATTGCTGATGTTTAGAGCAGCACTACTGAGGGTGTTGTTATTGCTGCGAACACTACTGATGGTGTCCCTACTACAGAGGGAGTGGGTTCCGGGAAACCGAACCCGCCAGGTTGTTGATCATCGGTGCTATGCGCCTCAGGTTTGCTTCACCTACCACCCTATTTTATATTGTTTATGCATTGGGGACAATTGCATGCTCTTTTGTAGGGGGTGGGGTAAATGGAAAGTGACTACTAGGGTGAAGTCTAAATAGCCCAACTCACGATCCTCTCTTGGGGTTTTCTTGCCTGTGTTCTTTTTTCCTAAGAGACTGGTTATTTTAATGTTGAACCGGCACGTTAGTATCTCTTGTACATAGTATAGATATGACATCTTAAGCTTGATGGCTAAATAAAATGATATCCTGATTTAGAGAAAATGCTTGCATGATTAGGCATAGTGAATGATGAATGTGTGGCTCTAGCATGACATAGAGATACACCACTGCATGACCTTCAATCTAAAGCTCAAACTAGGTGACTGATAATCTGGTAGGGTAATGAGGTGTTAAGTGAGTATGAGGAAAGTTGGATATTCCACCATTGGTACTGAGCTAGAACTTGCCCGGTTAGTCTTGGTAAAAGTAATCTGTGATAGACAATTAGGAAAGGATCATAGGCCCTTGTTCAAAGATAGCAAATCTTTAGCCTAGATAAAAGAAAACCAAATGAAATTAATCCCTTCTTGATCCAAATGATTTGAGCTTAAAATGGACTTTTCTTTTCTACCCAAATTTCTCTTTTCTGGGAACAATGTGTTGGCCTGGTCCCTCCTTGGACATGTGCACCTTAGCTTATTCCAAAAGCATAAGTTGAGGGTGGTTAATGCATAAAACAACCTCGTCTTGGCCCTGACCCAACCTTAGGTATTGTGTACCTTGACTCATGGAAAAGCCATGAGTTGAGGGTGGCTGTTATGAGGAATGCTCCGGAAAGTGGGGTTGAATGAATAAAGAGAGAAAAAGAAGAAAAGAAAAGTGACTCAAGCAAAGTTGAAATCAAGTGAAAAACTTGAAAATTTAAAAGAAAAAAAAAGAGTCATTTACACAAAAGGAGAAAGAAAGGAGAAAAACAAGGCAAAAGAATATAAGAAAATCAAGAATAGGGCGGAATAAACGACGAAAAGGTAGGACGCTTAGCCGTTATGTCAAGGAAGGCAACAAGTCACTAAAATGCATCCAAATGTACTCTACCTAACCCTGAGCCTACGTTACAAGCTAAGAAAGTCCTATCGTGATCCTAAGAGTCTAATATGGTGAACTTAAAGCAGTGAAAATAAGGTCAAGCCTATGGCGACAAGTATCAATCAGGTGAGAAGTTGTTCTGAGAGTGAGTGTTGAAAAAATAATCCTTATACTCAAACGGAAATCACTGTGTGAAAAATGAGGATATTGTTTTTGAATTAAGTACACTAGTTGCAATACTGAAAAGTTGGCACCTTGGTGAGAGATAAAAGAGGAGAGGAGAGGTGCGTGGTGAGTCTGTGTCATGGTCTGCTCCACATGAGCGAGCCTAATAGTGATATCATGCATGAACATAATGAAAATAATCGGGATTGATATCCAGATGATTGCGAAAGCTTAAATGAAGATACTTGTGTACAAAGGTGTTGTGGTGAGTCATAGTGCGTCGCTTGAGGACAAACAACGAATTTAAGTTGAGGGTGTTGATGTACCATGGTTTTACGGTACTTTCAATGCTTTTTCCTTAAGTTTAGTGTGTGTCTAAGAACTTTTTTGTAGTAATTTTAATGTATTTTTCTTTGTGTTTACGGGAAAAACTGTCCAGAATGAAAACGCTGAAGATGTGCTTAAAATTGCAGAAAAGATGACCTACGGAGCCATCGACGGTCCGTCGACCCATCAACGGTCCATAGGTGGCTAAAGATAGGGGAATTATCACTAAGTGTGGGGCTACGAAAGGGATGACGGTCCGTCATCTCATCGACGGACCGTCCTGGTGATCCGTTGGTGTTAACAGAATGTAGCCCCAGTACCCGATTTGAAAAGATTCTAAGTGTGGAGCAACGAAGGCCATCGATGGACCGTTGTCCTATCAACGGACCGTCGTCTTGGTCCGTCGATGGTAACAGAGAGTTGGAGAAGAAAGCAGTTGAAAATAAAGTTGAAGTATGGACCGACGGAGGTGTCAATGATCCGTCGTTGCCTCGACGATCCGCCGGTGAAGTCGTCAATGCGAGACGCGTTTTTGGACAGATTTTCCTTATTTAGGTTTCCCTTTATGTTTAGGAATCTTATATTATAAATAGGACCAAAAACCTTGTTTTTGGGGTTAGAATCTTTCGTAATTTTCAGATTTGTATTGTTGGTTGTTGAATTTTGGGTTTTAGAAAATACTTCACTTTTCCGGAATCGTTCTTACAATATTTTGATTAATTCAAGTGATTTTATGGATTTTCTTCAAACTTGTTAAAGTAAGTACATGAATTCTTGT
Source organism: Solanum sitiens (assembly GCA_016801875.1). NCBI lineage: Eukaryota > Viridiplantae > Streptophyta > Magnoliopsida > Solanales > Solanaceae > Solanum > Solanum sitiens. The sequence goes on from JABWTJ010000256.1 coordinate 1,040,374, forward strand.
CTAATCAATATAAATTCTGTAATTCTTAACACGGATAACTAAATCCACAACTAGGGTTGTGGGAACCATGTGTAATTAACAAAGTAGAACTAGCTAAAATAACAATTCTAGAATAGTTTCTTGCATGTATTGATAATTCTTTCGTTTAGAAGTCTTTTTAACGGTGGCCAACGTTAGAACTCGCCTTGTTGCTACTTGCCGGACCAAGGATGTAGATAATAAGAAAAGAATTATCAATGTAGATTTAGTATACACTATCTAATAGGCTAGTATCGATTGGTGCAACGTAATAACTAAGCCATACATAGATTATGATGCTTAATATGAGGTAAAAGGTAAGTTTTAGTAAAGTACACACACGTAGCCGGACCAAGGTGCGGAGTAAAATTCACTAGTTGCCGGACCATGGAATTAGGGATACATAACTTATCACTTTGCATGCAAGATACTAGGAAAGAGTTGTTATAGTTAGGGTTACTGCGTTATGAACCTATGGGGAACACTTACACCCTAGTTTCTCTCATCACTTGATAAACATCAAATATTTGAACTTACTACTTGATTACTTAGACTTAATTAATTACTTTTGTTACACAAAACCCCCAATTTTAATTGTTTGTTTTCAGAAAGAACTTGACTAAATAGAAGTAATCGTAGATTAAAGTTAAGTCTAAACCATTTTACTCGTGGGATCGATCCCAACCTAACATTTGGGTTCTTTACTTGATACGACCACTTAAACTTCTTTAGGGAAGTACAATTTGAGCGTATCGATAGGTTTCTAAGGGTTGAAGATGAAGTTTTGGTGAGTCCTCATAGATTCGAGGACAAGACCCACATGTTCCTTTTATGGCCTTTTAGTCTTTATTTTAAGTCTTGTATGGTCTTAGTCCCAAATGTTGTACTCTAAAATATTAGACGGTTTAATGAGACATTGTACATTTATATGTTTTAAAGTCTTCCGCTTGCTTATTAATGAAAGTATCTTTGTGTGTGAAGAAAGTTTTAAATTCTTAATTATTTTGTGTATCGTATGCAATGAATGATCCATGTGGCTTGTATGAGACCTCTTAGAGGTCGATTACACCGTGTTACTTCTAGGGGGTACTTCCTGGTCGTGACACTTCTTCAAGAGTTCTTTGATGAGGTATACAAGGTTTTGATTATCATCGGAGTAATTCCGGTGGAAAAGGCAGATTCTTACCAACTTAGGAGTCTTTTGCAAGTTTGGTTTAACCAAAGGAAGGAAGAGATAGCAGTTGATACGACTCCTCTTGATCGGGAAAAGTAGACAGTTACTTTCCTTGATAGATTCTTTCCCCTTGAGATAAGGGGAGAAAAACGTGTTTGAGTTCATTAGCCTTCTGGGAATATGAATGTGAAAATGTATGCTTTGAAATTAACACAATTGTCCAAATATAATCCTTTTATGGTTGGTGATTCTAGGGTAATGATGAGTAATATTATTTAGATCTGTCCGAAATGGTTTGTAAGGAACGTCGTACTGCCATGCTTATTATGGAAATGTAAATTTCTTTTTAATGATCCATTCTAAACAAAATTAAGAGCATAAGCTTAAACAGAGGCCTATGGTGCCGAAGAGTCCAAAGATTGGTGATGTTAATTTTTCACATTCAAGGTTCGATTGAGATGGTCGTTCATAATTTTGAAAACCATTTTTCAGTCAACGTTCCTCAAATGCTCTGCCTCCTAAGTTCAACAATGAAAGGGTTTCTAACCCTAAACTTCAAAGAGGAAATGGTTGTTGAAATAGATCATCTGTTCTTGGATGAAAAAAGTGTGGCAAGAGTAACTCGAGAAGTATTTGATGGGCACGGTTAATTATTTTTTCCGTGGCAAAAGTTGTCACCACTTGAGATATTTTCAGTTTAGAGTTGAGAAGGAAACAATTGTAGGTATGCTTTGCCTAGTGGTTCGAGTATGAGTACTCAAAAGCAGAACCTATTCTATGTACTTCCAACTCTTTGTGATCAAGATGGTTCTCTTGATGTGGATATCGGTATGTTGAAAGTCTTTCATGTTGGTGTTTATGCTTTTCTTGATCTGGTTGCTACTTATTCTTTTGTGACGCCATATGTGTCTATGAGATTTAATGTTTCTCTGGATATGTTCTTAGACCCTTTTTCTATCTCTATTCTTACTTGAGAATCTATTGTGGCTATGAGAGACTATAGAAATTGTCCAGTCTTCTTATCCCATATACTCTGTTTGTTAATCTTTGATTGCTTGATAACTTGGATATTTATGTTATTCATTGTATGGATTTTATCCATTCTTTTTATTCTTTTAGAACCCAAGTGGTAAATTTTTACTTTCAAAATGAGCTCGTCTTAGAGTGGAAACGGGGAGATTCATTGCCAAGAATATATCATCTTGTTTGGATTAGGGATATGAATTCTGAAACCCATATTCTTGAATCTGTCCCCATTCTAAATAAGTTTCTTGAAGTGATTCTTGGTGATCTACCAGGTATTCCTCCTAAAAGAGAAATAGTCTATGGTATTGGCCTCCTTCAAAATATTCAACATATTTCAACCCCTTATTACCGTATGGCTCCGACATAATTAATGGAAACAAAGGATTAATTGATACATTTTCTTCATAACGGTTTAATCCGACTGAGTATCTCTTTAGAGGGTGATCAAATTTTGTTTGTTCATTAAAAGGATGGTTCCCTTCCGATTAGTATTAATTACCAGCAATTGAACAAGGTCACTATTAAGAATAAATATCATCTTCCAAGGATCGATGACTCATTTTATATACTCTAAGGTGCAAGTTTTTTTCTAAGATTGACCTCCGGTCGGGTTATCACTAATTGAGGGTGAAAGAAAGTGACATTCTCAAGATGACTTTTCAGTCTCAGCATAGTCATTATGAATTCTTAGTAATGTCATTTGGTTTGACTTATTCTATATCCGCTTTTATCCACTTGATGAATAGAGTGTTTAGATAATATTTTGATATTTTTATTATTTTATTTATTGAGGAGATCTTAATTTATTCACAAAGTGAGGAGGAGCATGACGATCATGTGAGGAGTTTTTTACATGTCCGCTAGAACCAAAAATTATTTAAGAAGTTTTGTAAGTGTGAGTTTTGGTTGAGATATGTGGCTTTTCTTGTTCACAATGTTTATGTTAATTGTATTGAGATAGATCCTAAGAAGATGGAAGTGGTCAAGAATTGGCCTAAACCTCTATCCCATTAGCATATTCAAAAATTGATTCGGTTTGACAGATATCATATAAGTTTTTTGAATGGTTTTCTTTGATTCCCTCCCCATTGACTACATTAAACCAATATAAGAAAGTTATTATGGTATAGATCATGGAAGAAGTTTTTTCAAGATTTGAATGATATGTCTACTTTGACTTCTATAATGACTTTACCGGAAGGCTCTAATTTGTTTGTCATGCATTGTGATGTTTTATGGATTAGATTTGGGTGTGATCTTAGGCTAAATGTGAAAGTTATTTCATATGCTTCAAGGAAACTCAAGACTCATGAAAACAACTATCCTACTCATATATGTATTTAGTGGCGGTTGTTTTTTCCTTTGAAATTCTGAGGGAATTATTTGTATGGTGTCCATGTTTATATTATTGAACATAATAGCTTGTAGTATATGTTCAACCAAAAGGATCTAAAACTTCACCAACATAGATGGCTAGAACTCTTGAAGGACTATGATATGAGTGTCCCTTATCACCCGCGTTAAGCCTCTGTGGTGGCCGATGCCTTAAACCAATTGTGTAGTGTCTCAGATGTTGAGGATGGGAAGAAATTATTTTTCAAGATGTTCATTTACTAGATGATCTAGATGTTTGACTGTGGTATTTAAGTGAGGGTGGTATTTTTGTTCATAATGGCTCTGAATTGTCATTCGTGTATGATGTGAAAGCCAAGGAAGGTCTTGACCCCATTTTGGTTGAGATGAAGGAAGATGGTCTTAAACAATCCATTTAGATTTTCTCCTAATGTGATATGATGAACTTTAATATCAAGCTTATTTGTGTGTTCCCAATGTTAAAGATTTGAGAGAGCACATTTTATTGCAAGCCCACAATTCTTGATATTCCATTCACCCGGGAGCCTTCAAGATGTATTGTGACCTTCGGGAGGTCCATTGGTTGAATGTGATAAAGAAGGATATTGAAGAATTTGCTGTTAAGTTCCCTAATTGTTAAGAAGTTGAAGTTTGGCATCAAGAATATTGATATTTGTCCCAATATATTCCTATTTCAAAGTAGGATGAGTTGAATACAAAATTTATTGTCGTATCAACCGCCACTATACCTCGATATTACTTGATTTGGGTCATTATAGAACATCTAACAAAATAGGATAATTTCATACCGATTATGGTTTGTTATTCGGTTGAAGATTATGCTAAGTAATATTTAAGGGAAATCGTTAGGTTTGAAGTAGTGCCCCAATCCAGTATCTCCGATCGTTGTGCCCAACTAACATATGAATTTTGCAAGTCTCTTCAAAAAGGTCTTGGTAGCCAGTTAAGCTTAGTGCGACATTTCAAAACTCAAACTGATGGGAAAGGGGAGATTACTGCCCTAACTTTTCATGGACTTCAAGGGTAATTGGGTTGATTTTTTTTATTGAGTTTGTGTATCATAATAGCTATAATTCGGGTATTGGTAAGGCTCCATTTAAGGCTTTTTATGCTAGGAGGTTTAGATCTTCCATAGGTTGAGTTTAAATTGGTGAGGTTTATTTGAAAGGGACAAAATTAGTTCATGAGGCCATGGAAAAATTAAGACTCATTAGAGAGAGATTGGAAATGACTCAAAGTTGACATAAGTCCTATGCTTGTAACGACCCGAGAGTACCCCCTAGATGTTAGGGCATTCTCTAATCCATACACGGTGTACTTCACCTCTCGGAGGTCATTTATAAGCCTTAAACATCATACATTGCATACATGTATGAAAAGTAGTGCGGAACTAAAACTTTTCACCTGAAATAGTAACACTTCAAAATATCTCTTTTATAGAAAAACATAATGAAAGGCTAAGTATCAAAGTCACCATCTTAGACATACAAATATATTGGGACACAGACCATACTTCTTCATATAGGAAAATAGCTAAGTATATTACAATACTTTCAATAAGTAAATCTAAACATCAAGATGTCCTCGAATCTAGTGAGGACATACCAACTCTTGCTTGAATGAACACTAATCCAAGCTTCCACTTCGAGACTCCTCTCAAATGCCACCTACACCTTAAGAGATAGGCAAAAAGTATGGAATTAGTACAAACACTTGTACTAAGTATGGCATAATGCATAAAATCATGATAAATGGAATTTTGTATGAAACATGATCATTTTGAGTAAACCCTTTAAGACAAGTATAATAGTCATTTACAAGTCAACATATATGCATATAAGTCACATTCCACAATATAGCATCAACATAACTTCAACCCATATAAATGTATACACCTCCCACCAAAGGTTATCCTAAGACTTACTTAAGTAAGACAAGAAGAGACCGCCCATACACCCTCTTCAATCCTACCTAAACAATCCTTAAGCCTACCTAAGATAAGATTGTTCCCTTCCCTTTTCATTTACTCACCACCTAAGGTTACTCAAAGATTCACCTAAGTATGAGAAAAAGATACCGCCCATACACCCTCTTCAAGCTTACCTAAGCAACCCTCAAAGCTACCCTCGAAAGAGCACATTCTAGTCAACATACATTAGCTAAAGTCATAATCATTCATTAAGTCAATTGGAAGACATTTCATTTATTAAGGACATCGCATAATTATCTTAGAAAGTCCTAGGGAACCTACACTTTAGCACTATCAAAGCCTACTCGTGCCATGTCTAGATAGCATCCCATTCCACTACCTAAACGTTGTAGAACTTATCAAATACTAGAATGTATCCCACATGATGAGAATAGTCAATAACCGACATAGACCATAGTAGCTAGGCATGGAATCCGAATTCTACACTACTCCGATGGAGGGTGTTCTACTTACCAAGGGTAGAACTAGGACACATCCCATGTAGGCACATGGTTAAGGAATAGCATGTTCTTTTATGCATTCTAGTCTCCTTCTCAAGTAGAGATACATTGTACTCTATTCTCCTTCTCAAGTAGAGCTACATCTCATAACATATTCACTTGGTGCTAGCCTTTGTTCAAATAGAGTAAGTTCAATAAAAAGGGGCATATGAAAAGGTACCATATCTTAGTCATTACCTAGTCATAATGCACCTACAAAATATGGGTCCACTAGGGCTACCACTCAATGGTTTATAAGGATAGCTCATTCTTAACCTTCTTTCTATATAGAAGGTTCCACATATTAGTCATTCTTAGAAAGGCACCATCATAGCTCTACCGATCCTAGACTATCTTTCAACATTCATCTTCATATCACATATTCAATCGTGCTCAAATATCATATAGGAATAACCAAGTCAATGTATCAAGATACACTAGTAACACAACTAGAGACATCTCCCTATTAAATCATGATCACATATAGTCAATTAGGAGAGTTCAATATCACACACATATATATCACATAGTCCTTCACATTGCTCACATTCAAGTCTTAACATGATAGTATCACCATTCATAAAATAATGATGAAAATTTCATGTTCAATACAATTAATAAAGTAATGCCGACGAGGCCACATCATCTCAAGTATAGCACATAAGCACCGCCACCATAAGTGAACCATACAAATAACAACATAATTCAAGACCTACATTACCTAAAATAAAGAGAATTAGGGCAGCGTACCACCAAACCATTCTCACCACTTCAATCCATAGCTAAATCATACAATACAATACCGAAAAGGCCTTTACCCATGGTCATGATCATCAATTCAATACAAAAATCATAATACTCAATGAATATGATTCAATTCAATATAGATTTATCAATCTAAGACAGCCTATTCATCACTCCAATAAAATTCTTACATCATTTTATAGCTCAAAGAAAACTACACAAGAATTCACAAGCATTGAGACATCATCACTTAACCCATAAAATAGTCAAAACTAGGATTGCATGGTTTGCATTGATTTATAGAGTTTTTAGGTTAAAATCGGCAAATTAACATTAATTTAATCATAATAAATTATTCAAAACGTTTTATGTAAGAACCCATGGCTAGATCACAAAATTGTAAAATTCATGTTTTTGATCATCTTTGAAAAATCATTTGAATTGACTCCTTGAAGAAAAGAGATTCAAGGATGAAAATCATACCTTAATATAGAAGATTAACCCACGAAATTGATGGAGAAAAATCTTGGAAATTCAGTCTTCTTCCTTGGAGATTCAAAGTTTCAACAATGGAGTTTTGGAGAGAATAATGGAGAGGTTTTGTTTTGAGTTGAGGGTTTAGCTTTGATTGGTGTGTTTAGGGGCATAAAAAGACTCAATAACCGTCAATAATCATTCTAAAATTACCCAAAAGACCCCTGAACTTATTAGACATTTTAACCAACTCAAATTTGACTTAAAAACAATGCAAACATTTTGCCCATTTTTGGGCCTGCTGCGCAACGCGCAGCCACTGCCAGATTCTGGCTGGCACGGCAGCTTGCTTGGTCAACTTTGGGTCCTCTTTGGGGACCCTTTGGATGGTTCCCGAGGCGTCGTTCTCAAATGTTTCGACTCTTTATATGTCAGGATATGCATAGGAACAATCGATACACAATTTCACCCTCATACCATCCCTCAAAACATCACCACAAAACACTACGACACACTAGTTCAACTTAGACTAGTTTCCGGACGTCTTGGACGTTCTTGGAAGTTTGACCTCCAAACACTTCCAAACTTTATATACTGTATAATAACACTATTATTAACCATTTTATGACTTTAAAACATCATGACAAAAGTGTTAGGCTCTAGTGCAAACTAGATCATTTTTAGGGACGTTACCATGGTAGTGTTAGGAGAAGATATCTTGTGTTTAATATTGATGATAGGGTTAACTTGAAAACTAACCAATGAATAGTATAAAAGGTTTGGTAAAATGAGAAATCTTAGTTCCCATCATGTGGGTCATTGTATACTTTTGAGGCATATTGGTACAACTGCTTATAAACTCGATTTTGTTAATGACTTGGCATGGGTGCACCCAGTTTTCCATGTATCTTTGTTTAATTAATATGTTGGTGATCCATCATCAATTGTACCATTAGAGAGTCTTGGTATAAAGAAAAACCTATCTTTTAAAGAAGTTCTGGATGAGATTTTTGTCAGACAATTTAGAATATTGAGAAAAAAGGAAGTTGCATTGGTAAATGAGTTGTGGAGAAATAAATAAGCTACGTTGTTAGATATCTTCACCTACCCTCTTTGTGTTTCCTTGAGTTCCATTAGAGGATTAATGTTCCCACGGGGGAGATATTTTAAAACCTAAAATTTTAAAAAGGGGGAATAAGTTGCAGAAATCGGGGCAACTGGTTGAGACATATAGGTCCATTCTACAGACTATAGAAGGTTCTATGGGCCGTAGATGAGACTCATAGGAAGGGTGTTGGATTGTTTGAAAAATGAAGTCTAGTACCTCACCTATTGTTGACCAAAACAGTCCATTGAGTGATGTATTGGTTATAGATGAGTTCCGTAAAAATATTCCAGACCTAGTGAAATTTTGCGATTAAAGTTGAATTCTAAGATTGAGGTGAACAGGCCGTAGGAAGTCGTTCAGACTGTAGAAGGATTTTTGTCGAAAGTTAGGTAATTTGAAGGTCACCAGTACTTGGTCTACGGTGGACCAGTACGGACCATATAAATTTCTATGATTCGTAGGTCACACCCACATACAAGTATCCTTAGCCTATACAAAGCTTATATATCCAAATACTAGTCATATTAAAACCTATTCTCTTATTTCCCCAAATTCACACTCCTAGATTACCTATTAACCTAAGGAAGAAAAAGAAGCTTGCGTTCTTTCAACTTCAACATTACAAATTATATTTGGCTTGAGTAACAATGCATGTGGTATTCATCCATCGTGTCAATTAATCCATGGGGTCCCCAAGGTTTTCTATTTCTCAACTCAATTTTAATTGATCAAGATTAGGGTTCTTCATAATTCTCTATGGATTCTATTCAATTATGATTATGTTTTTTTGTTTTTTAACCTTTTATTGCATGATAAGTGTAATTACAAGATATTGAGTTTAAATAATATGAACCCATGCATGATCCTAGATTTTTGTGAGAACGACTTGTTAAAGAATTCATGAACCTATAAACCATTAATTTGAAAAGTCATGCATGTCCTATGAAAATTATAATTATGATGATAGGGTGTTTATTGATGAAAGTATCAATGTTATTCTGAATAGTTTTCTCAAATACGAATATGATCATTATTGTAAAGACCCAAGGTAGCCCCTAGACATAACATGGTGTATAGGACCCTAAGAGACCCTATACAAGACACTTAGCATTCATAACATAAGAAATAGAATGAAGTAATAAAGAACAACATTTCAAGTCCCAAAATTTATATAAAAGTAAAGCGGAAGTCTAAACACTTGTCTCATTAGCCATCTACTACATAAGAATGAAATTTGGGCCTGGCCCATGTATCATGTCCAAAAACATAAAATAAGAAAGAAAACTGAAAACAATGAAAATCCGTCCTCAAAGCATAGGGACTGACCAAAACTTGAAATCTCTCTAGTCAACCTCTAGCTACGAAATGGGAACCCTAACTGTCGGACCCTATATTTGGGGAAATGTAGGCGAGAGTATGTGTTAGAACAAACATTTACCAAGTATAAAAGCCATGCATATAATAATTTAAATCATGACAAAATAGAAAATTTCATTACATACAATGACCAATCTAAACTATGAGATAAGAGGGTTAGAAAAAATTAATCATAAAACATTATCAATGCAAGTGAACATAATCGTAAAACATACTTATGATACTTCTTGAAGTAACATTGGTTCATTATAACTTTACTTGTTTGTGGAAGTAGCCTTAATTGACATATAATACCATGTGAGCTAGGAACATGGAATACAGTGTCTCCCACTCCAAAAAGAGTATTTCTATTTGCAACGGTAAGGACCATGAACATCTAGTTATTGTGGATCTACTAGCTAATGTCTATCTAGACAATCCTACGTTGACACATAGTTATGGACATGGGTAGCTGCTTCTTGTCATTCATTTAGAGAGCATTGTAATCACCTTTTGCGTCATCATTAGAATAGCTCCTTATCTTTGGTTCATTTAGGTGAGAAATCCTGTCAACCCTAAGAAACCTTATCACGTGAGAAAACCTTTCACAATTCATGCTTCCATGTATATATGAAAAATCCTTTCAATAAGAAAACAATAGTAACATCAATGATACTTCAATCTCAAAGCATCCTAATATGTTTACCTAAGTTTCAAAAAAACATGCTTGATTTCATAAACTTCTCTTTCATAATTCAAAACTCACATTATATACTCATAACTAGGAAAAATAGGGATACATGGGTTCATAGGGGATCATCATAAAAATGAGATTAACTCAAAGACCATAATTAAATCAATTAAACCAATAATTAAAAGAACCCATAGCATGGCAGAAAAACCTTAACTCAATTGGGGATTTCTATCTTTGCAAATAGGTAGAACTTGAGAACTCTGTAAAATGGAAGGAATGGATGGATTAAAACTATCATACCCCATTTCAAAAAGCTTGCTTTCAACTGTAGAATTGGAGAGTTGCCTTGAAACCTAGGCTTAACCCTTCTTCTTCAAGTTTCTACAGAGAGAAATATTTTTTAGATGTAGATATGATCTTCTTTGGTGAATTTAAGAGAATGACTTGGACAGGTAAGTTTTGCGGTTATATAACTTATACAGGGGCTCTAGGTTAGGGCAAAACAACATGATATCAAGATAAACTAATTAGGAAAAGACCCAACTGCCCTTAACTTACAACTTACGTAAACCTCCAGATGGAGGTCCACACGTGTCGTCTAGGGATCCATGAGTTATTTGGGCAGTTGTGGTCCCTAGAACAGTGGCTTTACAAGGCCCTAAGATTACTTATCCCATAAGATGACAACTATCACAACACATTTTTCTCTTCATGAGGTGTACAGGTCATCGTGAGAGGAGCCTTCCTTAGGGAACATACTGCCTACTCTTTCACGGGCACCACCACAAGTCGTGGTTCCCTTCACGAGGCATCTAAGGTATCGTGGGAAGGGATAACATCTTATCCAAAACTGGAAGCCTCCAGGAGAACCACCACGATCATTGGTGCCCTTCACATCCCGTGAAGGTTCCCTGAAGGGTGCCTTGGCTTAGCGGAGAGATGGTGGCCTCCCACTTGAATCTCTTTTTAGAATCCTTTTATTTAGGGGTGTTATATTATCACCCCCTTGGGAATATTCATCGTCGAATGGGATCCTAGATATCAAATGTAGAAAAGAATACTAAGCTAGTAACCTATCATACATGAAAACACATGAATGCACATATCTGAGGAGGAAGCATCAAATCCAAGCAAAAGCATGTTGGAAACATCATATCATCAAGTTTATATGAAACTCGTACTGAAATGCACATAAACATGTAAAAATCAATAAACTTGACTCATTTTATTAAAACTTAAATGTTTTCATACACATGCATAAATGAGAAAATTGTGGGAATATCTAAGAAATATGTCAACAAACGAGTAAACCATTAGGAACTCCTTTCCTCAAGCTAGAGTAGGGGTAGAAGGAAAGTTATGAGGATATCGTGACATCATATTGACCTCGGCCTCCCAAATATCACCCACAACTTACTGATTCATCCATAACACTTTCAGGGAAACAACTTCTTGACTGGACTATCCAAAATCGCAACCGAATGTTCTTCAGAAGAAATATTTTTCTTAACACCCAAACCTTCTATGGGAACTATATATTTAGGATCACCAATACATTTCCTCAAGAAAGAGACATCGAAACATGCATGCACTGGTGCTAATTCATTAGGAACACGAAGCTCATAAGTAACCTTACCCATATACCTTAAAATCTAATATAAACCTACATAACGGGGACTAAGCTTCCCTTTCTTACCAAACCTCATTATATCCTTCAAATAGACCCAATCGTTAACTTCAAACTCAAGATCTTTTCTTCTAACATCATCATATGACTTTTGTCAACTTTTAGTCGTTTTAAACCTTTTTCTAATATGTCAAACTTTCTCAATAGACTCATGTACCAATTAGGGACCTATTAGGGAAACTTCCCCAGTTGAAACTGTCACGATCGAAATCTAGACCCCAGACGAGACCGACGTTGTTGACCTCTCAGAGGTCGCAGACAAGCCTACATACGTCATTCATACTTCATCTAGGTTAATTTTAGCGGAAAATTTGAACTTTTTGTTTTCTTATTTCATGCTAAACTTTTTAAACTTAACATCATAGGCGTTCACAAATCAACCATCTAATATAGAGATAATCAAATGAAAGAAACAGTTCATAATTGCATGAAACATATTTTTGCCAAAACGGCACCAATACAAAGTCTGAAATGAAAGTGGAAAGAAACACTAGTGGAATATGCTCCACTAGCTAAAGCCTACATCTAAGCTAGATAATAACGGTAGACATCCTCGAAAGCATGAGGGCCTACCAAGTCCGGATGAAAGCTCCATGTCCGAATAGCTGCAACGTCAACCTGTAAACTCTAGCGTCCACCTGTGCCTGCATCTAAAAAATATAGAGTTGTATGGGATTAGTACACACTTGTACTAAGTATGGGTATATGCAAGCACACACCAAGGACATGAATGAGTAAGAATAGCTCTTTCCTAACAACATGATTATGGAAAGTCAAGTCAGTGACTTGCCAAATTGGGATTAGGAAAGTTAGTGAACTTTTCAAATTTGGATTAGGAAAGTCAGTGAGCTTTCCAAATTTGGATTAGGAAAGTCAGTGAGCTTTCCAAATTTGAATTAGGAAAGTCATGCCATGAGAGTAACATGCATCATCATACTTATCATATTGCACACAGCACATAACATCTTACACATAGCACATATCATATTGCATTAGCACATAACATCTTTTATAACATTCATTCATATGCCATGAGACCTTGGAATCATGGACTTGACATTGAGACTTTCCAAAATGAGGGCTCAACATATGGGACCTCAACTAGGGAGTCTTCATTAGCAAACGCAGAGTCTGCTTCATTCATTCATACGTACTTCATTTCATTTCGTTCATAGGCTAGTGTGAACACCAGCTATACCTAGGATGTAGTTTAAGACTTTCATCGGGTTAGCTGTGCAATGATCAAGAATAACCTAGTGTCATTACTTGAGTCTAGCTCACCTCTTGATTCTCCTATCCTAACACCTTTGGTATCTTTCATTTCATTATGTGCATCATTTGAGGCTGTGCTCATTCATTCATTGCGAACTTTAACTTTAATCGACATAGATCATGTGAGCATCATGAATTCCAGTGTCTCCCCCACACCGAAAAGAGGTGGAATTACCGGCTAATGTGACCAAAAACATGCTAGCGTATATGGGAATTTAACCCCGCCAGATCCCTATATTGGCAGTATAGGTTCAAAGACTAGGAGATATAAGGAGACCCATACCCGGCATGCTGGACAATCGCATCTCATGAGAGTTACGTGAACCTCTGCCCTTCCCGAAAGAAGGCATCACCGCTCATAGCTAGTCTATAGGTGCTCAGTATAAAGTTCCATTACATTCAACTCATATGTCATGGAAGCTGTCTTCTAGTATGAGGACATCATAGCTCAATAGATGATTTCTCATCTCATCATTAGTATTAAGTGTGTTAATCTCAATACTTTCATTAGAGTGTTCATAGAGACTGGTCTCTTCATTAACTTTACACTCTCATAGGTGAGTACGTTTTGGTAACATTTACTTAGGCTCATTTGAGATTGTTCTCATCTTTTACGTTAGCCTCATATCATGTTGTCATCACATTCATTAACATTAGCACAATTGCTCTTCATAATTACTCACCCCATTTTACGTGAATGTTCATTTCGTCATATGCCAATGCACTTGGCCATTTGTGTGTTTCACACTCTTACTTAACCCTTCTAGGGTTTCATCATTTCATTACATAATAATCATTTCATCGTATGCCAATGCACTTGGCCATTTAGTGTGTTTTACACTCGTAATTAACCCTTCTAGGGTTACTTCATTTCATTACATACATCTTAGTTCACTTATTTTTAAACGTATGCTAGAGTTATGGGTCTATACATACAAGCGATGAGGCTTCATTCATAGTTCGTTAAGTGACTCATATCTTCCTAAGATTATGTAGTACAACAGTTATTTATCTTGTATGTATGCCAAGATCTCGATTTCGATCTAAGTAGGTGGCATTATTCTTGAACATTTAATTCACGTATGACTTATGTATCAATATGGAAATTTGGGCAAGTGAACCCAAGTTCGAATCCCTTGGACAACACTTACATTTTTCCTTTATTTTATTTTTAATCCTCATGACATTGAGACCCTAGATCGAGCCCCTACATCAACATTCCCTCTTTATTTTTCTCCTTGGAATCTCCTCTTATTTGGCCGAAGGGTTGTGGGATCGAACCCCCACAGCCCCTTTTATATTTTTTACATTTAATTCTCTTGTCTCATTTTCATAAACCATGAGGTTGTGGGATCAAACCCCCATAGCCTCTCTTTATTTTTCTTTAGTTTCGCAGCCTGCCTAGAGGTCGTGAGTTCAATTCCCACGCCTCACAATTCTTTTATTTTCATTTTTTCACCTTAACTCCCTTCACTGCCTTGAGGTCGTGGGTTCGATTCCCACTCCTCACCTTTCTTTTCTTTTTATTTTCCCTTTCTCCTTTACTCTCCTTCACATCCTTGAGGTCGTGGGTTCGATTCCCACGCCTCACATTTCTTTTCTTTTATTTTTCCTTTACTTCACTCGCTGCCTGGAGGTCGTGGGTTCGATTCCCACGCCTCCCATTTTATTTTATTAACTTTCGAGGTCTGGTTCTACGCGCATCAATCCGTGTGAACCCTGGTCTAATCATAGGCATTCTTGACACATTAAGTATTTCTTATCTTATCCATTTTTAGGGTTGTTACAGAAACCAACCTATACGACATCTACACCTCCTACCATACAATGCCTCAAATGGAGCCATAGCAATACTCGAGCAATAACTATTGTTATTTGCAAACTCAATCAAAGGCAAGTGATCATCCTCATTACCCTTAAAATAAATAACACAAGATCTCAACATATCTATTTCCCATTGGTATGGGGATGAAAGGCTATACGAAGCTTTACACGAGTACCAAGACCCTTTTGAAAAGATCACTAAGATGTGAATTGGGTACCATGATTGAGATAATGGATAAAGGCACTCCATGAAACTTTCTCATTTTTCTCAAAAATAACTTAACGTAGTCCTCCGCCAAATAACAAATCTTAATGGGATTGAATGAGATGATTTTGTCATTCGATCTACTATAACCCAAATTGAGTCATGTTGTCGCCGTGTGCAAGGCAAACCAACAGTATTGTTCATATTAAATCTTCCCACTTTCAAGTAAAGATGTTAATTTCTTGGATAAACCTCCTAGTTTATGATGTTCATCTTTCACTTGTTGGCAATTAGGACATTTAGCCACAAAATGCGTAATATCTTTCTAATCCAATTCCACCAATAGAACTATGGGTTTCTGAAAAAATATATTATCTCAATCTATCAACATTAAGAACACACAAGAAACCTTAATATCAAGGTAATCCATCTCCCCCTTGGAAGAAATGCCTCTACGGACTTTTTAACACCATTTTCTTTAATTCATCAAAAGTCGGATCCAGACCTTGCGTGGCTTTCACATCGGCCACAAATGAAGATTATGAGCCATTGTGAACCATAACACTACCCTTAGTAGAGTCCACTAACTGATCACCCAACCAAGACAATCTCTTAATATCTCGAACCAGCTCCTTCTTCCCTTCTTCAATATGAGCAACACTACCCATAGATAACCCACTAAGAGAATCTGCCACAACATTTGCTTTACCAGGGTGATGAGAACAATCACATCATAATATATCAATAACTCAAGACACCTTCTTTGGGGAAGATTTAGATCCTTATCATTAAACACAGATTGTAAACTCTTATGGTCAGTGAAAACATCGACATGAACACCATAGAAGTAGTGACTTCAAATCTTTAAGGCAAAAAAAACTCCACTAGTTCCTGGTCATGGGTTGGATAATTCTTTTCATGAACCTTAAGTTTACTTGAAGCATAGGCGATAACTTTCCCATTTTTCATACGCGCACATCCTAGCCCAATTCTCGAGGCATCACAATAAACAACAAAGCCATCGGTCTTTTCTAGTAAAGTCAGCACCGTAGCAGAAGTAAGTCTATCATTCAATTTTTGAGATCTCTTCTCACAACCTTCATACTATATGAATTAAGCAGTATTTTGACTCAATGAACTCAATGGAGAGGTAATCGAAAAAATCACCTCAACAAATCTTTTGTAGTAATACATGAAACTTCTAATGTTCGAAGGTGATACAGATATAGGCCTGCTCTTAACCGCAATCCATTTTTTTAGGATCTACCTCAATTCCCTTACTTGACACAATGTGACCACTAAAAGCCATGGAACTTAGCCAAAACTCACATTTTCTAAGCTTTTCTAAGATTTGTTAGTCCTTCATAATTTGACACACACTACTCAAACTATCGATGTGATCTTCTTCACTTCTCAAATAGATCAATATATCATATATGAACACAATCAGAATAATGTCAAGGTATTGTCTAAGCACTCTATTAATCAAATCCATAAATGTAACTGGAGCATTAGTCAAACCAAATTACATTACAAAAAACTCACAATGACCATATCAAGTTTGAAAAGTCATCTTCGGAATTTCTTCTTCCTTCACCCTTAACTATTGATAGCCCGACCAGAGGTCAATCTTTGAGGAGTAACTCGCTCCTTGAAGTTGGTCAAACATATTAGCTATCTTTGGAAGAGGATACTTATTATTAATGGTCACCTTGTTCAACTAACTGTAATATATACACATACAAAAAGAATGAACTTTTTGTGTAACAACCAAAGTTGAAGCATGATAATTCTAGATTTCGACTCATTTAGGGCTTGCTATTCATAGTATTAGTGTCCTCGATGCCTATTTTGTTTTCTAAATCAATGTTTCAGTATTAATTTGAAGACATAAAGGCAAAAGAGTAAGGCATGGAATATACCAGGCAAAAATGAGTGAAAAAATGAAAAAGGTTGAAGACTGTAAAAGTTGAGAATCATCAAAGCCACTCACGACTTGCTGATTGGTACTTCAGCTTGTCTAAATTTTTAGGCTGCAAGCCTAGGGAGAATCCAACTTGGCAATGAATTTTGACCTTTGGTGAACCTCTAAACAAATTAACAACACAAACTTTGATTGCCTAAAGTTACAGAGTCTGAAGACTAAAGAGATAGGGCAAACCAGCAATTGAAATTAGCCAGTGGCACATCACCAACTCGGTCGGAGATGCACGACTAACTCTGCTAATTGACCCTACAAGCTAAAATTTGAGAATGTATAAATATGATTTCAAAAGAATCCAGTTATATACTGCGTAATTCTCTCAATTGTTAAACTTGGAACTTTGGTTTTGAACATTACTTTCCTTAACTTTAGGAGTATTTTAGTAGATTTTAAGTCTGTTTTTCATATTAAGCATTTTGGATCACTGTAAATATGTGGATTTTATTACTCAAATTATGGAGAACGTAATTGATATTGATTTCTTCTTGTTTATGATGTGTGGCTAAAAACCCCATTTTGGGGGTGTGATCATGTGATTATTTGTTCTAATTAGTGTGTGGGTGTTGTTTTTTACTAATTTTAATTCTTATTTGAAGTGTATTTAATTTATAGATGTGTATTAACCCAAGAATTGTAGTTGAAAGTGTAGTTATAACTTCGTGTTTGGGGCATGATTGAGAAAGAGGTTTTAGAACTAAGGTTATCAATTGATAGTTTAAGTGACTGGTTGTAGTGGGCTCTGCTCCAAAGAGTGATCTTAACTCAAGCATACCTATCTAGCTCGACAGAGTTGATAAATTGTGGTATTGGGCTACTTATATTGTTATGATTTTTGAGGTGTGAGAGAACTCGCTTGAATCGTAAAAGTTGTTTGAGAGAAAGCTATTGCGTCTATAGTCTTTCCTACCCCACTAAGACTCAACAATTGTTAGTAAATTACAATCACCAATATAGCAAAGTTAGCCCTTAATGGATCACATCATGAAGTACCTCTTATCTACTTGATTACTTCTTTTTTCTTAGTTGTTAATTTACAAACCTTAACCCTCCATTTGACACTTTTTTGTAAACCCTTAGACTTAATTGAATGATTTCGATAATTTCTATTCCTACGATCAATTAAAACATTCCTTTATTCTAATTGTATTACTTGATGTGGGATCGACCCCAACTCTTTGATGGGTTTATGCTATATTGCAATCACCTACACCTAGTATTGGAGCAGGTGTAGTTTAGTGTTATAAAAAAGGGCCCATTACAAGACTTGAAAGACCTTTGTGATATTGATGTGAGCTTAAAATAATGTCAATTCAAAAACAAGGGCAAGCCTATGGGTAGAGTCATGCATGTCTTGATCTATGGGAATGTGAGAGTCATTTTTTATCCAAAATTATAAATTGTTGATGAACTTTGTGTGACCATGGAATCATTACTGAAATGAGGGCATTAAAATGCTTTAGTTGAGCTTGAATTTGCATTTGAAGCAAGCATTGTTAGATTGAGTTCTATCTGATGATGGTTAGTCACAGTTTTAAACTTAGAGTGCACAATTGAACATTGTGTGTGTAGTTTGAACCTCTTGTGTGCATTTGTGTTGATTTTTGAGTAGAATTATTTGTATACATCTTTATTGAACTGATTAATCTTGTATTTTACTTGAGGAAAAAAAAAGGTTAAGTTGGGGTTGTTGATAATATTTGGGATTTCCACTCATTTAGGGATTATTATTCATAGTATTAGTTTCCTCAATGCTTTTTTTGCTCTAATCTTCATGTTTTAATATTAATTTGCAAATATAAATGCAAAAGAAAAAGGCAAGGACAGTACCGAGTAAAAAGGAGTGAAAAAAATGAAAAGGTAGAAGATAGTAAGTGTCACGATGGGGGAACACCCCCTAAAAGTAAAATGGCGTACTTGACCTCTCGGAGGTCTTATACAAGCCCATAGTTATCATTCCTCTCATTCTCATAGGTAAATTTAGCGAAAAATTTAAAACTTTCTTAGCACATCATATGCTAGGACATCACTTTCATTATATATAAAATATCATCATACATAGTTAAAGACTCTAGTCTCTTTTGTCATCCTAGACTCAACATCATTAGAGTACATTAGGGACACGACCCTTATAACATAATTGATAAGTAAAATATTACAAGACTTTACAGTAAAGATAAAACTTAGGAAATCCTTGGACTTAAGGATTCCTTTCCTTGAGCTTGGGAATCACATATCAAGCTCCTCACCATTTAAAGACATCCTTTAAGCATCCATAACCTACACTTTGTGTACAAAGGTAGATAAGAATGGAGTTAGTACCAGAATGCACTAAGTATGGCAACCATGCAAAAACATGCATTTAAAAGGGACATTTTACTTGAAATCATGCATTATGCCTTTTTGTGAAATCTTCATAAAAATGCTATACAATAAGCATTATATCATTCATATACTTAGTATAGCATATTCAATGATCATACATCATATAAAATCATACAATGCATTTAAGGCATTTTAGGGTCACATTACAGTAAGCATCTTCCTTTTTTACAGTGAACTCTTCTCTATTTACAGTGAGCTTCTTCATACTCTAACTCCTTGACTTTCCTAAATAATCCTCTAGTGACACTTGTGCAATGCATAGATAATGTCCCATAACACTATCCATACTCAAGCATCACCTTAAGACCACAAGGAAACCACACATACAACCTTTCAACTCAACATATATAACAATAGGACCATTTCATATAACAAGGCGCATACTTCACATTAGACTTAACATAAGACTTTACTCACAATCCTAATCTAAGTTTACTATTGCAATGTACATGTGAAGCCCCATAACCTCCCACATACTTAGTAAACCTATCATAAGACCATAAGCATCATAACCTATACTTCATACATTAACATGTCAAGTATAGACAACTTCATTCATGCCAAGCAAGACCTTCATAATATAGTCATTAG
The DNA here is from genome assembly GCA_016801875.1 of Solanum sitiens. Taxonomy (NCBI): domain Eukaryota; kingdom Viridiplantae; phylum Streptophyta; class Magnoliopsida; order Solanales; family Solanaceae; genus Solanum; species Solanum sitiens. The sequence continues at coordinate 1,060,756 of JABWTJ010000256.1, forward strand.
GACCAACTTTATGCACATAAGGATAAGGCAACTTCATATAGAACCATACCATTCATTTCATTACAACAAGTAGACAACACTACAATGTCATGCATAAGAAACATAAACATAGTCATGTACATTAGAACACCTTCCTAGGACTTCCTTTAAGAGCTACTTGTGCAATGTATAGGTGAAGTGTCATACCCCTACCTACACTAAGCATCTACCCTTAGGTTATACTAGTTAGGATCCTAGTCATTTACTTCAATTGTCCATTTTACTTTAGGAAAACTATAGCCTTAGCCGACACTAATACCATGGGTGCTAAACATGAAATTTGGTGTTGTAGAGCCTTACTGTCACGACCCGAGAGTATACCCTAGAAGTTAGGGCATTCATAGGTTGCAACATGGCGTACTTGACCTCTCGGAGGTCTTGTACAAACCATTTCGTATATTTCATCTCATATACATAAATGAAAAGTAGTGCAGAACTAAAACTTTTCACAACATGCGAATAGTCTTTCAAAAACTCTTTCATATAAAAACTATAGCGAATACTGAGTCTCATATCATCAAATCTTAGACATAAGAGTATTTGGGACACGGCCCATACGATAGCAATATAGTACTACTAAGTCTATAACAATGCTTCAATAAAAGAAATCAAAGACATCTATGCCCTCGAGTCAAATGAGGACATACTTCAAACTTGCTTGAAAGATCCTATTATTCAAGCTTCGCTCCTAAAGCACCTTTAACTATGAATCACTTTAGAGATATATAAAAGCATGGAATTAGTACAAACACATGTACTAAGTATGGCATAATGCATAAAATCATGATAACGGATATTTAATGGAAATATGCTCTTTTTGATTAAAACATCATAGTATAAGCATAAGAACAACATTTAACACATTATAAACACATAAGATAACTCATAAACATTTATTCACATTTTAATGAATGTTACAGTGAATTAGCAAATATTGCAGTGAACTATTTTAAGCTTCACAGTGAACAAATTCCGACATTATAGTGAACGTACTTAGCATTCATCCTTCTCACTAAAAGCTATTCTAAGACTCACTTAAGTAAGACAAAGAGAGAACGCCCATACACCCTCTCTAAGCACACCTAAATGATCCTCAAGACTACCTATAGTAAGAAAATTACACTTACAATACACCAAAACACATAACATATATGATATGACATTCACCTTACCAAGGTTATCAAAAGACTTACTTAAGTAATTCTAAAAGAGAACGCCCATACACCCTCTTCAAAATTACCTAAATAATCCTTAATACTTCCTAACATTAGATCATGTCTAATTTATCAACCAACTTTCCTAACTAGAGTCATTCTTAAGACTTCTCGAGATAAGACATGAAGAGACCATCCTTTATGCCCCCTTCACACTTTAACTAGGAAATCCTTAGAGTTACTCTAGACTAGGTATTCATTCATTTACATGATTTCTAACATAAGTCATTACTTCATCAGTTCATTTAAGAGTCATTCACCACATAAAGACATTCAAGTAATGGTCTTGGAGAAGACCTAGGGACTCACTCATTAATATCTTCAAAGCCTATTGTGCAATGTCTAGATAGCGTCTCATACCACCACCTAAACCTCATTGAACTTCTCCAACACTAAAGGGTATCCCATATGATGAGAATATGAAATAACCGACATATACATGGTAGCAAAGCATGGAATCTGGAGTTGTAACCTACTCCGATAAGGGTGTTCTACTTGCCAATGATATAACTTGGACACATCCCATGTCGGCACATGGTTAAGGAATATGAAAGGTTTCTTTGCACTCTAGTCTCATTCTTAACTAGATCTACTCTCCTTACCATACTCACTCGGTGCTAGCCTTTGTTCTCATAGAGTAATTCACATAAAGGATCATACGAAGGGGTTCCATATCTAGTTCATAACTCAATCACATTCACCCTACCAAAAAGGTCCCCTAGGGATGCCTTTCAATGGCTAAGAGGGTAGCTTAATAATTTTCCTAAGGATGATCTCATTCCATTCCATCCAACCAACCTTAAGTCCACGATTCACACAACAAGGATACCATTATGGCTTTCGACTTCAAGGATATCATAACCTCTCAACTAGGTTGAGGGCTTCACACAAGTTGACCTTCTCACTATGTTCAAGTTCACGTATCATTCATACATACAAGACTAAGAGTCTCTAGCATTCTAAGTCAAGACATCTCATATTAATATTCCACAGGTATCAAGTAAGGGACACGAGTCTACCAAACAAGACACACCAATAATTCACTTATCACCTATACCATATCACATAAGAAGCACATAGGCATAACCATCATCATCTTTAGGTCACCCTATATTCTACTATAACATCATCAATATGAACATCATAGACTCATATAGTCAAGTAGAAATAATTATGCATCATCTCGAAGACTAAACACATAAAGACATAGTCATAGTCTAACATGATCACCTAACAACATCAATAGAAGAACACATAGTTTCACCTTAATCACAAGTAGATAGACATGATCATACTTCATCTAATTCCACTACACAACCATCATAATATATCAATTCGTTGCCGACAAGGCCATGATAATCATAATACATAAAGTAATGCTAACAAGGCCACATCATTCACAATTATAACACATATAACTGCCACCATAAGTGGATCATACCAATCACAACATAATTCAAGACCTACATTACATAAAATAAAGAGAATTAGGGCAGCGTACCACCAATCCATTCTCACCACTTCAATCCGTAGCTAAATCATCCAATTCAATAACAAAATGCCCTTACCCATGGCCATGATCATCAATTCAATACAAAAATCATAACGCTCAATGAATCTCAATCAATTCAATATAGATTTATCAATCTAATACAGCCTATACATCAGTTCAATACAATTCTTACATCATTCAATAGCCCACATAAAACTACAACTACAATTCACAACCATTGAGACAAGATCATCACATCCCAAATATAGCCAATTTGAAGAGATTATGTTTTGCATGGGTTTATGAAGATTTTAGTTTAAAACCATCAATTCAATCCATAAACAATGATTCAAAAAAAATTATGCAATAATCCATGGCTAGATCATGAAATTGCACAAGTTCATCTTTAGAAGACTTTAGAAATCTCTTTGAATTTTGGGCTCCTTGATGAAGAGAGTTTCAAGGATGAAGAAACAATACCTAAATGAAGCTAAACCACAAAATTGATGAAGAATCACCAATCAAATATTCAATCCAAGATCTTCCTTGAGTTTTGGCTTTAATGGAGTTCTAGAGAATTTCTTAAAGAATTGGGGTTTTGATTTTAGAATAATGAATTCATCTAGGTAGTTACGACTTATAAACCTACTTAAAATACCTAGAATATCCTTAGGAAACCGCCCAAACTCTTATTTGGACGTAGGATGAATTTACCAATTCATCTTTGCATTTTACAGCAAAGCTGCGCAGTTAACTACTCAACCCACGATTGCCCATCGACGGGGCGTAGGTCCACAAACGGCCCGTCCTGGCTGTCCGTCGATGGTATCAGAGACTTGACTTTGGGAGATTAAGATACCTAGGATAATTATTGACCTACTCCCACCATCGACGGGGCGTCGACCAGCCTACTGGCCGTCGATTGCCTCAGTCGTTTGGGCTGGTCTAGACAGCCTTTGTATCAATGATGGGTCCTTCCTCAAGGACCCTTGGTTGGTCCTTGGGGATGTTTTCCCCAAATTTTCCAAATCTAGTATGATCGTATACTAGTTTAGGACCTCCCACATCAATTTCAACCAAAACGAACACATAAAACTCAACAAAACATGCCAAGACACACAAGGTCGTTTCAAGGCAAACCTTTCGAACGTCATGGACGTTTGACCTCCAAACTTCATGAAACTAGACACACTGCCTATAAGCACTATTATAACTCATATAAGGACCACATAATCTCATGACACGCACATAATCACATAAACACACATGAGGCACATAGGTGACTAGTCGTCGAACGTCTTGGTCGTCCCTTGACGTTCCATTTCCAATTCACCTAAATCTTTAGACACTGCCTCATTACCACATTATAAACCATTTAATGACCTTAGACCCTCATGACAAACATTTTAGGCTCTATCTCCACCTAAGTCATTTTACAGGTGTCACATTATCCCCCACTTGGACAATATTTGTCCTTGAATGACACTTGCCCCTCCGAACACTTCCAAGAGTAAAGATTCAGTTAACAGCTCATAACCATACCATATAACACATTACACAGTACACAATCTATGAGAAACATCAATTTCACATAATCAAGAGATTCACAACACAACAAGAAGATAGAAACTAATTATACAACTCACTATGCAATAAGACTCACATTCTTCATTTCAAATATCATGAACTCCTTTTATATTCATTATCATGCTCATATACATAAGTTCTATCTACATTACAACAGTTTTCAACCAAAGAATGAATTAGCCAATTTTTCAAAAATATTACAGTAAACTGGCAAGCATTACAGTGAACATGCTTCCAAATTTCAAAAATGCAACATTTAGGAAATTGATGATACAAACATGCTAATATGCAAATTAAGACCATATAAACTCATTTTACAACATAATCATCACCTCATGAAATGCATAATGCAAGGAATCAATGAAATTCAATTCCAACAAGACTCCTCAACACAATGCACATGCAACAATACTACTATGACCATCTAGCTCTTTTACTAACCATACTCCCCTACTTAGAAGGAACTCATAAACAAAAGAGGATATACAATGACTTACCATCATCATCATCATCATCCGTCTTTGCTCCTCTAGTCCGGAGTGCATAGAAATACTTCTTCTTTGGAGCATCACCTTCCGGAGCATTAGGAGGAACTTGCTTACCCTCTCTTCCTCTAGAAGCAATACTAGGACAATCCCTCACTTTGTGTCCATCTTTTCCACATCCAAAACAACTCCCGATACCCAATAGGCATTCCCCATAGTGCCTCTTCCCACAAGTAGCACATGTAGGCTTGCCAACTAGAGAACCACTACCTTTCTCAAGCTTCACCTTAGTACTCCTTGGTTCTTCTTGACTTGAAACCTTCTTCTTGGACCTAGGTTGACTTTGATCACTTGAACCACTCCTTTTCAAGTTTCTAGCAATCCTTCCAAGTTTAGATTCCTCAATTGATTGAGCATAAATCATGAGTATAGATAGGTTCATATCATCATGTAGCATGGACGTACGACATTCTTCCTTCACTAGGTCGGCGACCCCGGTCACAAACCTACTCATCTCATCATAGGGTTAGACACTAAGGATGGTGCATATCTACACAACATAGATAACTTCAATGAGTACTTCTCAACACTCATATTGCCTTGCTTGAGATTGATAAATTCTTCTACCTTCACCTCCCTTCTCTCACGGGGAAAGTACTTTCCTAGAAAAGCTTCTTTAAATTCTTCCCACTTAATAGGACCTGACTCAACCGGCCTATTATCCTTCCATTGAGTGTACCACACTTGAACAACCTCTCTCAACTGGTACGAAGCTAAATCCGCCTTCTCCCTAGAAGTCACCCCCATGGCACTCAACACCTTATACACTCCATCTAGGAACTCTTGGGGATCCTCTACCACATTAGAGCCAAGAAATATAATAGTATTCATCCTCACAATCTATAAATCTAGATGTCATAGTGCCCTTCACAACATTCACTCTAGGCTCAATACCCCTATTCACATGGGTAGTCAAAGCTCGGGCAAAAATAAGAAAAGCCTTTCTAATCTCCCTATTAGTCATTCCCGGGGAACCACCGGAACATCATTACCTTCTCCCACAATAGGGACTTGAGCATGTATAGCACCTTGAGCCCCTTGAGCACCTTGATCACCTAGAGGAACTTGCTCAACTTGTTCAACATGAGGAGGAATCTCCCCATTCACATCATTCTCCTCAACTCTCCTAGCCGGTGTCCTCCTCGTATTCATCTCCTATAACACAAGGAAAACCATAACAAAAGATCACTCATAACTTCTAAATCTCTACGACATGACATAGGAGTAGAAAAGAAGCGGAAACTCTATCATCCTATATCCTCACGCCCATAGATGTGTAACGACTCACACCAATGGTCAAGACTAAACTAGACATGACATGATGAGACTTTTGGATTCCCATGACCACTTTCATAACCTATGATCTGATACCACGTTTGTCACGACCCGAGAGTATACTCTAGAAGTTAGGGCAATCTTAGGTCGCAACACGACGTACTTGACCTCTTGGAGTTCTTGTACAAGCCCTTTTGTATCGTTCATCTCATATACATAAATGAAAAGTAGTGCAGAACTAAAACTTTTCACAACATGTGAATAGTCTTTCAAAAACTCTTTCATATGAAAACCATAGCGAATACTGAGTCTCATATCATCAAATCTTAGACATAATAGTATTTGGGACACGGCCCATACGATAGCAATATAGTACTACTAAGTCTATTACAATGCTTCAATAAAAGAAATCAAAGACATCTATGCCCTCGAAGTCAAATGAGGACATACTTCAAACTTGCTTGAAAGATCCTATAATTCAAGCTTCTCTCCCAAAGCACCTTCACCTATGAATCACTTTAGAGATAGATAAAAGCATGGAATTAGTACAAACACATGTACTAAGTATGACATAATACATAAAATTATGATAACTGACATTTAATGGAAATATGCTCTTTTTAATTAAAACATCATAGTATAAGCATAAGAACAACATTTAACACATTATAAACACATAAGATAACTCATAAAGATTTATTCACATTTTAAGGAATGTTACTGTGAATTAGCAAATATTACAGTGAACTATTTTAAGCTTCACAGTGAACAAACTTCGACATTACAGTGAACGTACTTAGCATTCAACCTTCTCACTAAAAGCTATCCTAAGACTCACTTAAGTAAGACAAAGATAGAACAACCATACACCCTCTCTAAGCACACCTAAATGATCCTCAAGACTACCTATAGTAAGACAATTACACTTACAATACACCAAAACACATAACATATATGATTTGACATTCAACTCACCAAGGTTATCAAAAGACTTACTTAAGTAATTCTAGAAGATAATGCACATACACCTTCAATTACCTAAATAATCCTTAAGACTTCCTAAGATTAGATCATGTCTACTTTACGAACCAACTTTCATAACTATAGTCATTATTAAGACTTATCTAGATAAGATATGAAGAGACCATCCTTTATGCCCCCTTCACACTTTAACTAGGAAATTCTTAGTGTTACTCTAGGCTAGGTACTCATTCATTTACATGCTTTCTAACATAGGTCATTACTTCATTAGTTAATTTAAAATACATTCACCACATCAAGACATTCAAGTAATGGTCTTGGAGAAGACCTAGGGACTCACTCACTACTATCTTCAAAGCCTATTGTGCAATGTCTAGATAGTGTCCCATACCACCACCTAAATCTCATAGAACTTCTCCAACACTAGAGGGTATCTCGTATGATGAGAATAGGCAATAACCGACATAGACCATGGTAGCAAAGCATGGAATCCGGAGTTGTAACCTACTCTGATAAAGGTGTTCTACTTTCCAATGATAGAACTTGAACACATCCCACGTAGGCACATGGTTAAGTAATATGAAGGGTTTCTTTGCAATATAGTCTCATTCTTAACTATAGCTATTTCCCTTACCATACTCACTCGGTGCTAGCCTTTGTTCTTTTAGAGTAATTCACATAAAGGATCATACAAAGGGGTTTCATATCTAGTTCATAATCCAATCACATTCACCCTACCAAAGAGGTCCCCTAGGGATTCCTTTCAATGGCTAAGAGGATAGCTTAATAATTTTCCTAAGGATGATCTCATGTTGTTCCATCCAACCAACCTTAAGCATACCATTCACACAAGAAGGACACCATTACGACTTTCGACTTCAAGGATATCATAACCTCTCAACTAGGTTGAGCGCTTCATATAAGTTGACCTTCTCACTATGTTCAAGGCCACGTATCATTCATACATACAATACTAAGAGTCTTCAAAATCCTAAGTCAACACATCTCATATTCATATTCCATAGGTATCAAGTAAGGGACACGAGTCTACCAAACAAGACAAACCAATAATTCACTTATCACCTATAGCATATCACATAAGAAGCACATAGGCATAACCATCATCATCTTTAGGTCACCCTATATACTACTATAACATCATCAATATGAACATCATAGACTCATATAGTCAAGTTGAAAAATCATGCATCAACTCTAAGACTACATACATAAAGACATAGTCATAGTCTAATATGATCACCTAACAACATGAATAGAAGAACACATACTTCCCCCTTAATCAGAAGTAGATAGAAATTATCATACTTCATCTAATTCCACTACACAATTATCATAATATATCAAGTAGTTGTCGACAAGTCATGATCATCATAACACATAAAGTAATGCTAACAAGGCCACATCATTCACAATTATAACACATAGTACCGCCACCATAAGTGTACCATACCAATCACAACACAATTTAAGACCTACATTACATAAAATAAAGATAATTAGGCAGCGTACCACCAATCCATTCTCACCACTTCAATCCGTATCTAAATCATCCAATTCAATACAAAATGCCCTTACCCATCGCCATGATCATCAATTCAATACAAAACTCATAATACTCAATGATCTCAATCAAATAAATATAGATTTATAAATCTAATACTGCGTATACATCAATTCAATACAAGTCTTATATCATTCAATAGCCCACAGAAAACTACACAAGAATTCATAAGCATTGAGACAAGATCATCACATCCAAAATATAGACAATTTGAAGACATTATAATTTGCATCGGTTTATAAAGATTTTAGGTTAAAACTATCAAATTAACATCAATTCAATCCATACACAATGATTGAAAACATTTTATGCAATAACCCATGGCTATATCATGAAATTGGACAAGATCTTTAGAAGACTTTAGAAATCTCTTTGAATTTTGGACTCCTTGATAAAGAGAGTCTCAAGGATAAAGAAACCATAGCTCAATGAATCTATACCACAAAATTGATGAATAATCACCAATCAAATCTTCAATCAAAGATCTTCCTTGAGTTTTGGCTTCAATGGAGTTCTAGAGAATTCTTAGAAAATTGGGGTTTTGATTTTAGAATAATGAATTCATCTAGGTAGTTAGTGTAAGATCCTAAAAATGACATAGGTTAACTAGTGGCTAACATTGTTGTCATGATGGTCTAAGGTCCTAAATAGGTCTATTATGTTGTATTGAGGCAGTAGCTAAGAGTTTAGGTGCATTGGAAGTCAAACGTCAAGGGACGACCAAGACGTTCGACGACTAAGTTACCTAAGTGCCTCATACGTGGTTCTATGTGTTTATGTGTGATTCATGATGTTTTGAAGCCCTTAAATTATTTTATGTGATGTATATAGGTAGTGTGTCAAGTTTCGAGAAGTTTGGAGGTCAAACGCTCAAGAACGTCTCGAAAGATGTGCCTTGAAATGACCTTGTGTGTCTAGGCATGTTTTGTTGAGTTTTACGTGTTCTTTTTGGGTGAAATTCATGTGACAGAAATTGTATACAGTCATGTTTGGGTTGGAAACGTCCGGGAAAGTATCCCCAAGTACCATCCAAGGGTCCTTGAGGAAGGACCTAAAGTTGGTGCCAAGGCTGCCCAGGAAAGCCCAAACCACGGAAGGAAATCGACGCTCCGTGGGTCAGTTGACGCCCCGTGGGTGGTGCTCCATTGATTGGGACTTAGCCTGGGGAAGGAGGGACCAAGGACAAGCCTCAGTCCCAGACCACGGACCAACAGGACGGTCCGTTGGTCAAGGGACGGCCCGTGGGTGGTGCTCCGTCGATTGGCACTTAGTCTTTGGGGAGAGGAAGCCTTAGACAAGTCTCAGTCCCTGACCATGGACCAGCAGGATGGTCCATTGGTCAAGGGACGGACCGTCGATGGGCAACCGTCAATGGGTCCGTTCGTGTGTGCATTTCACTGCCAAGTTGAGGGGTGAACTTGTAATTTCATCCCACTTCCAAATAAGAGTATTGGCAGTTCCTAAAGGGTCTTTTGGGTATTTTAAACACTTAGAAGATTTCATTCTTCATAATCAAAACCCCAAAATCCCTTAGAAATTCCCTAAGACTCCATTGAAGCCAAAACTCAAGGAAGAGCTTGGATTGGAGATGAGTGGTGATTATTCATCAAATTGAAGGATTATTTTAATTGAGGTATGGATTTTCATCCTTGAACTCGTTTCATCAAGGAGCCCAAATTTCAAAGATGTTTTCTAAAGTTTTCAAAAGATTAAATGACCTATTTCATGATCTACCATGGGTTCTTGCATTAATGGTTTTTAATCATTGTTTAGTGATTCAAATTGTTGTTATTAAGATGATTTTAACTTAATTAACCTATGAACCCATGTAATTGATGAACCCTAGTTTTTGACTAATTTATGGGTTACTTGATATTGGTCTAACGTTTATGAATTAATGTGTAGTTTCTTATGGGGTTTCTAATGATGTAATAATTGTATTCAATTGTTATCTAATTAGTCTTAGATTGATAAATCTATAATGAATTGACTTAGATTTCATTGAGTACTATAGTTTATGCTCTAAATTGATGTTCATGGCCATGGGTAAGGGCCTTATGATATTGAATTGGATGATTTGGCATTGGCTTGAAGTGTTGAGGATGAAGTGGTGGTACACTGCCCTATTTTCTTTTATTTATTGTTAATTAGACTTCAATTATGTTGTGATTGGTTTGGTCCACTTATGGTGGTGGTGTTATGTGAATTGATATGCCTTGTCGGCGTTATTTTAAGTATATTGATGATCATGGCCTTGTCGGCACTACTTGAAGTATTATGTTGGTTTGTGTAGTTGATTATGTGAAGTATGATCATATCTACCTATATGTGAAAGTATGTGTTATTCTATTGATGTTATTTAGGTAATCATGTTATGCTATGACTATGTGTTAAGTGTGTAGTCTTAGAGTTGATACATGATTGTTCCTAACTTGGCTATATGAGTCTATAATGGTTATGTTGATGATGTTAAAGTAATGAATAGGTTGACTAAATGATGTTAAGGGTCATTCCTAAATGTTTGAAGAATGTTATGCTATATGAATAAAGTGAAGTATGTTGTGTCTGTTTAGATAGACTTGTGTCCCTTACTTGATGTATGTATGAATATGAATATGTGATGTCTTGACTTAGGAAGCTAAAGCGTCTTAGTCTTGTATGAATGAATGATGTGAGACCTTGAATGATGATAAGAGGGTCCTTTATGTGAAACCTTAAACCTAGAAGGTAAGGTCATGAAACTTTAAGTCGAAAGCCGTAATGGTAGCCTTCATGTAATGTAATGATGGACTTAAGGTTGATTGGCTAGAAAAGCATCATATCAATCCTTAGAAAAGTCATGATGAGCTTCTTATCGCCATAGGAAGGTAGCCCTAGAGGACCTCTTTGGTACGGTAAATATGATTGAGTTATGAATATGATGTAAGACCCTATGTATGAACCTTAATGTGATGTACTCTATAAGAACAAAGGCTAGCACCGAGTGAGTATGGCAAGGGAAGTAGTTCTAGTTAAAGTATGAGGCTAGAATACAAAGAAGCCCTTTCAAACTTTCGAACGTCTTGGACGTTTGACTTCCAAATGACTTCAAATCAATTATTTATACTTTAAAACACTTAATTAACATGTTAATAAGCTTATATACACATTTTAGACTCTAGACACTCTAACTCATTTTGGGGGTCTTACAATAAAAGTTGAGAGTCGCCTTAGACACTTGGTGACTCATCGAGTGGTACTTCAGCTGGCCTAAAGTTCTAGACTGTCAGTACAAGGGAGAAGTCAACTTGTCAATGAATTTAGACCTCTATAAAACCACTCAATGGATCAGCAACACAAACTGTTATCACCTAATGTCACAAAAGTCTAAAGACTACAGAGTTAGGAAAAACCACCGATGGAAAGGAGCCATTGGCACATCACTCACTTGGTCGATGATGCACGACGAACCCCGCTAAGTGACCCTACAAACTAAAATTTTAGAACGTATAAATTGGATTTCAAAATAGTCGAGTCATAACCTGAGTAATTTTCTCAATTGTTAAACTTTGAGCTTTTGTTTTGAAGATTACTTTCCTTAGTTTAGGAGTTTTCTAGTAGATTTTGAATTGGGTTTTTGACATAAGCATTTTGGATCATTATACAGATGTGCATTGGAATCCAAATAATAGAGAACGTAGTTCGTATTGATTTCATCCTTTTTATGATCTGTGGATAAAACCTCCATTCTTAGGGGTATGATCATGTGATTATTTGTTCTAATTAGCTTATGGGCATTGTTGTTTACAGGTATTAGTGTTGATTTGAAGTGGGTATAATCGGAAAAGGATCAAAATTGCCCCTAAACTATGTGAAATAGACCACTTATACCCTTCGTTACATTTTTGGGATCAAAAATGCCTCTGTTGTTATCCTAAGAGACCACATATACCCTCAAGAGTTAACACCCCATATTTTTATTGACTTGGCAAGACATGTGGGACTAATCCTTCCACCTAAGAATTTTCAACTAGGATTCACTACAAAAGAACTAGACCTTTAGCGGCGACAATAGTCACCTCAAAAGCCCAAAAAATCGTCACCAAAAGTTTTTAACATTAAATTCTAATTTTGTGTTTTTTTTCTTCATTGTTTTAAAAAAAAAATGACATCGATTAAGTAGGATTTTGAAGACAGTGTATGTTTTATTTTTTTGTTATATGTAAATGTATAAAATGTACAATGATGAATTATATAGTAGGAGATGTGAATCGAGAAGTAATTTTCATGATTTTTCAAAATAATATTGGGTGTTTTTAATATTGATATTGCAAATTATTTATTTTAGAAAATTAGGTTGCAATGGAAAAATTAATTATCATATTTATTTGTTGAAAAATACATTTTACTAGCGAATGGTTGTTGGAGTCTTAGTCGTCACTAAAATCACTCACAACCTTTAGTGGCAATATTTTGGGATTTTGTGCCAACTTTGACGCCACTAAAGGCAAGTTCTTTTGTAGTTAATCTTAGTTGGCAATGCTTAGGTGGAGGGATTAGTACCATGTGGCATGCCATGTCACTAAAAAATTGGGGTGTTAACTCTTGAGGGTATTTGTGGTCTCCAAAGATAACGGTGGGGTATTTTTTATCCTAATATGTAATGGAGGGTATAAGTAATCTATTTAGCATAATTCAGTGGTAATTTTGACCCTTTTCCGGGGTTTAATTGATAGTTGTATGTTAACCCATGAATTTTAGGTGCGAATCTAGTACTAACTTAGTGTTGTGGGCTCTCTTGAGAAAGATGTTTTGGAACTAATGGTATCGATTGATAATTTGAGTGATCGGGTTGTTCTGGGTTCAGCTCAAGAGAGTGAATCTTAACTCGATCATACCTATCTCGCTCGAGAGAGTATATAAATTGAGTTATTGGGCTTCTTATACTGTTATGTTTTTCTAGGTTCGAGAGAACTTTCTTGAATCGTACTAGTTGTTTGAGAGAAAGTTATTTCATCTATAGTCTAGCCTACCCATAAGATTCAACATTGTTAGTAAATTACAATTACCTATATAGATAAATTAGCCCTTAATCAATCGCATCCCCAAGTATCTCTTATCTCTTGATTACTTCCCTGCTTTTTTTGGTTGTTAATTGAAACAACATAACCCCGGATTTGACACTTGCTGTCAACCATTAGATTTAATTGAATGATTTTAATAATTTCTATTTTTACAACTAATTAAAACATGGCTTTCACTTCGTAACTGAATTCTAACTTGTATCACTCCCCGTGGGATCGACCCCAACTGTTTGTTGGATTTATACTAGATTGTGATCTTCAACACCTTGTATTGGATGAGGTGTAGTTTAGTGTTATAAAAAATGGCCCCATTACAACCCTTGAAAGACCTTTGTGATCTTGAGTGAGTTGAAAATAATGTTGATTGGAAAATCATGGTAAGCCTATAGGTAAAGACATGTGTGTGTTCATCTATGGGAGTGTGAGTAATATTTGATTTCAAAATTATAAATATTTGATGAACTTTGTGTGAGCATTGAATAATTTTTGGTATGAGGGAAATCAAATGCTTTTGCTGAGCTTGAACTCTCATTTGAAGCAAGCATTGCGAGCTTGAGTTCTATTTGATGATGGTTAGTCACAATTTGAAACTTAGAGTGCACAACTTAACATTACGTGTGTAGTTTTAATTTCTTGTGCATTTGTGTTGAGTCTTGAGTAGCACTGTTTGTAGACATCTTTATTAAACCGATTGATCTTGTGTTTTACTTGAGGTCAACCAAAAGATTAAGTTGGGGGTGTTGATTAGTTTTGGATTTCAACTCATTTAAGGCTTCCTATTCATAATTTTAGTGTCTTCGATGCCTATTATGTGCTCTAAACTGATGTTTTAATGTTAATTTCCAGATACAAAGGCAAAAGAGAAAGGCTAGGACAATGCAGCGCAAAAGGATAAAAAAGATGAAAAAGGCTGAAGATAGTAAAAGATGGAATAACCAAAGCCACTTGATAACTTTTCGAGTGGTACTTCAGCTCATCTAAAGATCCGGACTACCAGGTCACGGGAGAAGCCAACTTGGTGATGAATTTAGACCTTTGGCGAACCGCTCAATGAATCAGTGTAAAAATTGTGATCACACAAAGTGACATAGTATGAAGACTAAAGACGCAGGGCAAACTGACAATGGAAAGGAGCCATTAGTGAATCGGCAAGTTTCTCGGCGATGAACGACTAACTCCGTCGAGTGACCCTGCAAGCTAAATAAATTAGATTTCAAAGGAGTCCATCCATATCCCTAGTAATTTTATTAATTATTAAACTTGGAACTTCGGTTCTTAACATTACTTTCCTTAGTTTTAGGAGTTTTCTAGTAGATTTTGAGTTCGGCTTTTGATAGTGAGCATTTTGGATCATTGTAAAGACGTGGATTGTAATGCACATATTTGGAGAACATAATTGGTAAAGATTTCTTCCTTTTTCTGATGTGTGTCTAAACCCTCATTCTTGGGGGTGTGATCATGTGATTATTTGTTCTAATTAGCTTATGGGTGTTATTGTTTACATATTTAAATGCTGATTTGTAGTGAGCTTAATTAATATTGTGTATGAACCCATGAATTGTAGTTGCCAATGTAGTTCTAATTTAGTGTTCTAGGCTTTCTTGAGAAAGAGGTTTTAGAATTAAGGTTATCGATTGTTAATTGGAGTGATTGAGTTGTTGTGGGTTCAACTCGAGAAAGTGAATTATTTTTTTATTCTACTTATAACTTGAAAGAGTAGATAAATTGAAATATTAGGCATATGATAGTGTTATGCTTGTCGAGGTTCGAGAGAACTCGCTTGAATCGTAATGGTTGTTCGAGAGAAAGCTATTGCATCTATAGTCTAGCCTACCCACTAAGATTAAACAATTGTTAGTAAATTACAATTACCCATATACCGAAATCTTTCCTTAATCGATCATATCCCCAAGTACCTCTTATCTACTTGATTTACTTCCCTGCTTTTCTTAGTTGTTAATTTACGAACCTTAAGCCCCCCCCCCCCATTTGACTCTTGTTGTCAGCCCTTAGATTTAATTGAATGATTTAGATATTTTTATTGCTACAATCGTTTAGAACATGCGCTTCACTTTGTAACTGAATATTAACTTGTATTACTGCCTGTCGGATCGACCCCAACTCTTTATTGGGTTTATACTAGATTGCGATCGCCGACACCTAGTATTGGATGTGGTGTAGTTAAGCGTTATAAAAAATGGCACTACTGCCGGGGAGTAGTGTTTAGAATTCTCAATTGATGTATAGTTGTGATCTAATGTTGTTTATAGTTGTATCAATTTACTGTATTTTGTGTTTATTGTTGGATTTTTGTGAGAGGTGATGAAATGAGTGTGAACGGAAGCAACAGTAGCCAACTTGGCCACCAAGAGGACATAAGAAATCTGAATAATGTCAATGAACCAGTTCAATTTGGTGGCGTATGTGCTATTCGTTTACCTTAGGTTGTGGAAAATGGTGTCTTCCAGATCACTAGCACAATGTTACACTATTTGGAGGGCTAGCTCATGAGGATCTCCATAATCATATTCAGAACTTTGTGGGCGTATATGGTCCATTCTTATTCAAAAAAAAATTCACAAGAATCAGTTTCTGGTTGTTCCCTTTCTTTTTGATGGGGGAAGCGACCAAATGGTTAGCTTATCTCCTAGGGGATTCTATTACCTCTTGGGATGAACTTACTGGGGCATTTTATAAAAGGTTTTTCCCTCTTTCAAAGATGATGGAAATGAGAGATAATATTCAAGCCTTTAAACATTTAGAGGGTGAGATAATCCATGAGACGTAGCTGAGAATTCAAAAGTTTTTACCTCAATGTCCGACTCATGGGCTACCAAACAATGTGTTGTTACAACACTTTTACACGAGTCTAGACTCGCTGAAAAGGGGGTGGATGATCAACTTGTCCAAGAAGGTATTATGCAGAAAGATTTTGAGATAGTTCCACCTCTCCTTGATGGGATGAAAAATATAAACCGATCTTGGTATACTCAGGAGGACCAAGTGTCCCCTTTGACTTACAGGCTCACAAACGAGTGAAAAAAAACCATGAGCTATTCCAAACATGGACAAAATGATGACCCAATTGGATCTTTTGTCAAAAAATATAATGGTAATAGTTCAAGGGTCATATATGTTGTTGGTGTTAGTGGGATGAACCCCGATGAAGCACAATATTTGGCTCGATATAATGAGTAAGTGAGTTTCCTTGCAAATGAAGGAGTAGGTTTTCGTCTGAATTAACCAAGGCCAGACAGAAATCAAGGTTGGAATGGAGAGTGTGATCATGATTAGAGAGACCGTGACATGGAATGGAGTGATCGTGTAACCAATTGGATGGAACAGGATAGTGACATTCAGAGATACATTCCTCCTTATGAGCATCAAAAGCCAAAAGAACATAGGATTGACCCGAAGAACATTTTCCCTGAAGACATGCTTGCATGCATTCTCAATAAAGTCTAAGGATCGGACAAGGTACTTAAAGAAATGAAAGAGGATTTGTCCACGCTAAGTCAAACTGTTACCTCTCATTCGGTGTCCATCAAACAACTGGAAAAGCAAATGGGTTAAATCACATTTCATTTGAACCCAAGGCCAAAAGGGGGTCTATTAAGTGATACTTTGGTTGACAAAAAAAATCCTTACAAAGTGTATCCACGTCGTGACATGACTTTAAATAAGGTGCTTCTTGGGAGGCTTCCCTATTAATTAACTTTTTAATGTTTTTGTCTGAATTATGGGTGTTGAAATTGCAGGTTGAGAAGTTGAAATTGTGGGAAAATGAGCAATTAGACGAGCCCAGGAACTATTCGGCGACTTGCCAAACCGGTCGGAGAGCCCTATGTGGATTGCAATTTGAACCTTCTAGTATGATAGAGGTTATGTAAAGCTCGGTGGGCCAATGCATCATTTGGTGCATCGCTGAGGGGGTCGGCGACGTAAGTTATGATTGCCGATTGGCGCGTGAACTGAAGAGTTAATAAGGACAAACTATTTTAAATTCAAAGATCTACCTCATTTCATACTTTTAAACTTCAAAACATTCACCACCGCATATTTTCTTACTCTCGTTCTATTTACTTGCTTTTTGGTGGGATCGATAACTCGGGGAAGATTTTTGTATTTGTTGCTAGCCTAGCTTTTCAAATTCTCTGTATCTAAGGTTGGTTGACTGAAACCCGTTTTTACATTTTAGTGAAATCGAATGCATGATAATTGTGTTTTCTCTCAGTGTATAATTATGATTTGTTGAATGTGTGGCATTAATTCTTGTTCGTATTTAGTTTAAATTGATGTTTATTGGGGTTAAATTGTGAAATCCTATGTTTTTTGTTGTTAAATTTCTGGGTTTTGTTGAATTTCGAGTTGGTCTAGTGTGGGTGAAGTATGAGTAACCCCAATTGTGCCGATTTTTGGTTTTTTCTCAATTATAGAGCAGTTGACGTCATTCTTAAGGGTATAGGATGTCAATTAGCCAATTTTGGAAAAGTCAGGGGAAGTTTGAGTACCTCATAGGCATGGGCAGAGGAATGGCTAGTATGGGTCTTAGCCAAATTGCATGGAATAAGGGTTAATTTTGTTTTTGTGGGCTGTGGGTTAGATTTTGAAGGTCGGGGTAAATATCTGGCAGGTTGGACTATTCGGCTAGTTGGGTTCAGCTCGCGGAGTGGTTCGACAGTTATACTAAATACCTTTCGATTGCCCTTTAATTCTTCATTTTTGTGGTTTAAGTTCAGTAACTGAAAGCGATATGTTAGAGTTCGCCGAGTTCACTCAGTGGCACGCTAAAAGTCCTTTCTGATCGCGCTTTAGTGCTAGCACCAAATTTCATAAAATATTCTGTAATATTCACCAGGCTACTTCTATAATTGTGTCGGCGATTCATCGAATAGGCTTGTACATCGCCGAACTGTGCTCATTTTTTAAATAATTTATTCTGGAACTTCTAGTGAGCTCGATTTGGCTCGCCGAGCGGTTCAGTGATTCTCCCTCTGCTGTTTTCTTACTATGACAATTTCTTGAATTACATCTAACGTGTTTGATTAATTTTTTTGAGAAATGGCTAGACCAAAGGTTGCAGGAAGGAATCAACCACCCCGATAGTGGTCTAGGGGAATAGTCATCAACGAAAAGGCTGCAGCTTCCTGGGAAATGATATCCAATCTCCCTCTAAATGGGAGAAAGGGCAAGGGCAAAGGCACCATAAAACTTACACCAACAAAGCGGAGCTCCAATAGCGAGTGCCTTTATGGTACTCACCTCACTACTTCAGGGCAATTTTCCTCCCTACCTCAGTAAGACGGATGGTGACCAACTCCTAGAGTCAAGGAGAGCGGAACTACGCTCCAAGTTAATGAATGATAGGTATAGGATCCCGGGCCTCCTATCCCTCCGCCTCCTCCAGCTCTAGCTCAAGCAGAATGCATGCCCCTTCACCAGTCCAAGCTCCTCTACCCCGGTCAGTCAAAAAACTAAAGGTTGAGGGTTTGAGGACCATTCTATATGAGAATAGGTTGTCCAGTGATGTGTGGTAGATGGTACCCTGAGGTGTGGAACACCATAAAGTTCTAAAAGTTTAAGTTATTCATGAAAACCCTAGGACCATATATTCTTACTTGGGTCTGGGATTTTTATTCGAAATACAGGGAGTTGGTACTAAAAGGGAAGAAAAGGTAGTTCTTTCAAGCCGGTAATCATGTGATGGTACAGGTCCGAAAGGTCAAGTGTAGCAGCTCAGATATCAATGAGGCACTCAAGAGCACACTAAACTTCATGCATATTTACATTGACAAGATCCAAAAGAAGAACCTCGATTATTTAAAGGTTGGCTACCACCTCTAATTTATTTTGTGAAACTGAGGTTTATTAAGGCCAATACGCCGATTGAGAAAAACGATTTGAATGTGGCTGCTACATACTAGTTCAGATTCATTAGCAGCACCTTGATGCGAAGGCTGCTTGTTTAGGTTGCATCATGTATAAGTATAAATTAAACTTGGGTTTGATTATAGAGTAGGAAATGCAAGAGGCCAAGCAGAGTCAAAAATCCCTTCCCAGATTACTGAGTTATGTAGTCTCGCTTATGTCCCTATGAATTAAAAGACATATGTGGAAGTGACTCCATGTTCTTACTATGACATCCAACTGATCGATGTAGAGTACATGAGGTATGACGCGTACAGGACTAGGGTTGCACCGGTGGATACATCCCTAGTAGTTTATGTTTATATGTTGTTGACTAAGGCAATACTTCCTCTTTAGGCTAGTGATCCTACACGTATATCTTACTTCTCTACTGTTGTACCCAATTCTACTTTTCTACCCCTTCCTACTTCAGTTGTTGTTGTGTCTACCTCCTGACCTATTATTACCCAGGCCATGTTGTATATAATAGTCCATCTGGCTCCATCTGTTGGTGGGCGTGTGATGAGTCCACAAATTGGACTCATTTAGGGCTTTATTTTGATAAAAATAGTGTCCTCAGATTCTTATTTAGTCTAAATATCTGATGAAAACTCTTAACCTTTGGCAATTTAATGTTTTAGTACAAGCATGGACACTTACACGCAAAAGGGAACAAAAGGGCGTAAAAGAATGCAAAAGCTAAAGCATGAGATTCGTCAAGTGCATTTAGCGAGTTGCCGATGGGAAGTACTCCACCTTTTGTTCTAGAACACGAAGCCCCGAAGGAAGTGAATCAAAAAGAGGATGAAAGGAGAAATCGACGCTTTGTCGAACAGTTTTGCAAAGCAATGTTGTACCGTCCAATGGTCCAGAACATGAAGATGTTGAAGGCAAGCATAAAATGCCGATGAGAAAGAAGAAGTGTGATTCTCCAAGCCATTCAGTGATCACGACTAACCTCGCCGAACGTTCCGCCGCAACACTAAATCTGAAAGCTATAAATACTAGTCTTAGTAGAAGAGGAACATATCCGAACTTTTCCCTAGTTTCTGTCTTAAAAATATTATTTTCTCTGTATTTTTTCTCAAGTTTGGAGAGGGTTTGGGAGACTTGAAGAAAGGAGTTCATCTTCCCCAAGTCTGATGTGGCCTTCTCTATTCCTCTTCCTTAGCTTAAATCAAGGTTTAATTTCTTATACCTGTTTGATTTCATTATTATATTAGGTGTATTTTCTTATTGTTTGATGTGTGGCTAAATCCCCCATTCTTGGGGTGTGATTTAGCAAATATGAGTTGACATTCTTGTGGGTCTTTGATACGTCCAACTTACACTTCAAACAAAAGTGTAAACGATCGTTGTCAATTTATTGAATTCCACTGGAGTTGAGGTCGATCCCACAGAGAATTTTTTTTAGATAATGTTTCACTATCGCCTTTATCCGATTGTTGTCACTACTTCCTAATGAATTAAGACCGAAAATAAAATTGGGTATGAATGACAAGTACCAATTTATAAACTTTAAAATCAAAGTTAACAGATTTGGTGCATAAACTTCAACTATGTATGAGTTGTTCAGTTGATTAAGAGAAACCATGTTAGTGTTCACTATGACGACAACTATGAAATTCTTCTACAATCTGGGCTTCAAGTAATTATAAATTCATAAAGCTTAGCGAATATAACTTATCTAATTCTTCTCAGCCTTATTAGATAATAATCATTTATATCCTCTCGAACTACAAATGAATCTTGCATTAAGAACTCGCTTAAATGGGCATGGAGATAAAGTTATCTTCTCTCGAACTCTAAATTTAACTTTAATTAAGTAGATTTTTGCTTTTTTTAACAAGTGTTTTTCTCTCGAAAAATCACTCGATATAGGCTCGTCTAAAGCGTGCACTCATTAGATAAAATTAGAATCAACAACTTTAACCTACAACATGTAAATAAAGAATGCTTGATGCTCGTTTTACAGAGTCAGATTCACAGTATCATATCCCACACACTTGGTCAACGTGTTTAGTGCCTCATAATTCCACGTATATAGCAATTAACATGAATTGAAAACATAATTTTGAATACGTACGAATCAACTTGCAACCCAAAGCCACGTTGAGACTCTAAGAACCAAACTTTCTTTGTCACAAAGTAAGTCGAGATCTAGAATATCCAAAAAATCTCAAGTTCTTTTTTCTCCTCATTCGTAAAAATTGGATAATAATATTAATACCCCCAAATAAACCTATATAACAACCAATAAAATGTTCTAAAAAAAACTAATTGAAATAGGACTGCATTGTCGACCTCTTTCACGGCCACCATCACGTTCCGTGAAGACTTCCGTAGTCTTCCCTAACAATGCCCCAAGATTGGATTTGCTCATCACTTTGGACTTAGCTTGACAGACAGGCTCACGGACCGTAAAGAAGACAATGGTCCGTGAAGTTGTTCGTGTTCTTCCCTTGAACTTTCCAAAACCTGGAATTTTAGCTTGCTCTCTAGAATCTTGTTCACGACCTGTTCCACGGACCGTCAAAGTTATTACGATCCGTGAAGAAGTATGTGGTCTTCACTTAAACTTTCTCAAACTCTGGACATTTACACTACTTTCTGGAACTTGTTTATTAGCTGGACCACGGACCGTCAAAGTGATCACTGTACGTGAAGTTGATTGTCGTCTTTACTTCAACTCTCTCAAATGTGGGTCTTCAGAATCCAGCTACTGCCATCACACTACACGGTCACTTTCACGATCCATGAAGTGTACCGCAGACCGTCAAGATGGTCGTGATTTTTACTACTTTTCTTCTTCTTTTTTAATATCTACCTGAATATTCCTGGATCATCAATAAATATATCAAATCATACAAAATATACTTTATTCTAGTATTAGTTCTTTGTTTTTAAGCGTAAACTCTACTAGGATATCTCGGTACATCAACACCCTCAACTTAGAACCATTACTTGTCCTCAAGTGATGAGATTAACAGTCCCCCGACTTCTCAAAATCTTTTTAGATCGTTGACAATCTGCAGCAGCTATTTTCACCACATTTTGTATCCCAATTCTCTTAATCTAACATGTAAAGATCTATATATGACATTTCATTACTTACAATCAATCATGCCTATGTCTGTGAGTTATCAACTTACTTAATTCACTCTCAAATGCAATCACAATGTACTCACACCAAAGAAGTCCCTCGCTCAGAATGGTTTAGACTGAGTAGTACTCTCACGCTCTAAAAGAACTCCTAGTACTAACAACATCTACTAGGCTTGCCCTCGTTTCTACACCCTATCTTTCTTAAAATTGGAATAGGGTCACTGCAGCGCTTTTATTGGCTTGTAACATAGGCTCGGGGCTAGGGGAAGGATATTTGGATATTTGGTTTCGTGAGTTACTAATCCCTTAGTTTCCCAAAGTTTTGTTTTCACAAACCCTCTTCTAACTGAATATTTTGTTTTCTTTGTTTCTTTCATCCCAGGCTCAAACTGGTTCAAGTGGTAAGCTTTTTATTTGGTTTTTTTTGTTTTGGCCTTTACAAGATTATAACAAAAATATCTTATTGATCCTTTCATATCCAACTCTCCTCAGTTTAAAGCAAGACTACTCAGGCAAGTTCTAGTTTCTGGTCATAGTGTTAGACATCAATCAATACTTACACACAATGACACATGATTGCATTATCTAGTTTCATAATTCACTCATTTATCATTCAAACTCAACAATGTTCAACAAGTTAGTATCTAAAATGTCATAAAAAGATCCTAGCCATCAAACCCATGTTCAGAATTAGTTGTTCATTTTGTTACCTAGTTAGCAGTTGCATATCTCAACCTACTATGATAAAAAACAAACTCAAAAGTCGAAGACAACCTCAATTTTCTACAGCTATGAAAGGTTTCTCAACCACCCCCTCCCCATAAGAAAAGACATTGCCCTCAAAGTCAATATAGCATGATACACATAAAGGGCTATAAGGAGGTGTCATACATGCGGCGCTCTAGGCGTTGGTCTTTCGCTCAGCGATGACACTCTTATCTGAACTAAGTGTTATAGTGGGTACATCCGACACCTCAGTGATGGGTGTTGTACCTTTAGTGTGGGCAGGTTCTCCACTTCTCGACACGCCAACTAACATGGCTTCCTGTTGTTCTTTTTCATGGGCTGCTCGTTCCTTTTCTCACTTTTCGGATTCTTTGCGAGCTTTCTTCTCTGCTTTCTGTGCCTCGAGTAATGGGTCAAGTTGAGTGTCCTATTTGAGGTCACGAGCCTTATGCTTTCGCTTTTGGATTTTTCGGGTGGTTTTTCTCCCCAAACTTCATAAAGTGATTGAACTGGAGATGCATGATTCAGCATCTGCTGCATCAGAGACTCAGGTAGTGCATGAGGGGGTAGTTGTATGCCTCATTCCATCGATCAACCAAGCGGTTGGGAGGAATCTCTGCTTCACGACATAACTTCCCTATCAGAAAAGGGAAATGAAATGTCGCTCTTTCATTTAGAGCCTTGTCTCTCATTTCATTCGCTATGATCCTCCCTGTATTTACTGTGTAACCACTCAGTAAGCACGCTACAAGTGAAGCAAGGGAAGGACAAAGCGTGTTATCATTTGCCGTTGGCCGCAATTGTGCCCGGACAACAGCCCACCATACCTTAGTTGGGAAAGTCAATGTAGCTTTAGCGATGTTATTGGAATAGTAGTCACCCAGCATGCATTTTCCCCATCTATGGCAATCTGCTTGGCAATCCAACGCAATACCCTTTATCGAGAAGTCTGATCTTCCATGTTTGCTGCAGTGGTAACCTCATGGTGCTTCCCTTCAAAGAGTCCCGCTAATGGTGGAGCAATGTAGTCCAGTCCATACAACATTCAATTAATAGAATTTTCTGAAATATCAAAGGCCTTGCCCCTAACGATGATCGAGTCAAGGGGACCCAGTGTAATAGCAAACTCCTTCTGCCCTCGTTTGGTGGTTTCAGTGATAGCAGCAAGGTTCATCAAAGTGGATGCACAGGATGTGTAGAACTCCTTTGTCAGGTGAATCAAACAATCACCTGATGCATTATCCATCCACTCGAACTTGTGAAATTGAAGAGTCCGGTAAATATCTGAAAATGCTTTGATATCAGTGACAACCACCCTAAATTCAGGAAATATAGGATGATCCTTGACGTTGCCCCTGTTGTTCACAAATCCTCTATGGAAGAATTCTTTCGTGTTGTTCACAGTCCACATAGTACGGTAGCATGCAATGAGTTGTTTCGGCCGATCTGGATGAGGTTCCTGAGCATGCACATACCGCACAATGGTCTCTTCATCTGTGAGTACCTTATCAAGCTCTCTCTGATGAGCAGCTGCTTGAGCTGCTATTTCAGGTTCTATATGTGTTGCCAGAGATGAGGTCTGAGAATCCTCCTGAGAACTCCTTTCAACTGCAGCACTGCCCCCTGAGTCATCGTTCCCATTATTGCCTGAATTGTCATCATTACGGCTACGTGCAGTAGAGTGCACTACAAGAAAATATACATACGACGACATTAATTTAGTGACATTTGAAACAAAAATAAAGAATTTCACGATATATAAGAACAAAATGTCATAAAATAATGACATTTGATGTCAAATGTCATAAAAATAATGACATTGGGTATCAAATATGGTAAAAATAATGACATTTGGTCTAAAATGTCACTAAGATAATGACATTTATTGCAAAATGTCGTTGTTTTTAGTGATATTTAGCGAAAATGTCATATAAATGATGACATTTGTTACAAATATTGAATATAATAATAACATTTATTGCAAAATATCGTTGTTTTAGCGACATTTAGGGAAAATGTCATATAAATGATGACATTTGCTACAAATGTCGAATATAATATGACATTTATTATAAAATGTCATTGATTTTAGTGACATTTAAAAAAATATCTCTTAAATAGTGACATTTAACATAAATGTCGAATATATTATGACATTTACTGCAAAATGTCATTGATTTTAGTTACATTTAGAATGTCACTAAAATAGTGATATTTGTTGTAAAATGTCATTGATTTTAGCTACTTTTAGCAAAAATGTTGCTAAAATAACAACATTTAATACAAATGTCGAATACATTATGATGTTATTGCAAAATGTCGTTGATTTGATCGACATATGTAAATGTCATTAAAACAATGAAATTTTATACAAATATCAAATATATTATTTCATACTTTGGAAAATGTCATTGATATTTATGACATGATGAAAACTACTGTTAAATCCAAGGGAGGACCCACATGGGTTTATGAACCCCTCGGTAGAAAAATTATACGGTATATATAATGTAAGTTTTCTGTATTTTTATAGATATATATTTTGAACCCCATCAATAATAAATAGAAACTAATGGCGCAATGGCAAGTCCCCTTGAAATTAAGTTGTATGGCAATGGTTCAAGTCTCTATGTAAGCATTTTATCTTTCTTTTTCTTTTTCTTTTTGCTTCTCTTTTTATAATTTTTTTTCCAGTTTATTTTTTTTACTTTTAAAAACGTGCTAAAGTGTGGTTTTAAACCCAAAAGATTTCAAGGTTTCCATTTCTAAAGGCTTATTTGCACGTTCATACTTTTATTTTTCGAACCCCTTAAACGAAAATCCTGGATCCGTCACTGATTAAAC
This sequence comes from Solanum sitiens, assembly GCA_016801875.1. NCBI lineage: Eukaryota > Viridiplantae > Streptophyta > Magnoliopsida > Solanales > Solanaceae > Solanum > Solanum sitiens. The sequence continues at coordinate 1,087,116 of JABWTJ010000256.1, forward strand.
ATATTATTAGTCGCTAATTACAGATATTTACACCTAATTTTTAAAATCTAATTACTTTTTTAAAATTATTTATCAATATATATGAATAAAGTTTGACCAAATTTGCCCCTCAGATTATATAATTTGAACAAAATTTACTTTACGATAAAAATATCTTGTTTTTACCCTCGTTATTAAAATGACTCAAGTTTAATTTTTATGAGCGAATGTAACTTGAGTTCGTTACAATACCCGTTGTGGAAGAAGAAACAACATTTTCTTGTTATTTTGAAGAAGTTGAAAAATTCCAAAAGATGGATGTATTTATCAATTGAACTTCACCTTTGTGTAATATAAAGTTACATAAATGAATACTGTTAGGCCCCTCTCATTGGTTATGGTTCCTATTTATCTTTTTCTTTTCTCACTTTTATGACATTTTTTTCTATTTATTTATTTTTTATTATTGTAAAAAATGAATGCGACAATTACCACCCCAATTATTCATATTCTTTCATATATTTTTTTTTTATTTACGTTACTTCTGTGATTTTTGATAATCATAACTCTTAAATCATATTTAAGTGCATGTTTATGATATCATATTAAATTGGAAAAATTATTAGAACATTCAATTTAAGACTTTAATTTACATAATGTTAATTTACTCTTTTTATTTACGACATTATCATTTTAATTACAAACCTGACAACTTGATAAATGTACATATCTTTATACGGTTTTTTTACGTATTTTTTAGCTTAGTTAGGCCGATTTTGTGTTTCATATTTTTTGATTTTCAATCACAACTATAATTGGTTACATTATTTTTGCTTTTTTTTTCTCTTTCTTACTTAACACAATTACATTTCTAAACATATTTTTTCTTTCTCTTCAATTGCTTTTTTTTTTACTTTTAGAATAATAAAATGATAAAAATATATAATATAGAATGGTATAAACCTCTTGTTTTCTTTGATATTATTTAAGTGCAAAATTGGTATATATGGTGGTAAAATTATGAAATAGAATAGTATAAACATGTTGTTTTTCTTGGTATAAGTTATTTGCATATATATATATATATATATATATATATATATATATATATATAAAATTAGGATATGGAATGGCATAAACATGTTTTTTAGATATAAATTTCTTAATATTGTATACATTATGGTGACAATTTGGTGTACATTACAATTTTTGACATACAATGTTTACTTTGGAATTCACAATGACAATTATAGTTGAATATGATTTTTTATTACTTAAAGATCCAATTTTTTAGGATGCACGTTTCTTTCTCTCATTTTTTGGTTGATTTTATCAATTCTAGTGCTGATTTTTGGGGGAGAATTTATTGCCTAATTAATAGGATTTCTACCATTTAACACATTCCTTATTTGATACAATTGCTCTTGAATTTGTTCTTCTCTCTCTCCATTTTCGTTTCAATTCTTTTTATTATTAAAAAAATACCAATTTAAGTTCCATTATTCTACTGTATTAGAAGAGTCACTTCCCTATTGATATAAACTGTGTTTTTTGTCCATTTTCAATTTATGGAGGACAGTTTTGTCATTTCAAATTGCCTCTATTCTTAGTATCCCTCCACTTGGATTTTGCTGCCACGACATTGTTACAGGTGACTTTCATGCCAATTCCCAATATATATTCATTCAAGCGTCTCTTCATGATGTATTCTTCATTGCTATTTTTCCTTTTCTATTCATCTTCTCTTCTTTTTGTATTTGAAAGAATTCATATGTTGTTGTAATAAGCAAAGGAGAAAAGAAGATATAAGATCTTCTTTTGTTGTCTTTGTGAAATTTGATTCTGGTTTAGAATATTCAGATGCACTAACTTAAATTTCTTAATCAATCCTTACTTTTGATTATTTTCTTAGGCTTTATTTAGTTTAAAATATATTGTGTATTAACAGGAAATAATGCTTGATTGGACTGAGATAATCATGACTAGGCTGACAGATATTTATGTGGAAATAAAATCTTGATAGCAATTAATTTTGCAGCCATACTTGTTGAAATTACTAGCCACAAATGTGAAAATTGGTAGCCACCAATGTGAAAGTTGGTAGCCACATTTGTGGAAGTAGGTAGTCAAAGTTTGGTATAAGTTTGGTATTAGTTTGGTAGAGTTAGGCAGCCAATTTTTTTGTTGAAATTGGCTATCACAGTATGTCATTAATGATGTAAACAAGTGTTCAAAAAACTCTATAAATAGAGTAGTAATTGAACACTTGAAGACACACCAAAAATAGAGAAGCAATAGAGAGTAGAGAGAGTAATCCACAAACTACTTCTTAGTTTGTGAGAAAATAGTGTGCAAATAATATTATTGTGAGTTGTAAGAAATAAAAGAGTGTTGAGTAGTAGTCTTTTGACACTACCAAGTTTTTCATCAATATTATTGTATTACTTATTCGGGTATCATATTTACCCATTTTAATATTTGGTGTCGTTGTTACTCTCTTCCTATTGCTATTTAGTTTGGACATTATCCTGGGTGTGATGATCATTTTGTCCAACAACGTGGTATCAGAGCCATGACAAATAATAGTCCGTTGTCCTTTCAATACCCCCGTCTCACAAGAGAAAATTATGAAAAATGGTGTCTACGAATGAAAGCTATTCTTGGCTCTCAAGATGTTTGGGATATTGTAGACAAAGGGTATACAAAACCCGCAAATGAGGAAACTTTGCCCTCAAATGAAAAGGAGGTCTTGTTAAAGACAAGAAAGAAAGATCAACAGGCCCTCACTCTTATCCATCAATGTTTGGATGATGGCATGTTTGAGAAGGTGGCTGATGCAACCACCTCAAAAGAGGCGTGGGAGATTTTACAAAATTCTCTCCAAGGAGTTGATAAAGTAAAGAAGATAAAACTTCAAACTCTAAGGGCTGAGTTTGAAGTTTTAAAAATGAAAGAATCCGAATCCATTTCGGATTTCTGCTCAAGATTGATTGCTGTTGTAAATCAACTAAGAAGATACGGAGAGAAAGTAGATGATGTGCGTGTGGTAGAAAAGATCCTTCGTTCTTTAACACCTAAATTTGATTATGTGGTGTGTGCTATTGAGGAGTCTAAAGATCTAGACTCTATGACGGTAGAACAATTGGAAGGTTCTTTACTAGCCCATGAAGAGAAAATGAAAAGGAGAAAAGAAGAGCCACTAGAGCAGCTTCTTAAAACTCATGCATCCTTCAAAGGATTTGAAGGTGAGAAAAGTTACAAAGGAAATGGACAATGGAGAGGCCGTGGAGGCCGTGGAGGTCGTGGAAGAGGAAGAAGTTACACCAATTATTTCAACAATGAAGATAAAGGTCACCAGTCATTCAAAGGTCGTGGTCGTGGTCAACGAGGAGGCAGAGGAAGTGGAGCTTATCAAGGTACAAATGAAATGAGGTATGACAAATCTAAAATTGAGTGTTATAACTGTCATAAAATGGGACATTACTCTTGGGAATGTCGTAGTAATGTTGAAGAGAAAGTTAATCTTGTTGACAACAACAAAGATGAAGATGAGTCAACACTGTTATTAACACTCAAAGAAGAAGATAAAGATGATTGCTGCTCATGGTATCTTGACAATGGAGCAAGCAATCATATGTGTGGCCAGAAAGATAAATTTATGGAGATAAAGAAGACCGTGAAAGGTAATGTGTCTTTTGGCGATACCTCAAAGATTCAAATTGAAGGGATAGGTACGATTCTGATATCCTGTAAAGATGGTGGTCATAAATTGATTACCAATGTTTATTATGTGCCAAAATTGAAAAGTAATATTTTGAGTTTGGGTCAACTTCTTGAAAAAGGATATGATATTCATATGAAAAATATGCATCTTTGGCTAAGAGATTCAAGTAACAACTTAATTGCTAAAGTTCATATGGCAAAGAATAGGTTGTTTCCTTTGAATCTTCAAACTATCGATGCAAAGTGTTTGAAGGCTAATGTGCAAGATGACTCATGGTGTTGGCATATGAGATTTGTGCACTTGAACTTTGAAGCGCTCAAATAAATGGGAGACAAGAACATGGTTGATGGGATACCACCAATCAACCATCCAAATCAATTGTGTGAAGCTTGTCTTCTTGGAAAACATGCAAGGAGGAGTTTCCCAAAGGAGACTACATCAAGAACAAGTAAGCCACTCCAACTTGTTCACACCGATGTTTGTGGTCCAATCGATTCACCTTCTTTTGGTAAAAGAAAATATTTATTGCTCTTTATTGATGATTTCAGTAGAAAGACTTGGGTATACTTCTTGAAGCAAAAATCTGAAGTTTTTGTTGCCTTTAAAAATTTCAAAGCACTTGTAGAAAAAGAAAATGGCTATGAAATAAAAGCATTAAGGTCTGATAGAGGAGGCGAATTCACTTCAAAAGAATTTAATGACTTTTGTCAATCTCATGGAATTCGTCGCCCTCTAACGGTACCTTACTCGCCACAACAAAATGGAGTTGCAGAAAGAAAGAATAGAACAATTCTTAATATGGCTAGATGTATGTTGAAAGCTAAACATCTACCAAAAGAATTTTGGGCCGAGGCTGTTTCTTGTGCAGTTTATTTGAGCAACAGGTCTCCAACAAAAAATGTACGAGATCAAACACCTCAAGAAGCATGGAGCGGAAGAAAGCCAAGTGTTAAGCACTTGAGAATCTTTGGGAGCATAGCATATGCTCATGTTCCACATCAAGGGAGAGCTAAACTTAACGATCGGAGTGTCAAGTATGTGTTTGTTGGCTATGACGTAAGTTCAAAAGGCTACAAATTGTACAATCCAAGCAATAACAAGGTGGTGGTGAGTCGTGATGTTGAATTTGATGAAGAAGCATCATGGAATTGGGAGGCTCCAGAAGAAAAAACATTTGATTTTCTTCCATACTTCGGAGATGAAGAAGAACAGGAGACCATGGCACAGGATGCAACCCCGCCTCCTTCACCAGCAAATATTGCATCTCCATCTTCTCAAGAGAGTTCAAGTGAAAGACCACATAGGATGAGGAACATTCAAGAACTCTATGATGACACAGAAGAAATTACTAATTTTGATTTTTTGTGTTGTCTTTTTGCTGATAGTGAACCAATGAATTTTGATGAAGCTGTTACTGACAAAAGGTGGAGAAAAGCCATGGAGGAAGAGATCCAATCAATAGAGAAGAACAACACTTGGGAGTTGACAACTCTTCCAAAGGACCATCGAGCAATTGGAGTCAAATGGGTATACAAGATGAAGAAAAATGCCCATGGAGAAGTAGAAAGATACAAGGCAAGACTTGTGGCTAAAGGCTACAAACAAAGGCATGGCATCGACTATGAAGAAGTTTATGCGCCTGTTGCCCGCATGGAGACAATCCGTCTATTGATCTCTTTAGCGGCGCAAATGAAGTGGAAGATCCATCAACTAGATGTCAAATCGGCATTCTTGAATGGATATCTTGAAGAAGAAGTCTATGTTGAGCAACCATTGGGTTTTGTGGTTAAAAATCATGAAGATAAGGTGTTGAGGTTGAAGAAAGCCTTATATGGGTTGAAGCAAGCTCCACGAGCTTGGAATAGTCGCATTGACAAATACTTTCAAGACAATGGGTTTACTCGTTGTCTCCATGAATATGCTCTTTATATTAAAGTTCATACTAATGGAGATATTCTGCTTGTTTGTCTTTATGTTGATGATCTCATTCTAACGGGTAACAACCCAGTTTTATTTGAAGCTTTCAAGAAAGCTATGTCCCTTGAGTTTGACATGACAGACATAGGGCTCATGTCATATTACTTGGGCCTAGAAGTCAAGCAAATGGAGGAAGGCATCTTCATATCTCAAGAAAGCTATACAAAGGAGATTTTGAAGAAGTTCAACATGTTTGATTGCAACCCTGTGAACACCCCAATGGAAAGTGGAACAAAATTGTCAAAATTTGATGATGGAGAAGAAGTGGATTCCACTTTGTTCAAAAGTCTCGTAGGAAGTCTGAGGTACTTGACATGTACGAGACCAGATATAGTCTTTGCAGTTGGAGTAGTAAGTCGATTCATGGAAGCTCCTACCTCCACTCACTTGAAGGTCGCTAAAAGAATTCTTCGCTACCTAAAAGGTACAATCGACCTTGGGCTATTTTATTCTTCTTCCGATAATTTTAATCTTGTGGGATATTGTGATAGTGATTATGCGGGAGATGTTGATGATAGAAAAAGCACATCTGGTTTTGTGTTTTTCTTGGGTGATTGTGTTATTTCTTGGAGTTCAAAGAAACAATCAATTGTTACTCTCTCGACTTGTGAAGCTGAATATGTGGCAGCGACATCATGTACATGTCATGCTATTTGGTTGAGACGGTTATTGAAGGAACTCAATTTGTCACAAATTGAAGCCACAATGATTTGTGTTGATAACAAATCTGCGCAAGCACTAGCAAAGAATCCAGTGTATCATGATCGAAGCAAGCACATAGACACAAGGTATCACTTTATCCGAGAATGCATTACCAAGAAAGAGGTAGAGCTCAAGTATGTGAAATCTCATGATCAAGTTGCGGATATTTTTACAAAGCCTCTCAAGTTTGAAGATTTTCAGAGATTGAGATCAAGCCTTGGAGTAAAGAAGAAAAATCAAAATTAAGGGAGAGATTTGTGGAAATAAAATCTTGGCAGCAATTAATTTTGCAGCCATACTTGTTGAAATTACTAGCCACAAATGTGAAAATTGGTAGCCACCAATGTGAAAGTTGGTAGCCACATTTGTGGAAGTAGGTAGTCAAAGTTTGGTATAAGTTTGGTATTAGTTTGGTAGAGTTAGGCAGCCAATTTTTTTGTTGAAATTGGCTATCACATTATGTCATTAATGATGTAAACAAGTGTTCAAAAAACTCTATAAATAGAGTAGTAATTGAACACTTGAAGACACACCAAAAATAGAGAAGCAATAGAGAGTAGAGAGAGTAATCCACAAACTACTTCTTAGTTTGTGAGAAAATAGTGTGCAAATAATATTATTGTGAGTTGTAAGAAATAAAAGAGTGTTGAGTAGTAGTCTTTTGACACTACCAAGTTTTTCATCAATATTATTGTATTACTTATTCGGGTATCATATTTACCCATTTTAATATTTGGTGTCGTTGTTACTCTCTTCCTATTGCTATTTAGTTTGGACATTATCCTGGGTGTGATGATCATTTTGTCCAACAATTTATTTATCACAATGGCTGCTCTCACCGCTGAGATTGGAGTAATTTCTCATGCTTGAAAGGTTGCTAATATATTGGCTACTCTATTACTTCAATCTTGAGAGTAGCCAATATATTAATCCAATCTCAGCATTTGAATGAAATGAAAATGGTAAGCAGACGCCTCTGAATAATAGCCTGTGGATTTAGGCATTGGTACATCCAATCACTGAAGAAAATATAGTAAATTACAGACATCGAGTATCATTATTTCATATAATCATACGATTGGTCCCGTTAGGAAACCTGGCGTTTCCCAAAAATATATGTCCTTTAAGAACCTACATAAAATAAAATAACCTTTTAGCCATTAATGCAGTATTGTGATAAGTAAAGAATTATTAGCGAAGTAGCCAATATATTACTCCAAGCATATTACTCCATAATGGTATGCAAATTCTATTACTATTAGTATATGATTTATTAATTACTTAGGACCATAATGGAAGACTTGGAAAACATGTCTTCATAGATGAACAATGGTAGTACATGAGAAGTTTTAGATTGCCCCATTCATCATGATTTATTCATAAAAATCCCTTTTGATTAAAATACACGAGAAATCGCAAAAAAATGACAAATAAATACATAATGCTAAATAACTTTTTTTTCAAAAATCTTGTTAAATATAACATATATTTTGTTAAATAATTTGTTTAATTTGTCCTTTTTTTTTTAATCATTGCAGTTTCACCGCCTAAGTTGGTAGCTGGAAAGCTTATATATGATCACATTAGGAAACTGAAGGACTTTGATAACTTTTAAGGGAAAACTAATTTTTACAAGTTATGAGAAATTAACCTAACTTTCCACCGCCAACAACATAAAACCTGCTTGCATCAACTTCTACCACTCTACTGTGTATATATGTGGACAAGACAATCACAAATATACGTATCAAAGTCTAAATATGTTTCGTCTATTATTGTGGATATAATAGTTTACAAGATATGCTTTACTTAGTAAGTATATAAGTAGTCATTACTTCTAAATATATACATGAATTCATAGATGAATATTGGGCGCTATCTAGTATAAGTACCAATGTATGCAAAGTAATTTTTTCAAAAAAAAAACCATTTGCATACCTTAATAATAACCATTTGCATACCACAATAATTATTTATGCATACTAATTTGTATACCGATAGTAAAATTCTTTTAGCTTAGTTTTATTATGGTGTCAATTGATTTACGATATGATTTTAATCTATATCTGTTTATTTGTAGAGACAATTTTACTAGTATATAATTTGATTCTCTAAAATAGTATACTTTGTGGTATAGAACTTGAAGCTATACAAAATTATATGACACTATTTACGAATAACATTAAAAATTTATAATATAAAAAAATGTACCATATAATAGTACTAACATTTGTACTATATAATATACCAACAGTTATTGAATTCTAACCCATATCAAAATTATACCATATAATAAACCAACAATTATTGAATTCTACCCAAATAACATACTAATTTAGTTGATATTTCGTTCCTTTTTTTTCAAATGACTTTTAATACCACAAGGAAAACCAACATAAATAATACTAGAACTAATTACATCATATGATTAATATTCAAATCCGCTAATAACATTCAATTAGATTATGAATAAAAGTGTTATTAAAATAAAAAATATTAACTCAACAATGCTAATCCTCATATGGATATTTGGTACAAGTTTATGTATTTGATTTATTTTTAAAAAAAATGGTATTCACGTCACATATTACTCCTTCAATCTTGAAATTCACGTACCCTCCTGCAATACATTTCAAGAAAAATAATTAAAGAACCTACTAAACAACGGTTATAACAATCAAATTTGAAATACACAATTATATTTTTTTTTTTACATCACCAAAAAAAAAGTTACATACGAAATGGTATATAATATGATTAAAAATTGATGTCCACTTAATTATTCTTATAATGAAACTCGAACACCAACTAATAACGAACTATATATATATAACATTGATTTATTGATTTATGAAGATTGATAAAGTCGAACATGATTATATGTTACAATCCAATGGTGTATAACATCATCACTATATGAGTAAGGTGTACATTATGGTGACAATTTGGTGTACATTTCAATCTAATATATAAGGTATGATATACACCAAAACATTTACACCACAAACTAACCAAAAGTAACTAATTTAGTTATATAATACATTTAATTAAACAATCAACAAAATGCATAATACCATCATATAATATCTATTTTAAAAAATATACACATTAATTGTAGTGTACTTGAATGGTGTACACTATGGTGTATAATTTAATATGATAAATAATACTCCCTCCGTTTAAAAAAGAATGACCTCCTTTCCTTTTTAGTCTGTTTCAAAAAGAATAACCTTTTTTTTTGGTAATATTTTGAAATCAACTTTCCACGTGGCATGTTTAAGGCCACATAACTTTAATTTAGGACCACAGGATACAAAAGTCTTCTTTATACTCTTAAACTTTGTGTCAAGTCAAAACAGTTCATTCTTTGTGAAACGGAGGGAGTACATATTTTAAACCAATATTACACCATGATCTTACCAAGAATTTTAAGTATCAAATTATTTTGAATAATCAAATTAATTAAAAAGTGAGTGCATTAATATTTAACATTGATTTCCGTATTAATATTGTCATATAACAAAATCATAAAATCTTATTTTATATTTTTTGATTTTTTTTTGATAGACACAAAAGTAATAACTGCTTAGCAGAATAAGCACCATAAATAACCAAAAAAACATCAATCAATAAATGTATAACAGTATAAGGTTATAAAAAAAAATTAAATCAATAAAACCAATAAACTTACTTGGAACAAGCATAATCACATCAATTATTATGGTGACTACCTGTTTCATTTCGTCTCCCGTTGTACTGAATTAAAATTGAAAAAATATTCATATTTTCCATTGAACGCACTTTTAGAATAGTGAAGGTATAGAATTTGATTTTGATTAGGTTTATCAAAAAGAAAAATTCGATTTTGATTAGAATTATGATAGAGATATTTATGGAAGGTAAGTAAGAGAGAGAGAAAAATTTGAGGAATTATATAGATAAAAGAAAAGGAAAAATGTTCAAAAATATCCCTCAACTTTGGTTTATTGTTTAACTTTATTCTCGCCGTTAAAATAAAGTTTATTTTACCCCTCCAGTAACTAATTTCACGAAAATTACTCCCATTTGACGAAATCCCCAAAATTAACCCAAATTACATGATTTTTTTTAAAAAACCCTATTTTCTATTTAACCCAATGCCCCGCCCCGCCCATTTAGAATAATCCAGTTGGTTCTTGTTTCTTTTTGTTTAATTAGAATAAACCATTATGAATAAGTCTAGAGCTATGAGCTATCCAAGCAAAATATTTGAAAGCTTCAAGAAAATAAAAATGGGAAAAGAGTCTTTTGATAGAAATAGGCATACAACCTCACACCAGTAACACCATATGAACGATTGTCAGATCCAAGCACCGACATTTCAAATCTTGCGTCCACATTCCAATCCAGTCAAGAGCACTTGATACATTAACATGACAAGTTCAACCTCTTAAAACTCTCACTTGAAGCAATAGCCTCACCAACTATTTTTCTTTATTTCATTGTTGTGTTCTTCAACCTAGCTTCTATGGAGAAAGAGAGAATGGTTAAATGGGCAAAGAAAATTTGGGAGAATGGGTAACAGATTATTGGGCTAATTTGGTTAACCGGGTTATTTTAAATGGGTAGGGCATTGGGTTAAAAATAGGGAATAGGATTTTTTAAAAAAAATTAAAACTCAGGTAATTTGGGTCAATTTTGGGGATTCCGTCAAATGGAGATAATTTTGGTGAAACTAGTAACGGAAGGGGTAAAATTAACTTCATTTTAACGACGAGGGTAAAGTTAAACAATAAACTAAAGTTGAAGGGTATTTTTGACCCTTTTCCCTAAAAAAAATGTGTGCTGTAATTCTTCAATTATTTTCCCTTTTTTTTTAATTATTTAGTTTATTGTTCAAATTTTTTTAAAAAATAATTTCATTTTTTTAAGAAAAAAACTATTGTTATGTTGGTAAAAAAAAAACTACTGCTACATAGCTGTTATTTAGATGCTTATTTTGTATAGTTCAATTTTTTTTCTTTTAAAATTTCATGTTATGTCCTATAATTAAAGGCATTAGAAAATTTTGTTACAAAAGAAATGATCAATTTGTAGGGGTCGTTTGGTTTGAATACTAGCTATGTTGGATTTAGTTACATGTAGATAAACTATAATGGAATAAGTTATGCTAGGATAAGTTATGTTGCAATTAACTTTTATTGCTTGTTTGGTTTGTCATACTCAAATCAATATTCATTGTAAAAAATTTGAGAATAAGTTGTGTGCCTACAAAAATACCATCACTTATGTAGTTTTTGTTTTTTACATTTTCTTTGCAAACATTAGTTATCCATTTTTATATATAAAATTTTTATCTTATTTATTTTAAATATTTTTGTGTGTGCATTTACATGATTGTGCCATATGTTTTAAAAATTAAACTTTCATCTTATTTAATTTATAAATTAAAATTTCATGTTATTTAGCTTTAAAATAAAATTTTCTTCTTATTTAGCTTAAAATAAGATTTTCATCTTATTTAGCTTAAAAATAAAACTTTCATCTTATTTAGTTTAAATGTAAAACTTTCATCTTATTTAGCAACTTTCATTTTAAGTTTATTAAAGTAAAATAAAATTTATTATTAAAGTTATCTACTTTTTAGTTATAGGTATAATATAATTTTTCAGTGAATAATAAACTATATAATGAAAAATATGTAATTTAGTAGTGGAGTGAACATTTTAAAAGAAATCAAAATATAAATAAACATAATAATTATGCAAATAAATTTTGATTATAATATACTCATAAATAATAATTTTAATTACAATAAAAACCGTCCTCTTGATGTCTTTATTAAATGAATATATAATAATAAAAAATTCTCAATTAAATATAAAAAATAAAATTGAGAAATATTTTAAAATAATTTTATTTAAATCGTCTTCCGGAAGACGGTCTTGTGTAAAATAAGAAAACAAAAGAAGTTATAATTGAGTATGCTTTTAAAGCGTAGTCTAAATTTTTAGCTTTTGACTTCAGTAATATTGACAACACTTATAAGTGTATTTTATTAATGATACAAACTACACTTTATAAAAGTTATTATATTATGATTAAATTGGTAACATCTATTTACAAAGATGACCACACTTCTAAAGTATATTATTTTTATAATTGTAAAAGTGTTGCCTTAAAGTTTTTACTTAAATTTTATATTCCCTCCAAAATACTTTTAATTCTCCCTCCAATTTTTAGTTGACAAAAAAATAGATTAATTATAAAACATAAAAAGCTCTCAAATTCAGGTCTTTGCCCTAAGAATAGTGTTTGCCCCCGTTCTGAAATTTCTCAAAAAGCTCACAAATCAAAGGTAATTATTTAATCAAAATACATAGTGTAACGATTTTTCAGAAAGCAAATTGTACAATGGTTTCAAAATAACTCTTGAGCTTTTTCTCAATTTTTCACATTCATTGTTGTTTATTGCCTACATACGAAGATACCTCATATTTTTCTCATTTTTCATCAGGGATAGAACGAAATGCTTCACATAAGAAGATGATATCTTAAAGTTGCATCCCATTGAAAGGATTTTGTTGGAATAGATTTTATCAGATAGAAATTTCTATCTTTAAATGTCTGAATTTATTTTATTTGGGTTTATTGCGTTGGATTACAGATTTGGCTTATGTGTTTGATTTTTTTATGTTGTTGATACGATTTGTCTAGTTTTTGAGAGTCTAGCGTGTAATAGAATACTTTTTTTTTTGTTGTTTATACGATTTAGTATACAATTGGGTTTCTTCATCTTTACTAGCTTGTGGAACTCGAGCTTCTTGTATTGACCAGAAACAATTCTAGCTCTTAGTAGTATTACACCCTCAGATAAAAAAAGTTCTCTCTTTTTTCATATAGATTTCTCTTTGCCCTTAAGAAAATCAGACCAATCGAGGGTTTATTTTTGCGCAACTTCTGGACGAATTCCACATCTAAAGCGTTTCTAGTTTATATAGTAAATAAGATGAAATTGTTGTTGTTTTCTCAACCTCGATGAACTTCTCGATCCTATATCTAAAAGATGTTATCAGATTGAAAGAGTTTGTTTTGGTTCTTGTGGAATCAGACTAAATGGAAGATGAATTAACATGAATATTTGGTAGGAAGATAATTAGTACAAAATAAAAGTCAAAGATTGTATCTTGGTTGGTGAAATTTAGGCAAACCATAAAATGGTTTCATATTCTTAACCTTGACAATTTTGACACATAGTGATGTCATGGATGACATCAATAGGATGAATTTATTCCTATAAATAGGTAGCTCTTAATTCATTTTCAAATCATCCTCTCACTTGTCTTCTCACCTTCTAAGGCATTTGTGTTCTCTCTTTTGTAGTATTTCACTTGTATTCTTTGTAGAGTGAAATAAATGTTGGTGCAGTTGTTCATTGGTGGACGTAGGATCATTTTGATCCGAACCACGTTAAATATTGTTGTTCTTTCTTGTTTTTTAATTTCACGTTTCCGCTAACAATTGGTATCAGAGCCAAGGTTCTGTCTGAGTATGCTCTGTGGTTGCAGCACAGTCTGAACTTCCACATTAGAAAAGGATTACTTTGGTTTTCTGTAGTTCCAAATACATTGTAGTAGAAAAGGAAGAACAAGTAAAAAAAATAAGTTCCATGAAGTTTGAAATTGATAGATTTAGTGGGCGCAACAACTTCAATATCTGGAAAATCCAGATGATAGCGTTACTGCGGAGGGAAGGTTCAATCCATGCTATTGACGGAAAGTACCTTGATAAGATATCGGATTTCGACAAGGAAAAGATTGAAGGAGATGCATTGAGTGCAATCCAACTGTCCCTTGCACCTAACGTACTTTGTGAAGTGAGTACAAGTACCGAAGAGACGGCCAAAGAGTTATGGGAAAAGCTGGAAGGGCTTTACTAGGACCAGTCAGTGACAACAAGGATGTTGTTACAACGGCGTCTTCATACATTTAAGATGGATTCAGGTACTTTGTTGCAAGACCATCTAGATGCGTTCAATAAACTTGTGATGGACTTACAAACTGCTGGAATTAAAAAGGATGAGGAGACGCTTGCATGTTCTTTGCTATTTTCATTGACTTCAAAATATCGTGATATTGAGAATTCAATGATGTATAGCAAACAACCTATTAAACTTGAGCAAGTGCGGTAAGCACTAAACTCTTGTGATGTGCGGATGCATTTTGAAGGAGACAAAAGTGACGAAGCTAGTGGACTCTTTGTAAGAGGTCGTACTAGCCAACAGGGAAGGAGCAAATCGAAGTACAGATCAAAGTCTCGTGTGAAAAAAAAAGAATGCGGAATGTTGGGGCTGTCACAATAAGGGGCACTTTGAACGAGATTGCCCTATGTCGAAGTCCAAAGAAAAGGCGAGCGCATCCATTGTTGAGCAAGTACATGATAATGATGATGATTATGTACTAACAACATCATTCAATAGAGGAGTATATGACAACAAATGGGTCTTAGACTCTGGCTGTACTCTGCATAGGACATTCCGAAAAGATTGGTTCAGCAGCTATGAAACAAGCAGAGGAACTGTATTAATGGGCAATAATGCAACTTGTAAAATAGTTGGCATTGGTTCAGTTCATGTTCACTGCCATGATGGAATCGTGAGGACTATTACAGAAGTCCGTCATGTTCCTGATCTAAAGAAGAATTTGATCTCCCTGGGTACTTTAGATAAACAAGGCTATAAGTACATGAGTGAAGGAGGAACTATGAAAGTGACTAAAGGGTCTTTAGTCATATTGAAGGCCAAGCTGGAGGATGGCCTCTACACACTTGCGGGAAGCACTATTATTGGCTCTGTAAATGCATCTACAGTGCAGTTATCTAATGATGACAAGGCAAAATTATGGCACATGAGACTAGGCTATATGAGCGCACGAGGATTGGAGATATTGAGCAACCGCAACCTTTTGAATGGTGAGAAGATCAGCACACTTGAATTTTTTGAGCACTGCGTCTTAGGAAAGCAGAAAAAGGTCAGCTTCAGCACTGGCAAGCACAAGACGGGAGGGGTGCTAGACTACATCCATTCAGATTTATGGGGTCCCTCTAAGCTTCCAACGAAGGGAGGAAAGAGGTATCTTCTCACATTCATTGATGATTTTTCACGAAAAGTTTGGGTGCGTTTCCTGAAGACAAAAGGTGATGCTTTTGAAGCATTTAAAGAGTGGAAGATTTTGGTTGAAAATCAAATGGAGAGGAAAATCAAGTATCTTCGCACGGACAATGGCTTGGAGTTTTGCAGTGAAGAGTTCAATGATTTCTGCAAGGTTCATGGGATCGCAAGGCATAAGACGGTCAGGCACACACCACAGCAGAATGGAGTTGCCGAGAGAATGAACAGAACTCTTCTTGAGAAGGCTCGTTGTATGCTCTTACAAGCTAAGATGTCCAAAGTATTTTGGGCCAAAGCAGTTCATACTGCTTCTCATATTGTCAATCGGTCTCCAGCATCAGCAATTGACTTTAAGACTCCGAATGAGGTCTGGTCAGGTGAACCCTCTAACTATTCATACTTGCGAATATTTGGGTGTCTTGCTTATTATCATGTTAATGAAGGTAAGCTTGAACCAAGGGCTAAAAAGGCCATATTCGTAGGGTATGTAGATGGAGTAAAAGGGTACAAACTATGGTGTTTGTCTTTACTCAAATTTGTAGTTAGTAGAGATGTTACCTTTGATGAATCCTCTATACTTGATCCTCGTAAAGTTTCTGTGGAGTTATGTAGAAACGAGAACAACGAGCAGGTGGAGCTACCGGTGGAGCTTACCAAGGAACGGGATCAAGAGACTCATATTGATGAGTCAAAAGATGGAGATCTTAAAGAACTTGCTTCCAATGAACCATACACAATTGCGAAGGGAAGGGACAAAAGGCAGATATGGAAATCGAAACGTCTTATAGAGCAAGAAAATCTGATTGCACATGCGTTCGTAGCTGCATAAGAAGAGATTACGGATCTCGAGACCTCTTCGTATGTTGAAACAACTTCTTGTAAAGATGCTGCACAATGGCAGTTAGCCATGATGGAAGAGATGAAGTCTCTTCACAAAAATGATACATGGGTCTTAGTTAAAAGGCCAAAGAGGATGAGGACAGTTGGATGCAAATGGGTCTACAGAAAGAAAGAAGGTATTTCAGAAGTAGAAGATGCTAGGTTCAAGGCGAGATTGGTTGCAAAGGGTTTCAGTCAGAAGGAGGGAATTGACTACAATGAGATCTTTTCTCTAGTCGTGAAACATAGCTCAATTCGTGTGCTACTAGCATTGATTGCAAATTTGATTTAGAGCTTCAACAGCTTGATGTCAAAACTGCTTTCTTACATGGTGATCTAGAAGAGACAATCTATATGGATCAGCCTGAAGGTTTCCTAGCTGAAGGAAAAGAAGACCATGTATGCCAACTGAAGAAATCTTTGTATGGTTTGAAGCAATCCCCTAGACAGTGGTACAAGAGGTTTGATGCATTCATGACTACACATGGATTTTTTTGAGGAGTGCATTTGATAGTTGTGTGTATCACAAGAAGATGTCTGGTAACTCTATGACTTATCTATTGTTGTATGTTGATGATATGCTTATTGCTGCTAACAACATCACAGAGATAAATATTTTGAAGAAACTGTTGAGCAAGGAATTTGACATGAAGGATCTAGGAGTTGCAAAGAAAATCCTTGGAATGGAAATTTCAAGAGAAAGGTGTTGTACATCTTTCTCAGAAGAGGTACATCGTAAAAGTTCTTGAAAGATTCAATATGCATATGAGCAAGCCTGTAAGTACACCGTTAGCTTCTCATTTCAAGCTTTCAGATTTACAAATGCCTCAATCTATGGATGAGGTGGAGCATATGTCAAAGGTTCCTTATGCGAGTGCAGTTGGTAGCATTATGTATGCTATGGTATGCATACGTCCAGATATTGCCCAATCTGTAAGTGTGGTAAGCAAGTACATGGCAAATCCAGGAAAAAGGCACTAGGAAGCTGTCAAGTGGATATTGAGATATCTCAAAGGAGCTCCTGATGTTGGCCTAACCTTTCGAAAAGGTGAAGGTATTTCAATTCTCGGTTATGTATATTCTGACTATGCAGGGGATCTTGATCGAAGGAGGTCCACAATTGGATACATCTTTACTCTCATTGGCAGTGCCGTTAGTTGGAAATCGACTTTACAGTCGATTGTCGCTTTGTCTACAACAGAGGCAGAATATATGACAGCAACGGAGGCAGTGAAAGAAGCTATCTGGTTGAAAGGTTTGGTGGCAGAATTGAGTTCGGTTCAGCTTGAATCAATTCTAAAATGTGATAGTCAAAGTGTTATTCATTTGATTAAAAATCAAGGATTTCATGAGCGTACCAAACACATTGATGTCAGATTTCATTTTATTCGAGATGTCGTAGAAAAGGGAGCTATCAAGGTTGAGAAGGTTATCACAGACGATAACGCTGCAGACATGTTGACCAAAATAGTCTCTCTTGCCAAGTTTGCACACTGCAAGGACTTGGCGGGAGTATGCATCAATTGATGCAACTCTAAGAGAACAACTGCTAGGTGGAGCTGGTATGTTCAATAAAGGTTTGATTCTTCTTGTTTCTTACAATGGGATTGCCCAGTAAGCTTAGAAGTTTTGGCCGTAGTTGTTTATACGCATGCTTAGAACACAAACCAAGGTGGAGATTGAAAGAGTTGATTTTGGTTCTTGTGGAATCAAACTAAATGGAAGATGAATTAACATGAATATTTAGTAGGAAGATAATTAGTACAAAATAAAAGTCAAAAATTGTATCTTGGTAGGTGAAATTTAGGCAAACCATAAAATGGTTTCATATTCTTAACCTTGACAATTTTGACACATAGTGATGTCATGGATGACATCAATAGTGTTGACACCCAATTTTGGACCTCCACAATATAAATTAATCATTTCGAGCTTCTTCAATTTAAAACGATTTAAAATAATTAGTTTTATAAATTTTCAAAAAAATAAATTTTAAAAAAATAATAGTAATAATAATAATATAAAATTTACAAGTTATGTTAAATAGTTGTGTTACTTCTTATATTTTTTTTAGATAATATATATGTTTTACATAATTATGTATGTAATTAATGTATTTTATAATAATTCGAAAATCATCTCAAAAGATTTTGTTTTGATTAAATATTTGATCATTTAGTTTAGTTATATAATAGTATATATTTTTAATTTAATTAGTTTATAATCAAGTTTATCATTTTATTTCGTTAATGCTAAAAGGCTCGTTAACTAATTTATGTTAATTCATTTTTGTTTTAGTTTAAATTATTTGGCCATTGTTTCAATATAAAATCCATCAAAAAACAAGATTTGGGGCCCATTTTGGAATTTCTGCAGCCCAAGTTTCTTTTTTTCTCAACCCAACCCAATTCCCTTCCCCATTTCCTTTCAATTCCAAGCCAAACAACAATAGAGGAGGAGAACAAAAAAAGAAAAAACCTAATTTCATCCCCCTCTCTCTCCCCTCGTCGCCTCTTCTCCCTCTCTTCTTCGCTCCTTTCTCCTTCTTTTTCCTTTCTTCGCAGAACCACCAGGCCGACAGCAGCGACCAACGCCTCCCGCCAGCTGGCATCTCCGAAAAAATCAATAGCAGCAATCGGACAGCAGGCGCATGGAGATGGAGGAACTCCAGTAAGTCTTCTCCTTCCTTTTTTCCTTCTTTTGCAGGAACCAGCAGCCGACGACGAAACCCATCAGCAGTAGCACCGGCGAGACCACCTCAGCAACAACACAGGCAGCAGCTCCAGCCACCAGTCGCCGGCTTCTCCGGCAAAAACAACAAATAACAACAACTCAGAGGCAGCCGCCCCCTCTTCCTGTCTCTTCTCGCCTCTTCTTTCTCTCCTCTCTTCCCTTCTTTCTCCATAGCTAGCAGCACTCAAGCGAGCTTCAAGGCAGCACCTCAGCGAGCAGCCAAGCGACCAGTAGCTACACAAGAGCGATCGAGCAGTGGGCGCGCAAACTTGCAAACAACAGAACTCCGGCGAAGTCCAAAATTTCGGATCTGTGGAAGACAGATCTGTTGAGATCTGTATGCGTAAACCAGAAGCTCTCCATCTCCGGTGACGTAGTGACAAACGGAATCCACGAGCTCCAGCAACCACTATAAAATTTCAGATCTGATCGGCGTTTTCCTCCGGCAAAGACATCACGTTTGTCTCTATTTTAATCCTTCTACTTTGATTATTTAATGGTATGATTTTTAATTAATATTATTACTTTGCCATTTATTATTATTTGTGGATTACCTGTGTGCTATTTCTTTTTTTCATTGAGTTATTTTTATTAATATTATTATTATGTGTTGTTTGATATTGATTAAGTTTATGTTTCGTATTAATTATTGTTATCACGTGTAGATTGCTTTTTCGCTGTTTATTCACCATTTTGTTTAAGTTGATTTTATTATTGTTATTATTATTATTATTATTATTATTGTGTGTTATTTACTTAAAATATTGTTTTATTGTTTTTATGTATTTGAAGATTATTTCCTTTTGATAGGAGGAGCTCAAACTCCAATCACTGTTATTTTCTTTTGTTACCCCATGATCATTGATATTTTCCAGTAGATTTCTCTTTTGTTTAAGATTATTTTGATCGTATTTTATTTTAGTTTAATTTTAGTGATTCACTATTTTGGATATTATATTATTTTATTTATTTTTCATTCTCTGGTGACTATGAGTTGATGTTTGCTTTATTTGTGATTGTTGTTCTAGTTTTGGGTTAATATCTTATTTTGTTTGGTTCAATGTTATGTATTTGTTTTAAGGAAATTTTCCTGTGAATCGTTTTTCCCCCATTTGTTACTGTTGATGTTGTTATTCATTATTATATTGTTTACTCATTTCTTTTTAGGTTAATTTTAGATATTTTGTGATTTATTACATTATTTATTTGTTAAAAATGGCCGATGAAGAAATTACCATCGATTTCCAAGGCCTCCATTGTTAATAAGACGGATTTTTATTTTTAAGTTATTATTTCATATATTCAATTTTATTCATATTTATTTATTACTAACACTTCTACTAAGTATGTTTACAGGTACCAAGACTTGCTTCCTTGAAACTATTCGATAGGAGTTCGAATTATATTTTTTTAATTCATTATTTTGCATATATCGATGTTAGGCAAATCTTTGGCCGATATTATTATTTTATTTTAATTATGTATATTGCATGTTTATTATATTTGTATATTATTTTATTTTCCTCCTCAATTTGAAAAAAAAATGAACTCAGTCGGGAACCACATTTGTGGATTCCGAAGGATGCCTAATCCCTTCCCTTCGGAATAATTTGAACCCCTTACCTAGAATCAATTTGGTTTCGTAGACAATCTTTTAAATTAATTTATTAATTGATTTCCTAGTTTTCCTAAAAATTAGATGGCGACTCCTTTAAAATTCCTTTATTCTTTAAATTCTTTTAAAATCGAATCAATTCATTATTTTCGAGTCGCCTCGACGTTTCGCCTTATTTTAATAGAATAGGGATGTAAACAAATAGGATGAATTTATTCCTATAAATAGGTAGCTCTTAATTCATTTTCAAATCATCCTCTCACTTGCTTTCTCACCTTCTAAGGCATGCGTGTTCTCTCTCTTGTAGTATTTTACTTGTATTCTTTGTAGAGTGAAATAAATATTGGTGCAGTTGTTCTTTGGTGGACGTAGGATCATTTTGATCCGAACCACATTAAATATTGTTGTTCTTCCTTGTTCTTTAATTTCACGTTTCCGCTAACACAGATAAATCGAAAAACTAAAAGAGTTTGTTTTGGTTCTTGTGGAATCAAACTAAATGAAAGATGAATTAACATGAATATTTGGTAGGAAGATAATTTGTACAAAATAAAAGTCAAAGATTGTATCTTGGTAGGTGAAATTTAGGCAAACCATAAAATGGTTTCATATTCTTAACCTTGACAATTTTGACACATAGTGATGTCATGGATGACTTCAATATGATGAATTTATTCCTACAAATAGGTAGCTCTTAATTAATTTTCAAATCATCCTCTCACTTGCCTTCTCACCTTCTAAGGCTTTTGTGTTCACTCTCTTGTAGTATTTCACTTGTATTCTTCGTAGAGTGAAATAAATATTGGTGCAGTTGTTCTTTGGTGGACGTATGATCATTTTGATCCGAACCACGTTAAATATTATTGTTCTTCCTTATTCTTTAATTTCACGTTTCCGCTAACAATTGGTATCAGAGCCAAGGTTCTGTCTGAGTATGCTCTGTGGTTGCAGCACCGTCTGAACTTCCACATAAATAAAAGGATTACTTTGGTTTTCTGTAGTTCCAAATACATTGTAGTAGAAAAGGAAGAACAATTTAAAAAAAAATGAGTTCCATGAAGTTTGAAATTGATAGATTTAGTGGGCGCAACAACTTCAATATCTGGAAAATCCAGATTATAGCGTTACTGCAGAGGGAAGGTTCAATCCATGCTATTGACAGAAAGTACCCCGATAAGATATCGGATTCCGACAAGGAAAAGATTGAAGGAGATGCATTGAGTGCAATCCAACTGTCCCTTGCACCTATCGTACTTTGTGAAGTGAGTACAAGTACCGAAGAGACGGCCAAAGAGTTATGGGAAAAGCTGGAAGGGCTTTACCAGGACCAGTCAGTGACAACAAGGATGTTGTTACAACGGCGTCTTCATACATTTAATATGGATTCAGGTACTTTGTTGCAAGACCATCTAGATGCGTTCAATAAACTTGTGATGGACTTACAAACTGCTGGAACTAAAAAGGACGAGGAGACGCTTGCATGTTCTTTGCTATTTTCATTGACTTCAAAATATCGTGATATTGAGAATTCAATGATGTATAGCAAACAACCTATTAAACTTGAGCAAGTGCGATAAGCACTAAACTCTTGTGATGTGCGGATGCATTTTGAAGGAGACAAAAGTGATGAAGCTAGTGGACTCTTTGTAAGAGGTCGTACTTAGCCAACAGGGAAGGATCAAATCAAAGTATAGATCAAAGTCTCATGTGAACAAAAAGAATGCGGAATGTTGGGGCTGTCATAAGAAAGGGCACTTTGAACGAGATTGCCCTATGTCGAAGTCCAAAGAAAAGGCGAGCGCATCCATTGTTGAGCAAGTACATGATAATGATGATGATTATGTACTAACAACATCATGCAATAGTGGAGTCTATGACAACAAATGGGTCTTAGACTCTGGTTGTACTCTGCATATGACATTCCGAAAAGATTGATTCAGCAGCTATGAAACAAGCAGAGGAACTGTATTAATGGGCAATAATGCAACTTGTAAAATAGTTGGCATTGGTTCAGTTCATGTTCGCTGCCATGATGGAATCGTGAGGACTATTACAAAAGTCCGTCATGTTCCTGATCTAAAGAAGAATTTGATCTCCCTGGGTACTTTAGATAAACAAGGCTATAAGTAGATGAGTGAAGGAGGAACTATGAAAGTGACTAAAGGGTCTTTAGTCATGTTGAAGGCCAAGCTGGAGGATGACCTCTACACACTTGCGGGAAGCACTATTATTGGCTCTGTAAATGCATCTACAGTGTAGTTATCTAATGATGACAAGGCAAAATTATGGAACATGAGACTAGGTCATATGAGCGCACGAGGATTGGAGATGTTGAGCAACCGCAACCTTTTGAATGGTGAGAAGATCAGCACACTTGAATTTTGTGAGCACTGCGTCTTAGGGAAGCAGAAAAAGGTCAGCTTCAGCACTGGCAAGCACAAGACGAGAGGGGTGCTAGACTACATCCATTCAGATTTATGGGGTCCCTCTAAGCTTCCATCGAAAGGAGGAAAGAGGTATCTTCTCACATTCATTGATGATTTTTCACGAAAGGTTTGGGTGCATTTTCTGAAGACAAAAGGTGATGCTTTTGAAGCATTTAAAGAGTGGAAGATTTTGGTTGAAAATCAAAAGGAGAGGAAAATCAAGTATCTTCGCACGGACAATGGCTTGGAGTTTTGCAGTGAAGAGTTCAATGATTTCTGCAAGGTTCATGGGATCGCAAGGCATAAGACGGTCAGGCACACACCACAGCAGAATGGAGTTGCCGAGAGAATGAACAGAACTCTTCTTAAGAAGGCTCGTTGTATGCTCTTACAAGCTAAGATGTCCAAAGTATTTTGGGCTGAAGCAGTTCATACTCCTTCTCACATTGTCAATCGGTCTCCATCATCAGCGATTGACTTTAAGACTCCGAATGAGGTCTGGTCAGGTGAACCCTCTAACTATTCATACTTGCGAATATTTGGATGTCCAACTTAATATCATGTTAATGAAGGAAATCTTGAACCAAGGGCTAAAAAGGCCATATTCGTAGGGTATGTAGATGGAGTAAAAGGGTACAAACTATGGTGTTTGTCTTTACTCAAATTTATAGTTAGTAGAGATGTTACCTTTGATGAATCCTCTATACTTTATCCTCGTAAAGTTTCTGTGGAGTTATCTAGAAACGAGAACAACGAGCAGGTGGAGCTACAGGTGGAACTTACCAAGGAACGGGATCAAGAGACTCAAATTGATGAGTCAAAATATGCAGATCTTAAAGAACTTGCTTCCAATAAACCATACACAATTGCGAAGGTAAGGGACATAAGGCAGATACAAAAACCGGAACATCTTATAGAGCAAGAAAATCTGATTGCACATGCGTTCGTAGCTGCAGAAGAAGAGATTAAGGATTTCGAGCCCTCTTCGTATGTTGAAGCAACTTCTTGCAAAGATGCTGCACAATGACAGTTAGCCATGATGGAAGAGATGGAGTCTCTTCACAAAAATGATACATGGGTCTTAGTTAAAAGGCCAAAGGGGATGAGTACAGTTGGATGCAAATGGGTCTACAGAAAGAAAGAAGGTATTTCAGAAGTGGAAGATGTTAGGTTCAAGGCGAGATTGGTTGCAAAGGGTTTCAGTCAGAAGAAGGGAATTGACTACAATGAGATCTTTTCTCCAGTCGTGAAACATAGCTTAATTCGCGTGCTACTAGCATTGGTTGCACAATTTGATTTAGAGCTTCAACAGCTTGATGTCAAAACTGCTTTCTTACATGGTGATCTAGAAGAGACAATCTATATGGATCAGCCTGAAGGTTTCCTTGATGAAGGAAAAGAATACCATGTATGCCAACTGAAGAAATCTTTGTATGGTTTGAAGCAATCCCCTAGACAGTGGTACAAGAGGTTTGATGCATTCATGACTACACATGGATTTTCGAGAGTGCATTTGATAGTTGTGTGTATCATAAGAAGATGTCTGGTAACTCTATGACTTATCTATTGTTGTATGTTGATGATATGCTTATTGCTGCTAACAACATCACAGAGATAAATATTTTGAAGAAACTGTTGAGCAAGGAATTTGACATGAAGGATCTAGGAGTTGCAAAGAAAATCCTTGGAATGGAAATTTCAAGAGAAAATGGTGTTGTACATCTTTCTCAGAAGAGGTACATCGTAAAAGTTCTTGAAAGATTCAATATGCATATGAGCAAGCCTGTAAGTACACCGTTAGCTTCTCATTTCAAGCTTTCAGATTTACAAATGCCTCAATCTATGGATGAGGTGGAGCATATGTCAAAGGTTCCTTATGCGAGTGCAGTTGGTAGCATTATGTATGCTATGGTATGCACACGTCCAGATATTGCCCAATCTGTAAGTGTGGTAAGCAAGTACATGTCAAATCCAGGAAAAAGGCACTGGGAAGCTGTCAAGTGGATATTGAGATATCTCAAAGGAGCTCCTGATGTTGGCCTAACCTTCCAAAAAAGTGAAGGTATTTCAATTCTCGGTTATGTAGATTCTGACTATGCAGGGGATCTTGATCGAAGGAGGTCCACAACTGGATACATCTTTACTCTCGTTGGCAGTGCCGTTAGTTGGAAATCGACTTTACAGTCGATTGTCGCTTTGTCTACAACAGAGGCAGAATATATGGCAGCAACGGAGGCAGTGAAAGAAGCTATATGGTTGAAAGGTTTGGTGGCAGAATTGAGTTCGGTTCAGCTTGAATCAATTCTAAAATGTGATAGTCAAAGTATTATTTATTTGATTAAAAATCAAAGATTTCATGAGCGCACCAAACACATTGATGTCAGATTTCATTTTATTCGAGATGTCGTAGAAAAGAGAGCTATCAAGGTTGAGAAGGTTATCACAGACGATAACGCTGCAGACATGTTGGCCAAAATAGTCCCGCTTGCCAAGTTAATTTGCACACTGCAAGGACTTGGCGGAAGTATGCATCAATTGATGCAACTCTAAGAGAACAACTGCTAGGTGGAGCTGGTATGTTCAATAAAGGTTTGATTCTTCTTGTTTCTTACAATGGGATTGCCCAGTAAGCTTAGAAGTTTTGGCCGGAGTTGTTTATACGCATGCTTAGAACACAAACCAAGGTGGAGATTGAAAGAGTTGGTTTTGGTTCTTGTGGAATCAAACTAAATGGAAGATGAATTAACATGAATATTTGGTAGGAAGATAATTAGTACAAAATAAAAGTCAAAGATTGTATCTTGGTAGGTGAAATTTAGGCAAACCATAAAATGGTTTCATATTCTTAACCTTGACAATTTTGACACATAGTGATGTCATGGATGACTTCAATAGGATGAATTTATTTCTATAAATAGGTAGCTCTTAATTCATTTTTTCAAATCATCCTCTCACTTGCCTTCTCACCTTCTAAGGCATTTGTGTTCTCTCTCTTGTAGTATTTCAGTTGTATTCTTTGTAGAGTGAAATAAATATTGGTGCAGTTGTTCTTTGGTGGACGTAGGATCATTTTGATCCGAACCACGTTAAATATTGTTATTTTTCCTTGTTCTTTAATTTCACGTTTCCGCTAACAAAAACTTCTGCATCCCAATTCTAAAGAGTTTTAAAGGTATCCAAATTGACAAGTTTTGGTGTCCAAAAAGGCTTCTACGTTATTAGGTAAGACTCAAGAAGAATCATGTGTTGTTTAGAAGGACAAGAAGTGCTTAAAAGTGGGTTAACGGGACAAATTCCTTGGTTATCTTTAGTCAAGAAAATTTTGGATCCTCGTTCTTGTCTACATTGATTTTCTTTGAAAGTTAAATCTTGTTGTCTGAACATTAAAAACAACAGCAAGTAAAAGAATTTGAACCAACTTAAAGTCAACAGTAAGTAAACCAGTTTAAGCCAACATAAAAGTCAACATTAAGTAAATGAGTTTAAGAAAGATGGTTATGTTGAATAATTTTAGTTTGAATATCTCTTTTGTTGCCATTTCTATTCTACCTATTTGAAGAGGAGTGTTAAAAAGAGTTTGAAAACGAGTCTGTAAATGGGTTTGAAGACGAGCTTGAAGATGACACACTATTTTTTTGGTACGAACACTAATAGATATTTAATATGTAGAAACGAAGATGAAAATTTTGCAATCCTTTAAGTATTGTGTTGACTTCTTTCATGCGCCTGGATGATGTTTTGTTAATTATCCTGTAGTGCTAGCTATTTTTAGAATTTCCTTTTTTCGGTAAAAGTTGTATGATTCAGTTATATATGTTAGGTTAATGTCTTTTGTTCTTGTTAATTTGTTACTTTAGGATATATTCCACAGATATTTGTATACAACTTTCCAATGGCTAAGGAAAGAAAATATTAGTTTGATGAAACTCATAGAATTTAGAAGCCAAGTAGAAGGTTCCAGTAGCTCATCATCCTTAGATTCTAGAATTCGTAGCTCGAGGGAAAATTTTAAATTTTGTGTCTTTATAGATGAAACTACGTTGGATATTGTCTACTCAGACCATATATTCTCACTACCTGTACATTTTCTCTATCTGGACAATGTTAATAAATAAAAGACGAGATTGTTGCAATCGTTAAGTAAATCTATGTTGGATTCTTTTATCGACATGATTATTATGTATTAAATCTTTTTTGTAAAATACTTGCATTCTAATGAGCTCCTTGTGAAGTTAGTTCTATGTAGGTTTCTCCCTTTCCTTTCTATTATTTAAGCATGAGTTCACTACTAGTTGTTCTCAATCATTCAACAAAGTTCTTTTTGAACTATTAGTTCTCTGTAGCTTATATTTGTCCAGACAATCCAGAGTGTATATGATTTCTCATTTTATGAAACTCAAAATCCACGTATAATTTTTTCAGTAGCTTATCGTTCTTTGATTCTGAAAATTGTATCTCGAGAGAAAAGTTTAAATTGACGTGCCTTAATTCTTGGACCTATTTTGGGGGTGTTCTCCTTCAGCCAACACTTCACATCGAGTCCCAATTTTTATATAGTGTTATCTTGAGCGTTCTAAGTAGCAAATTTTATAAGATATTGCTTTGTTCTGTTTCCTTTTTCTTCTATATATGATTTTCGTTGTTTCTGATTTGTATATAATTGGGTCGATGCCTTCAATTTACTTATAGTAAATGTGTATAGATTTTCTTTCATTTCTTCTTTAACTCCAAATTTCAGGAGAAGTAAAAAATTGCTTTTTCCTCCATTAAATTTTGATTTGCAATTTTAGGAGTAGTAAAAAATTGCTTTTTCCTCCATTAAATTTTGATTTGCAGAAATGAATTACTCTGGCCTATGACATTCAAAGCAGGCTTGATTTTGCGAGGAAGAAATGGTCATCCTACAGTACTGAAGCTTCAAATTTGGGCAAGGTAACCATTGCTTATTCTTCTGAAAACATTCTTATTTCTCATTGTTTCTCTATACACTGCTATTGAGCAATTGCTGAGGCGACAGAACCATTGATTTATATTGGTGCGGACTGCTGAGTAAAATGTTTCCCTATCATACTGTGAAAGATACATTATTAACTGAAAACAATGTGAAATGAGTCTCCATAAGGTTTCCAATGAGATGGGGTTTTGGCCAGTGAGAAAGATCAACTGGTTACTGTGAGGCACATTATCAACTTTATAGATAGAACTAACTAACTGCAATATGGAGGCACAAGTATTTTCTAAGTCTGTGAAGGCTTGGTGATTGCCATATAAATTATCCATATTGCTTTACCAAAGTAATACCCTATATAGCATAACAACGAAAGTAACAAATAATACCGATGAATACACAAATCTAAAAATTAGTTAATCATTTACGCCTCTGTATGTCCTTGCTCGCAAATACTAGTCGTTTCCTCCCCTTTCATTTTAGGCAATACCTCTCATACTCTATTGCGTTCTACCATATCTTTTTAAAGACAGAGTAGTAAATAAAAGAAGTTAAGCTAATATTGGCTTTACTGGTCAGAGTGCGCTAAGACTTTTAAGATAATTATCAAGAGCTCAATAGTTAAAAGCAACTAAATGGCAAGATACTAAGCTTACTACCTCTGAAAATCAAAACTGGTACTTCTTTATGTTATTATATGTTCCTTGCTTGGTTAATTTTCTCACCGGGAGAAGAAAAATAAGATGATTTCTGGTCAACAACAAAGAAATGTTATCCCGTAAATGCATTAATCCTCTCAAGATAGAAAAGAATGGTATTTTCGTTGCGAGAGTAGAGTAATAGAGGCTTTGTTTCTGAATCATGCATGCCACAGAGAGCAAGCACACCACAATCCTTTTGATGAGTATATGTAACCTCCAAGTTCCCACTATCATTAGCAACCCAAACCTTTATTGTTTTGTCCAGTGAACATGATAAAAGAAACTGATCCCAGCAAAGAAACTGTAAGTACTATAATGTTTCAAGGTTCTCTATATCTTTGTCATATGATCTATTGGAATACCTTATTTGTAGGTGATTCATAATTGTGATGTAGGAACATCAAACTGTTAGGTTTAGCAAAATGTGAATGGGAAAAGAGAAGCGAAAAATGGAAAAAGTGAGGGAACCAATTTGGAGGGAAATGAAAAGTCATTTCTCCCATATCGGTAAAATGAAAGGAAATTGTTGTCCTTATATTCAGAAACACTTCCTATACTACTTAAAGGGTTAAGAAGAAGATGTCCTCGGCCTTGGATTTGAATTTGGCAAATGACAGAATTAATTTTGGCGCAACAAAATTTATTTGAAATTCACGTGCAACGATAATAACGATCTGATTTCCGAAAAGTCGTTATTTTTCATTATGACACATTTTTCTGAAAAAATCCTTATTTTTCCCAATAGACACATCTTTCCGAAAAGCTGTTATTTTTCCCAAAAGACACAACATTCTTAAAAAAATGGTGTCTGAACAGACATCGTTTCTTGCTGAAAATGGCTATAAAAAAGGAAGTCATTTTTCGTTTTCAAACACTAAATTTTTTTCTTCTGCATATATTTTCTCTCGTAAAAAAAATAATTGTTGATCGACTGAGTCTGTGTGTGGATTGTCACTGTTCTTATGTTCGTTGAAGTTATTGAAGTTTGAGGTACCGCTACTTCTTTAACAGGTAAACCGCTTTAACTTTGGAGAAATTAATCTGTAACCTCGGGTACAGTGAGGGGATTAAATTTCTTAAGGAGACACAATCGTTTTTGTGGACTCGATTTAAATGTGTTTTTTCTGTTTATTTCATCTTCTTTCAGTTTCTGTATCTTTGACTAACCTTAATACAATTAATAAAAATCTTAAAAAATTTATTAGTTTCTGTATTTGAGGTTTCTGGAGATTAAAACCTTTATGGTTTTCTATTCTCTTTGAATTTTTAAAATTCATTCGATTAACGTTTAAAAGAATATAAAAACTTTATCGTTAAATCAGAAACAAATTGTGTAAGGATTTATTCTTTACTATTAGTATTTCACATACTAAAATTGTCTGCCATTTGTGACAGAAAAAGACTAATTCAAGTCAAGTAAATGTTGAAACAGTAAGTGCTGCAATAACATCAATTGCACACAATCGATCAACTGCTGTCTTAACACCGGCCGAGAAACCTGCAAAGTTTTCTGGAGTCGATTTCAAGAGATGACAACAGATGATGTTCTTCTATCTCACTACGCTGAGTCTGCAGAGGTTCATTAATGAGAATGTTCCTGTTTTGTCGGATGAAACTCCACCTGAAGAACGCTTCTCGATAATAGAAGCATGGACACACTCAATTTTTTGTGTAAAAATTATATATTGAGTGGCTTGAAAGATGATATGTACAATGTGTACATCAATGTCAAAACCTCAAAAGAACTCTGGGATGCTTTAGTAAAGAAGTACAAAAATAGAGGATGCTGGAATGAAGAAGTTCGTTGTGGCAAAAGTTTTGGGCTATAAGATGATAGACAGTAAAACCGTCGTCACCCAAGCTCAAGAACTGCAGGTCATAATTCATGATCTCCTCGCTAAAGGTATAAATTTATTTAATCCCTATGTTAGAAATATTAAGTTTTTTCTTAATACGCACATAATCTTTAATGTAGGATTGATTGTGAATGATGCCTTTCAAGTGACTACCATTATTGAGAAGTTACCTCCATTGTGGAAGGACTTCAAAAACTACTTGAAACATAAACGCAAGGAGATGACTGTTGAAGATCTCAGGTTGAGATCGAAGAGGATAATAAGGCTGCAGAAAAGAGGTCATTTGGTAATTCAGCAATATCTGGAGTAAATATTGTTGAAGAAGATCCCACAAAATTAAATAAAAGAAAGAAAGCATCTGGTCCAAAAAGCAATCCTCCTAAGAAGAAATTCAATGAAAGCTGCTTGAATTGTGGCAAACGTGGTCATAGGGCTACTGAACGCAGAGGTCCCAAGAAGGACAAGAAGAAGAAGGATCAAGCAAATTTTGTTGAATTCAAAGGAGAAATGGGCGATCTATGTGCAATGCTTTCAAAATGTAACTTGGTGGTGCAATGCTTTCAAATGTATCTTGGTGGGAAATCCAAGAGAATGATGGATAGATTCTGGTGTCTCATGCCATGTTTGTGCCAACAAGAATTATTTTCATCATATACTCCAGCACCTACAGACGAGAAGTTGTTTATGACAAACTCTCTATTGAAAAGGTGGAAGGAATTGACAAGGTCCTATTAAAGATGACATTAGGCAAGGTGGTGACTTTGAACATGTTCTCGTATTTTTTGGAATTCTGAAAGAATTTAGTTTCTATTCCAGTTCTGACTAAGAATGTATTCAAATGTGTATTTGTTTCTGATAAAGTAATAGTGAGTAAAAAAAATGTATGTAGGAAAAGTTTACCTTAGTGATGACCTTTTCAAACTCAATGTAATTGAAGTTTATATGAATAAAAATTCTGCTTATTCTTACTTTCTTGAGTCTAAATGTTTATGGCATGCACGTTTGGGACACATTAATTACAAAACCTTGCGAAAACTGATTAACTTAAATGTTTTGCCAAAATTCGAGTGCAACAAATCAAAATTTCAAATTTGTGTTGAAGCTAAGTATGCTAAGCATCCTTATAAATCTGTTGAAAGGAATTCAAATCCTTTAGAACTGATTCCCACTGATATTTGTGACATGAAGTCAACACCATCAAGTCATGGGAAAAAGTATTTCATAACTTTTATTGACGATCGCACTAGATATGTTATGTCTATTTGCTAAATGGTAATGATGAAACAATAGATGCATTTAGGCAATATAAAAACTGAAGTTGAAAATCAGTTGTATAAAAAGATCAAAATGATCAAAAGTGATAGAGGCAGAGAATATGAATCTCCATTTGCAGAAATATGTTTGGAAAATCAAATAATCCATCAAACTACTGATCTTTACACTCCTCAATCTAATGGGATTGCAGAAAAGAAAAACCGAACTTTAAAAGAAATGATGAATGCATTACTTATAAGTTCAGGTTTACCACAGAACTTGTAGGGGGGGGGGAAGCTATCCTTACAGCAAATCGAATACTCAATAGAGTGCCTCACTCGAAGACACATGTTATTCCATATGATAAATGAAAAGGTAGAAAACCCAACTTAAAATATTTCAAAGTGTGGGGGTATCTAGCCAAAGTCCAAGTTCCTACACCTAAGAGGGTGAAAATGTCCGCCTAAGACTATGGATTGTGTATTCATTGGATATGCCATAAACAGTAAGGCATGTTGATTTTTGGTTCATAAGTCCGAATATCCGAATATTCATGATAATACGATAATGAAATCAGATAATGCTGAATTTTTTAAACATATCTACCCGTATATAGCTAAACTTGAGTCATCTAGTGTGGGGTCTAAACAACCCCGAGAAGAACCAAAAGAGAATGAAACCAATGAAGAGAGTCCAAGACGCAGTATACGTCAAAGGACAACTACTTCATTTGGATCTGATTTTGTAACATTCTTGCTTGAAAGTGAGCCTCAAACATTCAAGGAAGAATGCTATCTAGCGACTCAACCTCTTGGAAGAAAGCTACCAATAGTGAGATTTAATCAATCCTAAGCAATCATACCGGGGAATTGGTTGGTATTCCTCCAGGGAACAAACCCTTGGGTTCAAAATGGATCTTTAAAAGGAAGATGAAAGATAATGGAATTATTGACAAATATAAAGCAAGACTTGTTGTCAAAGGCTTTAGACAAAAAGAAGGTTTTGATTGTTTTGACACATACTCTCCAGTGACTAGGATTACATCAATTCGGATGTTAATTGCTCTAGCTCCAGTATACGGTCTTGAATCCATAGAATGGATGTGAAAACCGCCTTCTGAAATGGAGAGCTTGAGGAAGAAATTTACATAAAACAGCATGAGGTTTTGTAGTTCCTGGTAAAGAAAAGAAAATGTACAAACTTATTAAGTCACTTTATGGACTAAAACAAGCATCGAAACAATGACATGCAAAGTTTGATCAAACCATGTTGTCAAATAGATTTAAGATCAATGAATGCGATAAATGTGTTTACATTAAAGATACTCCGAATCAGAAAGTCATTGTATGCCCATATGTGGATGACATGCTGATAATGAGCAAGGACATTGCAAATATAAAAGTTGTTAAGCGTATGCTCGCTAGTAAGTTTGATATGCAAGATCTAGGAGTTGCTGATGTGATATTGAGAATTAAGATTCTCAAAACTCCTAACGGTATAACATTGTTTCAAACTCGTTATATTCAAAAGGTACTTGAAAAGTTCAAGTATTTGAATTTCAAAAGGGCAAAGACCCCAATTGATGTGAATCTTCATCTTGCAAAGAATAAAGATGAAAGTCAGTCTCAATTGGACTATGCCAGAGTGTTGGAAAGTTTGATGTATGTCATGAATTGTACAACCAGACATAGCTTGCGCTATTGGTAAACTGAGTCGATACACAAGTAATCCCAATCAAAATCATTGGTTGCCAATGAAGAGAGTTTTAGGATACTTAGATGACACTCAAAACTATGCTTTGCATGTCAACAAATATCAGGCAGTTCTTGAAGGATATAGTGATACAAATTGGATTACTGGGTCAACTGAAACAAAATCCATAAGTGGATACGTTTTTACTATTGGTGGAGGAGCAATATCTTGGAATCATCTAAACAAACATGCATAGCTCGTTCTACAATGAAGTCTGAATTCATCGCCCTAGACAAGGCAGGTGAAGAAGCTGAATGACTCCAGAATTTCTTAGAAGACATTCCATTTTGGCCCAAACCAATGGCCCATATATGCATATGCATGCACTGTGATAGTCAAGATGCAATAGGAAGGGCTGGAAGCGTTATGTATAACGACAAGTCACGTCACATAAGACGAACAAATAACTCTGTTAGACAACTACTCTCTAGTGAAATTATCACAATTGATTATGTAAAGTCAAAAGATAATGTATCGGATTCACTTACAAAAGGCCTAACTAGAGAGGGAGTTGAGAAATCATCAACGGGAATGAGACTATGGTCGAGAACAAGTCATCGTGGCGGTAACTCTACCTAGAAGACTGGAGATCCTATGATATAGGTTCAAGGAGATAAAACAAAGTCATTGATAACGGTTCAACATTGTCAAAATTTATTTTATGGTCAATTCTCATGATTAGACAATGTTCAGTAACCAGGATAATGGCATAAGGACTTTTATGATTTCTAAGTTTGATACAGAGTATATCAAATAATGTATCTACGGGATAAAACATTTAGAAACCACCTATGTGAGTGTGAAGTATATGCCGCTTCAAGGTTAATCCGGTAAGACCAATTCTCTAAGCACTTACTAACCAAGATGTGTTCATGGCTGAAACGAAAAAACCAATGAGAATTAAGAACAGTTCAAGGGTTGATTGTGTGTCTTATGTTTTCTAGGTATACACCAAAGCTCGACGGTTCAAAGATATCAAATCTACCGATTGACCGATTATATCCGATATATGTTCACTATGAAAAGTTTAAAGGGAAACCTACTTATAAAGTTGCGATTAACCCTTACTTACAAGACACAAGTTTTTCATGAATATGTTTTAAAAATAGCCATTCCCCATTCATGTGGGGGTTGTTAGGTTTAGCAAAATGTGAATGAGAAAAGAGAAGAGAAAAATGGAATAAATAAGGGAACCAATTTGGAGGGAAAATGAAAAGTCATTTGCAAAGTGCAAATGAAAAGTCATTTCTCCCATATCGGTAAAAGAAAGGAAATTGTTGTCCTTATATTATGAAACATTTCCTATACTTCTTAAAGAGTAAGAACAAGATGCCCCCTCGCGCCGTCGTCGTCGCTCTCTCGGCTTTGGATTTGGATTTGGCAAATGATGTGATGCTCGGCTTTGGATTTGGCAAATGACGTGATTGATTGATAATTTTTTTGGACAAAATTTATTTAATCAATTTAGTCAATCAATTTCTTTTCTCTTATAAATTAATTCAGAATGTTTTATTTAATTAATTCAATTAATCAATTTCTTTTCTCTTATAAATTAATTCAGAATGTTAGTTAAACAACAAAATTAATTTTGGCGCAATGGAATTTATTTGAAATTCACGTGCAACGGTAATAACGATCTGATTTCTTATTTTTTGATAACGAGATGGTGTTTTTTCTGTTTATTTCGTCTTCTTTCTGTTTCTGTATCTTTGACTAACCTTAATATAGGTTATAAAAATAACATGGTAACATCTGGTTAGAATCAAACACAATGGTTTATAGTTATAGCTGCCTATTGAGTCCTTGACCTCACACAACTTGTATTATCTATTCTATGATTTTTATTCAATTTAGAAGATTGTTTCTCTGGTGTTAATAATGACCACCATGATGCTCAATATACTATTAGTCGGGTAATTTGCAAGTACATTTAGGCAGTATCTATATACTGTTCATTTTTGCATTATAGAATGTTCATTTATAAGATTTAATGTTGCTTTATTAGTAGTGTACAAAAGACCTACATAATATTCTAAAGTTGTACAACTACTGAAATCAAACTATTATATTTTCACTTGGAGGAAAAGTTGCATTATTTAAATACATTGAGAAGCTTAACTACACCATCTCGTTATCAAAAAATAAGATATACATGTTGGTGTTCTGGTAAGTATAATTTTTTTCCATGGATATAATTCTTGATAGATTTTCAATATGTAAAGTTTTGAAGTATTTGTTATATATTAAGTCTTAAAGAAACAATTTTTGGTCTCTTTATGGTATTTGTATATTCCATGATCAGGACATAAAGACAAAGATTTTGAAAAAAGAATATTAAGACATTTCTTAGCGCGTCACTATTATAAATGTGACACTAGAATCTAGTAAGGTGCTGCTGCTGCCATGGATGTAAATATCATTAATGAGTGAATATTATCTGAGAATTGATTTATTGACTTAGAAATATGGTTGCATCTGAAATAAATGAAAACATCAGATAGTTGTATCTTACCTTAGGTTTACATTTACACTTCATTAGTTGCCAAAACTTTTAAGTTGATAACTTTGGAACCTATACCATGCTTTATCATCTCTAGGCAAATAAGATTTATCGACAACACAGATCCATCCAGTAGGCATTGATAATCAAATTGCACAACTTGGCCCTGAGTTGGCTTCAACACTTAATATTGTTATTTCAAAGGTGGTTATGCATCTAATTGTTTTTCTTAACAAAAATAGAGAATCTCTTTTTGATAACATAGAAATCAGCAAGGGATAGTGACACACTGTTCGGAAATCGGTAGATAATGAGCCAAATCCTCTACACTCTTCCACTTAAACACTGTGCTTTTGTTTTATGGCACTGTTTGAACCTGTGACGTGTGACTAACCTACGCACCATACATTGCAGTCTCACCACTATGCCAAAGCGTTGGGGGCTTCATAAATAGAGAATTATTTGATGCTCTTTTTTATATTTTTATGTTACTTAGTGTGGGGGCACTCCAGAAACCCGAAATAGCTCGCTAGAAGTTCAGAAGGCCTTCCGTGAAGCCGGCTTGATATTTGCAAAACATGTTTTGACCTTAGGTTCTTTTTTCTGCTTTCATAGATTTTAGCCACAATGTGGAGTATCTTTCTGATGAGTATCACATTTAGTTAAGAAAATGAAAGTTCTGCCGAAGAAAGATAAAAAAGCATGACTGGTTTATCTCTGTTTAATCTGCATCTGTTGGTTTAAGAGTTTTAGTAGGCCTATGAAAAGTTTCTGCTTGGTCTGTTATCCTCTGGTTCCATCATTTCGTTCACTCTCCATTATAGTATACATTGTAGGTTGTGCGTAGCATTGCTCTTAAATAGTTCTCACTTATCATTCTTGATTACTGCCACTCATGTGCAGGGTGTTTCCATTACACAAGAGAACTCATTGCTTGACAACACTGCTAGAAGTGAGGGTTGGTTAGCGAGATTCCCTATGTTTGATTGGGTGGGCGGAAGAACCTCTCAAATGTCTTCAGTTGGTTTACTTCCAGCTGTACTTCAGGTTCGACACTCCTAAAGACACATTTGTAATCTCAGTTTGCTTATATATCACAATTCACTGCTTTAAACTTCCCAAACTTCGACATAATTCCAAAAGAAAGAATATTTTATGAACTCTCACAACTTTCAGAAATTCAAATTCATTTGTGTAAATGCATGTGATGATTGCTGTGATATTCAATTCTATGAACTTCTTGCATGCGATTGAATGAGGTGATTAGTTCTAGAGATTACAAATGCTTATGTATTTTGTGGTCCTACTTTTCCCTTTCTCTATTTGTTCTTTCTGGAAGTGGTTCATTGAGTCAAAGTTCATTGAGTTAAAGTTCATTGCAGGGGATTGTGATTCACACTACTACTTTACCTTGTGACTACTCCTTCACATTTCAGTAATATATTTGAAGTGATTATATCTTAATTTCTACTGTCCCTTCTCCGTTCCTCCTTTAATTTATATTCTAGAAAATAACATATATTTATTGATGATGACTACTTGACTAGTTCATGGGTTGGGGAGCTGGCCTTTAGGTTCATTTTTTTTGGAAAAGGAAATAATTTAACTAAATATGTAAATTTGCTAGGTCTTATATGGTTTATTATGTTCTATATAATTTGTGTGCTGGAGTTTTTAGCTTATTGTAAGATGAGTTCTTACAATAAACAATAACATACACAATATGAATGCATATTAATGCTATCACACTATAGTTGCATTATAAGATGTTTGTATCTTTGTTCCAACACTATATGTTTGTTTTATTGAAGCAATCATGTATCTTACTTTTTTTTTATCTTCCTTCTATAAAAATTGGCACACTTATGTATTCAATGAAATGTTAAGTTTTGTATTTCGTAAAGTATTAAAATAATCAGTTTAATGTTTTTCTCAGGCTAACATGATCATGAAGACTGGAACTACTGTAGTTGACACATAAAAAAAGTGGTATGTTTGAAAAAAACTACAAGATCTTTATTTTTTTTCAAAACGAGAAACATTTCATGTATATAATTACTGCTTTTGTATCAATTCTGTAATATTTGTGTTTTTAGAGAAATTCAATTTGTCATTTTTGATATCCCAAATTGTTCTAGTTAATGGGGACCTAGTTTCTATTATTATATAGTTATAGATTTTCTTATGTGCATTTCTTGTGCAAATTTTTTAAGGAAATTGAGGTCAAGTATTGAGTTCAACATGGTCGACTTTTGGATTGATGATTTCATAAAGATTTATTGCCAATTTACTGGAGATTTTACTTCCATTTGAATTAGTAGTTAATTAGTTGGTTTTATGTTGAGATTATTATATTTTGTTAGATCTCAATTTTACTTGACAAAGAAAAGATAATTTGTTTTGACATTGTTTACTTCTACAAAAAGAACTTATTATATTGCTATTTTGTTATTTGATTATAATATTAGAATTTTTTTGCTATATATAATATTTCTTGCTTATCATGAAGAAGATAGTTTGAATGCACGGATTGTTTGTATGCATGTTTCTTGAGAAAAGCTATATATAGATTTTTGTGGGATGTTTAATGGATGTTGGTAGTGATATTAGAATATTACTATGACATTAGCAAAATATGAATAATGTCACCAATTTTTATGACATTAACTAAAGTGTCAAAAAATTCAATCTGACATTTTATAAATGTCACAAGTAAATATCTATAAATTTATTTTACCAACACTTAATCTAAATGTCAGAAAGTTTAAGTGACATTTCATAAATGTCAAAAAAATAAATGTCATATACCTCATATCGACATTTACTTTAATGTCAAAAATAAATTTCATATATTTGATCATGACATTTACATAAATGTAAAAAATAATTGTCATTTATCTCATACAAACATTTACCTTATTATCGAACATAAATTATATATATATATATATATATCGACATTTACCTAAATGTCGAAAATAAATGTCATATATCTCATATCGACATTTACCTAAATATCGAAAATAAATGTCATATATCTCATTAATGACATTCACCTAAATGTCAAAAATAAATGTCATATTTCTTAATGACATTCCCATAAATGTCAAAAAATAAATATCATAATAATCTTACCAACATTCAGAGAAATGTCAAAAAATATATGTCGTAATAATCTTACCAACATTTAAATATATGTTGCAAAGTAAATGACACAATTCTTTTTCAACATTTACCTAAATGTCACAAAATAAATATAACATATTCTTCCGGACAATTACCTAAATGTCGGAAAAATACCTGACACTAAAATTTATGACATTTGATCCAAATGTAAAATAAATGTCGGTAAACAAATTTGTGACATTTAAACATCATAATACGACATTTAGAAAATGTCGTTGTATCTCCACTTTCTTGTAGTGCGTGAGACTGACTGCTAGGAGTTGCAGCATTCTTAGAATCACTGTCCTCTTCTTCAGACTGAGACGAATTGTTCTGGAGTAGCTGTCGTCGGACTTGTAACCTAGTAGTACGAGGTGAATGTTTTGTCGGAGTGACATTTAATTGAACCTCAGACCTACTAGCTTCAGATGCGACATGTCCCTCAGATTGGGAGGCTGTAGGGGAGCAGGCCTGTTGGCATTCTTCATTCTTGGTCGGCGTGACATTTTACCTGTAGAGACGACAATTTTTTAAAGCACGAGTGTAAATAGGTTACACACTATTGGGTACTCAAACTTACCCTATGTTTAATATCATCGTGGCGCCTTTCCTTAAGAATGACATCACCCAATCTATCATTGTGAAGCCTCACGGGATCAACCAAACATAATATGAAATACTGGAAATAGAGTAACAAAATAGAAGTGAAACTTCATGTAATGTTCACGGCTGCTTTCACGGGCCATGGAGTGAACCACAGACAGTGAAGTCCTCCGTGACAGTGGGGCAGAATCAATGCATAAGTGACCCTCTTCATTATTTTCCAAGGGATGTTCATGGAAAAGTTCACGGTCCGTGGAGATAACGATGAGTCGTGATCTTGTTTGTGAACTCAGTTTTCCCACAATGTGTTATGAGCGTGGTCCACGATAAGGTTCACAGTACGTACACTCCTCTGGTCCGTGAAGTCTAGCGTGGACTCACCATTCATCAGGATCAGGACACTGGAAGCCCCGTTCATACGCAAACCATTCGGTCCATCATTTTTTAGTCCAAAACCAACGCTAACTAGGTATAAACATTTCACCCCCTTTTTCGATCTACCATAAACTTAATTGAAACCCAATTTCCTTACCCTAGACGACGAACTAACAGGCTTCAATCCCAATAAACCCAAAGTAGTCAATTCTAACTTCAATGAGCATCCCATTACTACCGTATTCAACCAAGAGAAACAATCATAGAAGGCAAGTATTAGACCAAAAAAGGGAAATTAAGCACATAAATTAAAATTACTTGGGGGAATCTTGAACTTCACAATTCACAATTTTGACGTAGGTTTCTTGACCAAATCACCCGATTCAAACTACTTTTAGCGAGTAGAATATGATAGGAGTGGTAGGGGGAGAATAGTTATAGAGAAGAATACGGAAGAAAGAAGAGGAAAAAAATAAAAAAGAACGCAATCGTGGCCCTAAATACGTTACGCATTTCAGACAGGTCAGTCACAGGTCGGGTCGGTTTAAGTGACTTAAATTCATGAACAAAGGACCGTGAAATAGCCCGTGAAAGGCATCACGACACGTCAACCTTCCTGTGGAAAGAACTTAGGTGATGATACAAACCTGGTACATATGACAAACCATCAAGTCCTCCGTAAAGAGGTTCATGGTCCGTAAGTCTACCCATAGAAAATACTTGGACTCATTTAATTTCACGTAAGATTCATGATAGGTTAAAGGGGTCCGTATACATTACTACGGATCGTGAAACCTTCTGTGAACCTTTTTAGTTACTTTACTGTAGCCTCTTTATATGATTCAATTCGACGGACCGTGAAAGCGCCCGTGAAGTGCTCCAAGGTCCGTGATATCTCCCGTCAGATGCAAATTGCACCAGTTCTTTTGCACTTTTTTACTAAGTGTTCCTGCACATGTTAGCACCCATTACCTCTGTAAACTAAAAAAAAACAAAAAAAAAATGCAAAAATACCTAAAATAAGACAATATTGGGTTGGCTCCCAAGCATCGCACAATTTAACATCGTGGTGCGACGCAGATTACTTGATTACTTAGACTTCATCCATCTTGCATTCTTACACTATC
Organism: Solanum sitiens; assembly: GCA_016801875.1. Classification (NCBI taxonomy): domain Eukaryota; kingdom Viridiplantae; phylum Streptophyta; class Magnoliopsida; order Solanales; family Solanaceae; genus Solanum; species Solanum sitiens. The sequence continues at coordinate 1,128,580 of JABWTJ010000256.1, forward strand.
TTGGCCTCTTTTAGGACACCTAGATATGCCTTGATTCTTTGTCCATTTGCTTTAAACCTCTCTCCTTTCTCATTCTCCTGCTCAATAGATCCAGATTGAAATACTTGTTTGACCTTATATGGCCCCTGATACGCTCAAACTTACTTCTCAAATAAGAAGTAAAGCGGTCGTATCAAGTAAAGAACCCAACTAATGAGGTTGGGATCGATCCCACAAGGAAAATAGTTCAGACTTAACTTTATTTTATTATTACTATTATTTAGCCAACTGTTTTCCAATAAACCAAAAGACAAAAAGGGGGGTTTTATTTTTAAATTAATGAAAATGATTAACTAAATAAGAATGAACAACTAACAAATTTAACTTTCAGAGTTTAATCAAATTATAAAAGTAACTAGGGTTTTAGTGTTCCCCACAGGTTCCTAACTTGGTAAATCTAACTATAACAGCTCTATCCTGATATCTTGCACGTAAAGTGATAAGTTATGTATCTCTAAATCCTTGGTCCGGCATCTAGAGAATTTCATTCCGCACCTTGGTCCGGCTACGTGTGTTGCTATACTAACCCTTATCTTTACCTCATATTAAACATCGTATTCGGTATTTGACTAAGCTATCAACTCGTACCAACCAATACTAGTCTATTAGATAGTCTACACTAAATCTATGTTGATAATTCTTTTCCTATTATCTACCTCCTTGGTCCGGCAAGTAGCAACAAGGCGAGTTCTAACGTTGGCCACCGTTAAAAAGACTTCTAAACGAAAGAATTATCAATACATGCAAGACACCACTCTAGAATTGTTATTGAAGTTAGATTACTACCTTGTTATTCACCCATGGTTCCCACAACCCTAGTTATGAGGTTTAGTTACCCATGTTCGTAATTACACAATTCATATGGTTAATGGAAGAATTCATGCACTTACTTTTTTATGAGAACCAATAATTTCCCAGAATTTAACTTGATTAGTCAACGAAATCCACAACAATCAATTCCCGGAAAATATCTTAATTCCCAAAATCGAGAATTTAATAATATAATTCAAGAACTATAAACTAAAAATTATCCAGAATGTCTAACCCCAAAAACGAGATTTTTCCAACTATTTATAATAAAAACAAAACCTAATCAAATAAGGATTCTATTTACTAAAAATCTGTCCAAACGCGTCTGGGTCGACGGACCACGTGACGGACCTTCATGGACACGACGGACCGTCATAGCCTCCGTCGTCCCATACTTCACATCTTCTCATGTTGCTTTCTTCATTCCCCTCGACGGACAGGTATGATGGATCGTTGCAAGCACGACGGCCCGTCGAGGGTCTTCGTTCCAAAACACTTGAACTTTGGAATTTTGGGTACAGGGATTACTCTCTGATCATTACGATGAACATGCAGGACGGACCGTCGTAGCTGTGACGGTCCGTCATGGACTTCCGTAATCCCACACTTGTCAGACTTCCCCAACTTTCCTTCAGCAACTTATCACTTCACTACGGTGCCACCTACGGACCGTCACAGCCGCGACGGACCGTCATAGGTTCCGTAGGTGGTCTCTTCTGCAATTCTTTCTCAAAAACTCCCGCGTTCATCCTTGGACAGATTTTCTGCAAACAAAAAGAAACTTATATCAAAATCAACACAAAAAGTCTCTCGACACACACTAAACTTAAGGAAAAAGTATTAGAAATACCGTGAAACCACGGTACATCAACACCCTCAACTTAAATTCGTTGTTTATCCTCAAGCGATGCACTATGACTCACTACAAATTCTTTGTACAAAAGTATCCATATTTTAACTTCCGCAATCATTTGGCTATCAATCTCGATTATTCTCATTATGTTCATGCATGGTCTCACTATTAGGCATTGATTTGTGTAGAATCAAACCATAACCCAGATTTACTACGCAATGATGCCTATCCTCTTCAATTTCTCACCGAGATGCTAATATTTCTGGTATTACAACTCCTGTCCTCACTTCAAATAACATCCTCATTTTTCACACAATGATTTTAGTTTGAGTATAAGGATCACGTTTCGACACTCACTCTCAGAACAAATTCACCACGCATTTATACATATTGCCATAGGCTTGCCCTTATTTTCACTACTTCAAGTTCATCATACGCACTTAGGATCACAATAGGACTTTTATTTAGCTTGTAACATAGGCTCAGGGTCAAGTAGGGTGTATTTAGGTATACTTTAGTGACTTGTTGCCCTCCTTGACATATCGGCTAAGCGAACCATCTTTTTATCATCTTATTTCGCCCTATTACTAAATTTTCTTTTCACTTTGCTGTTTTCCCTTTCTTATCCTTATGTGTAAGTGACTTTTCTCTTTTCTTGTGTTTATTTTGCTTTTTATTCATATATATATATATATATTTTTAGTCACTTCTGTTTTATTCTTTCTTTCTCTTCATTCTTTCAACCCCACTTTCCGGGGTTTTCCTTATAGCAGCCACCCTCAACTCATGATTTTGCCATGAGTCAAGGTTCACAATACCCATGGTTGGGTCAGGGCCAAAACAAGGTTACTTTCTGCATTAGCCACCCTCAACTTATGCTTTTGGCATAAACTGAGGTGCACATGTCCAAGGAGGGACCAGGGACAACACATTGTTCCCAGAGAAGATCATTTGGGGTGAAAAAGAAAGATCTATTTTAGGCTCAATTCATTTGGATCAAAAAGGGATTAACTTCATTTGGTTTTCTATTATTTTTAGGCTCAAGATTGACTCTTTCGAACAAGGGCCTATGATCCTTTCCTAAGTGATTGTTTTGACTCACTTTTAGCAGGACTAACCAGGCAAGTTCTAGCTAAGTATTAATGGTGGACATTCGATTTCACCTCACACTCTCTTGACATTCATTGCAATCCTAGATTATTCGACACCTAGTTCAAATCTTAGATTCAGGATCATGCAGTAGTTTATCTTAATTTCATGATTCAAACCACACAATTTTCACTTACTATGCCTAGTCATGCATCATTTTGATTATCGAGATATCATATTTACTTTAGCCATCATGCTTCAGATTTATGCTATGTACATCAGATGTGACATGCCGGTTCAACAATAAAAGTAATCAGTCTTTTGGGGAAAAAGAACACAGGCAAGAAAACCCCAAAAGAGGATCGTGAACTTGGGCTACTCAGAATTCACCCAAGTGCTCACTTTCCATTTACCCCACCCCCAACAAAAGATATGCAATTGTCCCCAATGCATAGAAAAGTTAAACTACGTAAAAGGGTAAGTGAAGCAAACCTGAGGCGCTAAGCGCCGATGATCAGCAAGCTGGTGGGTCCGGTTCACCGGAACCCACTCCCTGCGTAGTCTGGACATCCTCAGTAATGTCCTCAGCATCCACAGCACCATCAGTAGTGCCTCCCACAGAATCTACAATTTTGGAGCTAGACGCCCCGGCAACTACTTCTACAGCCCTCAACTTACGGGCCTCCTCATCAGCAATCGAGGCTCTCCGCGCAGCCTCCATCTCACGGCGCTCCTTCTTCCTCGCCCTAGATTCATCCTCCTCTCGACCCCTGCGTCTCTTGACATGCTCTCGTGGGGGAGGGGGTAGAACATCAGAAGTGGCAAACAGGGCAGCCATCACGGTGTCATCAGCAGGCGCTGCAGAAGTGGCCTCAGACTCAAGCACCCTTGCCTCTAAAATCATATCAAGATCCGCCCGCAGACTCTCAACCGCAGCCTGGAGGGTCGACATGTCCACCGGAGGGGCTGGTCGGGCTAGCACTCGCAATTCAAACGCGTCGAAGCGCTGATGTACCTCGGCGATCTTCCTCTCCGTGTGCTGCACCATCTTGCGCTCCATGCGCTCCTCTGCCTCAGCAATAGTCTTCTGCATCCAAGGCTCAATGTGATGCAGAAGTGTAGCCATATGTGCCTCAAGTTTCTGGACCCGAGCAAGTGGGACCAGAGTGGCAGAAGGAGCCGAGCGATAGTAGCTCGGGGCAGTGCTACTACCCAAGATAGACTCGACCGGAGTAGGGTTAGTGTGTGCAGAAGCGGCACGGGAGGCATCATGAGCATGCTCTACGGTGTCTGCCAGGTTCTCACCAAATGGGACCACCTCTGGGCGGGGCCCTCTGCGTGGGGCCAGCTCATTGGCCTCATCCCTGATGAGGCCGATGTCAACATTTCCTGGCGGGGTCTTGAGCTGGTCAATGTGCCAAATGGGCACACCTGCTAATCTGCACAAAGAGAAAATCATGCAAGGGAAAGGGTAAGTCGTGGTGACCTTGAAGGCCCTCTCGTGCATGACCGCTTGGAGAAGCCAAGCGAAATCAACCTCGAACCCTGCCATCATTGCGGCCATCAGCACCGCATGATCCCAGGTGACTATATTATCAGCAGCAGTGGGGGAGAGACAATGGCGGACTATCAACCAAAGAAACTTGGCCGTAAAGGTCAAGTTGGCCTTCCTGATGGTTCCCTTAGGTTCCATCACCCAATCCGCAGCCTCTCCATCAACAGACAGGTGCTGGGCCATCCACCTCTTGGTGATCTCTCTCAGTGAAGGCTGGCGGAAGAAACTACCCTCTTTAACAATTTGCCACCGGTAATCAAACTCGGCAGTGAGAGGTGTGCTGGTGGAGTCAAAATCCGTGCCGTACAGATATCGGCGGATGGCTGGTAGTGAGATGTCGACCTGGATGCCGCGCACTCGGACATGCTCAAGTGGGGCCTGTTTGGCGGGGGTAGACCGCCTATCGATCCGTGAGCGAAGATTAGCCACATAGGAGGCATAGAACTCACGCACTAACTCCTCACTGTAGCAGCCCAAAGAACGAGCCGTCCACTCCAGCCGGTGTCTGGTGAAAAGGGTGTGAATGTCTGGCATGGTGGGGAGACTTCCCGTGTGGACCCGCCTCTCCAGTGTGAGGGTCCGTGTCATGACGCCTTTGTCATTGAGCACTTTGGCGTCCAAGTATACTTTGTATTACCCGTTGACACACCACCGGTTGGGCTGATCGGCAACCGGGGCAAGAACTCCAGTTGGTGAGCCAGGGGTGGAGTCAGTGCTGTCAGCCTCATCATCCGAAGCAGACTGTGTAGCTGTGGCGGGGGCAATGGCTTCTACGGACCCAGAGGCTTCCTCTGACCACGAAACTCCTAAGGAGCCAGATGCTCCTTCGTCTTGGGCAGCTGACCCAGAAGGAGTGCCGGTCAGTGTGCGCTCCTCATCAGACTGGGAGGCAGTGACTACGCCGGGCGCCACCTTCTGGGGCGTGACTCGCGGTACACGTGGAGCTCGTACTGGAGTAGCAGTGCCTGGGGGCACGTATTCTGGATCATGCTCATCATCAGAGCCTATCACCAATTGGGCAGACGGGGCGACAGATTTAGAACGCCCACGTGCGTAAACGCGATCTTGTTTAGGTGCCAATATAGGTAGTACCTGTAATGAATCATCATTAGTACTTGAAGGATGAAACATGACACAAAAAAATGAGACAATAATACACAGAAAATCAAACCAGTGATAACAGCTCTGAAGTAGCAGTAAGGCACGACGGACCTGGTGACGGCCCGTCGTGCGTATGACGGACCGTCATGCAGTCCGTCATGTAATACTTGGCAACATAAAGTATCAGAAGGAAAGTCTCAGACCGATACGACGGTTATGCAGGACGGACCGTCGTGGGTATGACGGTCCGTCAGTGGACACTTAGAAAAAGTGTTGAGACCCTTAGGATAGGGGTCTCTGACCGATATGACGGTTGTGCAGGACGGACCGTATATGACGGTCCGTCACATGTGTCCGTCAGTGGACACTTGGAAGAAGTGTTGAGACCCTTAGGACAGGGGTCTCTGACCGTCATGACGGTTGTGCAGGACGGACCGTCGTGGGTATGACGGTCCGTCACATGTGTCCGTCAGTGGACACTTGGAAGAAGTGTTGAGACCCTTAGGACAGGGGTCTCAGACCGATACGATGGTTATGCAGGACGGACCGTCGTGGGTATGACGGTCCGTCACATGTGTCCGTCAGTGGACACTTGGAAGAAGTGTTGAGACCCTTAGGACAGGGGTCTCTGACCGTCACGACGGTTGTGCAGGATGGACCATCGTGGGTATGATGGTCCGTCATCGGGTTGTCGTGCTGTCAAGCAGAGACAGAACTGGGGGGGTGCCAAATTTACCCCATGTGAGTCGAAACAACAACCCAACAATGTTCTAATACAGATTAGAACCCTAATGGACAAGTTTAAAGCCCTATCAAATTGGCAAGGTTAAAGCCCTAATTTCTCTAGTATTGTCCAGGCATTTTGTGGAATTAAAGACCTAAGTTAGATAATATCTAGGCAAAAACAGAAACCCATATGCAATTAATAAGGAAAAACAGTAAAACAAACAAAAGGAGTAAAGGGTAGAGTTTCAGGAACACATACCTTGGAAGAGGAGACAACAATGCACAATTGAGGGCACTCAAGTTAGAAGACTAAGACTCACTGCAGCAGATTCCGACCAAGAGGGAAAATTTGGGATGAAAAATGGGAGAAGATGGGGAATTTGGGAAGAGAGTGAAGTTGGAAGGGGAGAAAATGGAGGGAAGATTGAATGAAACTGGTAATGAAGGGGTGGGGTGGGGGGTTTAAAACGTTTTAAACTTTTAAAATTCTTTAGCTGGGTCGGGTCGGGTAGCCGGGTAATGGCGTGATGAAACCCCGATGATGGTCCATCGCAGTTGTGACGGTCTGTCATACGGTCCGTCGCATGTGCCCTAATTCTTCAAAAATACAAGAGAGCGTACCTGGCACGACGGAGTCATGCGATGGTCCATCACAGGCGTGACGGTCCGTCGATGTATCCGTCAGTGACTAATGTAGAGTAACTTGTCTGCAGAACTTCCTGTAGATGTGCTACCTGAAAATTTACAACCCATTAATAGAAAATGCTACCGTTACTAGAAAGAAAAGAAGAAAAAAAAACTATAAAAGTGGTTAGATGATAACTATTGGGTTGCCTCCCAACCAGCGCCTGATTTAACGTCGCGGCACGACTGAGGACACTTGATTACTCAGACTTCATCAAGATGATATGCCTCAACCACCTCATTCGCCGATTCCGCATGACCAATATAGATTTTGAGACGTTGTCCGTTCACCTTAAACCGCACACCTTCCTTGTTTTCCAACTCAACCGCTCCATGAGGGAATAATTGGGTGATCAAGTAAGGTCCAGTCCAGTTAGACTTGAGCTTGCCCGGAAACAAGCGCAATCTAGAGTTGAATAAAAGCACCGAATCCCCAATCATAAACTCTCGTTTCTTGATTTTTAGGTCATGGTACTTCTTCATCTTCTCTTTGTAGAGGGCTGAGCTTTCATAAGCCTTAAGGCGAAATTCATCGAGTTCATTTAATCCATTTAATCGTTGTTCTGCAGCTTCGTTCCAGTCCATTTTTAGCTTATTCATAGCCCACATGGCTTTATGCTCTAATTCAACCGGAAGATGACATGCTTTCCCATATACTAGTTGGTATGGGGACATACCTATGGGAGTCTTATACGCTGTCCGGTAAGCCCAAAGAGCATCATCAAGCCTCCTTGACCAATCTGTTCTACTAGCGTTCACTGTTTTCGACAAAATCTGTTTGATTTCCCTATTTGATACTTCAACTTGCCCACTAGTTTGAGGATGGTAAGGAGTGGCCACATTATAGCGAACCCCATATTTCTCCAATAATCCCTTGAACAATTTGTTGCAAAAGTAGGATCCCCCATCACTAATAATCGCCCTTGGAGTACCAAATCGAGAGAATATATTCTTTTTCAAAAATGCAGTGACACTCTTCCCCTCATTATTCGCGAGGGCGATGGCTTCCACCCACTTGGATACATAATCTACTGCTACTAAAATATACTTCATTCCATGAGAACTCACAAACGGACCCATAAAGTCAATACCCCAAACATCAAATAACTCAATTACAAGAATGGGGTTTAGAGGGAGCTCTTGCTTTCTTGAAATGCCGCCATCTCTTTGGCATCTATCACATGCTTTGGCGAACTCATGAGCATCTTGATGAATAGTTGGCCAATAGTAACCACTTTGTAAAATCTTATGAGCAGATCGGACACCACTATGATGTCCACCAAAGGGTGAGGAATGGCATGCCTCTAAAATTCTCAACATCTCAACTTCCGGCACACAACGCCGAATAAGCCCATCAGCACAGCTCTTTTATAAGTATGGTTCATCCCAAAAGAACTTCTTCACATCGTACATGAACTTTTTCCTTTGATGAAAAGACAGGTCCGATGGAACAATATCACTAGCTAAGTAGTTCGCAAAATCTGCGAACCACGGAATCAGGTCTTGTGAGGCAGCCAATACATGCTCATCGGGGAACGTGTCATCGAGATCAGTCTTATCCCCCAACTCTCGCATAACTTCATCTTCTAAACGGGACAAGTGATCAGCAACTTGATTTTCGGTCCCTTTTCTATCCCTTACTTCAAAGTCAAATTCTTGCAGTAGTAATACCCAAAGAATTAACCTTGGTTTCGCATCCTTCTTCGCCATCAAATATCTCAAGGCTGAATGGTCAGTATGCACTATAACTCTAGTACCTAGCAAATAAGAGCGAAATTTTTCAAAAGCAAATACTACGGCAAGGAGCTCTTGTTCAGTGATTGTATAGTTCTTTTGAGCTTCATTGAGGGCTTTACTAGCATAGTAAATGGTGTGAAGGATTTTGTCCCTTTTTTGTCCCAATACTACACCAAGGGCAACCCCACTCGCATCACACATTACCTCAAATGGACTGCTCCAATCCGGAGAAATAATGGTAGGTGCAGATACTAGTTTTTCTTTGAGATCGCCGAATGCTTTAAGACAGGATTCATCAAAAGAAAATTTACAATCTTTTTCCAACAGTTTGCACAATGGATGTGCAATTTTTGAGAAATCTTTGATGAATCTCCTGTAAAAACCTGCATGCCCAAGAAAGCTTCTCACACCTTTTACAGAGATAGGTGGAGGAAGTCTCTCTATCACCTCAACTTTGGCTCGATCAACTTCTATGCCTTTTTCTGAAATACGATGGCCTAAAACAATACCTTCTTTGACCATGAAGTGGCATTTTTCCAAATTGAGAACTAAATTGCAATCTTCACATCTCTTAAGAACCTCAGATAAATGGCTCAAACATTGCTCGAATGATTCACCAACCACAGAAAAATCATCCATAAAAACCTCAATAGTATCTTCTACCATATCGGAGAATATTGACATCATACATCTCTGAAATGTGGCGGGTGCATTGCACAACCCAAACGACATTCTCTTGAACACAAAGGTCCCATATGGACAAGTAAAAGTGGTCTTCTCTTGATCTTCTGGTGCAATAGAGATCTGATTATACCCTGAATAACCATCAAGAAAACAGTACCACCCTTTTCCGGCGAGTCTATCCAACATCTGATCCATGAAGGGCATGGGAAAATGGTCCTTTTCGGTCCATACATTTAATTTTCGGTAATCCATACACACCCTCCATCCAGTCACTGGCCTCATTGGAACAAGTTCATTTTTTTCATTGGGGACCACAGTCATTCCCCCTTTCTTAGGTACACACTGTACAGGGCATACCCAACTACTATCGGCGATCGAATAAATTACTCCAGCATCCAACCATTTTATGATTTCCTTCTTCACGACCTCTTGCATAGGTGGATTTAAGCGTCTCTGGTGCTCAATACTTGGCTTATGATCGGGCATGAGTTGGATTTTATGAGAACAAATACCAGGAGGGATCCCAATAATGTCCGCAATGGTCCACCCAATAGCTCTTTTGAACCTTTTTAGCACTTTGACCAAACTCTCAACTTGTTGTTCATTCAGATCTGATGCAATGATTACTGGCAATGTATCACCATTTCCTAAGAATTCATACCTGAGATGCGGTGGGAGAGCTTTTAATTCTAGCTTTGGAGCCTCTTCTATGGATGGTTTAGCGGGTGGAGACTCGCGATTCTTCATGTCTAGCTCATATTTCTTCGGTTTGAACCGAATATTACCACGATCAAGGGCAGCGACTAATGACATATATTCTTCAATGTCTTCATTATCAAGATTCATTATCACTGCCGCCAGTGCTTCTACACCTAGCCGTTCTTCTATTTGTGTTTTGGATGATTCACCAACTTTGTAGGATATAGCAGATATCGATTGGAGCTCACCACTCTGCCGCGTGGACCTACAAATATTGAAAGTCACTTATTCATTGTTCAACCAAAATTTCATCTGCCCTTTTTCCATATCAACTAAAGCTCTACCCGTAGCAAGGAATGGCCTCCCTAGAATAATGGGCACATCAAAATCGACTTCACAATCAAGAATGACAAAATCTGCTGGAAATATGAACGACTCTACTTTTACTAGCACATCATGGAGTATCCCTATAGGCCTTTTTACTGTTCGATCGGCCATCAGTAGCCGCATCGCAGTAGGCTTTGGGTCGCCCAAACCCAAATTCTTGTAAATCGAGAGGGGCATGAGATTTATGCTTGCCCCTAGATCACATAATGCTTTCGCGAAATGTAATAACCCGATTGTACAAGGAATAGTAAATGCACCCGGATCTTCTTTCTTTTGCACCAAAGACCTTGTAGCAATAGCACTACAATGCTGCATTCTGTTATCATCCTCAAAAGTGACCGATCTTTTCTTTGTAACCAAATATTTCATAAACTTGGCATAACCGGGCATTTGTTCAAGAGCTTCTACCAAAGGGACATTGATAGAAAGTTGCTTCAACATTGTTATAAAATGCCGATATTTGCCATCCTCGGTCTTTTTCACTAATCTTTGAGGAAAGGGGGTGGAGGTCTAGGCATGGGAGTTACCTTTTTAGGCACTTCAGCATCTTTATCAGTGTTATCTTCTACTTCATCACTAACCTCTACCACTATATTATTATCTTTGATCACCTTTTCCACAATAGACGGCATAGGTGGGTCAATAGTTTGTTTACCACCACGAGTAGTAATTGCCATACAGTGTCCATCATTTTTTGGATTTTGGACAGTGTTTCTAGGAAGAGTGCCCGGTTGCCGTGTGTTCACAGTTGCAGATAATTGAGCCATTTGCAATTCAAGCTGCTTTATTGATATGGCATGTGTATCAACTTTCTGTCCAATACCTGCTACATCACTCCTTAACTCTTTGGTGTGCTCATCACTAGCATCGAACCTCCTCATCATCTTGTGCAACATATCCTCAACTCGCGCCATACTACCTCCACCATCCCTAGGAGCAACTTCACGATTTTGAGGAGAAACATAGGGCCCACTCCTCTCATTTCTGTTACCATAGTTACCCCTGTTGAAGTTGTTGTCGCTGTTGTAATTTCCATCACGAACATAATTACCCTTGCGGTTGTAGTTACCATAGTTCTGACCTTGATTTCCTTGACCTTGGCGCCAATTCTCCTGATTGGAGCCTTGGGCATTTGGTCGGAAACCCCCCGTCTGATCATTTACTGCATAAGAATCTTCCTCATAATAATATTCATCAGTTGGTGGTGGTGGTTTAGACAAGTAGTTCACTGCGTTTATCTTTTCTGCACCCCCAGTAACATGTTTTAGCACTAACCCAAGCTCAGTTCTCATCAATGTCATCTCTTCACGAATCTCATCTGTGGCTGGATTGTGTGTGGATTGCACTGCAAAAGTATTTCTCCCAGTATCTGTCTTCCTAGTACTCCATGCTTTATTATTCCGGGAGATTTTCTCTAATTTTTCGGCAATTTCAGCATAGGGACACTCCCCATAAGAACCACCTGCTATAGTATCCAATACCACTTTATTATTATCATCCTGTCCCCGGTAAAAGTATTCTTTCAGTGACTCATCATCTATGCGGTGATTGGGGACACTTCGCAGAAATGAAGTGAACCTATCCCAAGAACTACTAACTGACTCTCCTGGTAGTGCCACAAAGTTATTAACTCTGTCTTTGTGAAATAGTTTCTTGGAGACCGGATAGTAACGTGCTAAGAAAACGTCCCTCAGTTGGTTCCAAGTGAAAATTGAGTTATAAGGGAGCTCAGTGAACCAGATGGTAGCCTCTCCCGTCAGTGAGAGAGGAAATACTCTTAGCCCTATTACATCCAAATTCAAATCAGGCCTCCCTACACAGCTTTTACACACTGCCCTCACCTTAGCTATATGGGCATGTGGGTCCTCAGACGGTAGTCCTGAAGACAAACCTCTAGCCGTGAGCATTTGCATTAGACTACTAGTGACTACAAAGGTGTGACCTTCTGGTAGAGGGGGCAAGACAAGTGGCCCATCAGAATCTGCAATATTGTCATACCCTCTGTAGTATTCTTGAGGACGTGGAGCGGGATTATGTCCCCTTTGTGCACCTTGATCAGGATCATCAGGTAATAATCGACCATGAGCATCAACCGGAGCTGGGATGTTCATGTTTGGATCATCATCATTTATACCCAAGTTTCGATTCATTTTGCGTAGTGTACGCTCTAACTCGTGATCGTAGGGAAACAAGGGTTCTCTTCCTCTCCGTGTATTTGGCATACAAGGACGTCAAACCTGGCAAAATCAAAAACGACAAAAAAAAGTAAAATCAGGAAAATATTGACTAAATTTTAGTAATAAATTTAAGTTAATCTAAAAGCTACTTTCCCCGGCAGCGGCGCCAAAATTTGATACGCTCAAACTTACTTCTCAAATAAGAAGTAAAGCGGTCGTATCAAGTAAAGAACCCAACTAATGAGGTTGGGATCGATCCCACAAGGAAAATAGTTCAGACTTAACTTTATTTTATTATTACTATTATTTAGCCAACTGTTTTCCAATAAACCAAAAGACAAAAAGGGGGGTTTTATTTCTAAATTAATGAAAATGATTAACTAAATAAGAATGAACAACTAACAAATTTAACTTTTAGAGTTTAATCAAATTATAAAAGTAACTAGGGTTTTAGTGTTCCCCACAGGTTCCTAACTTGGTAAATCTAACTATAACAGCTCTATCCTGATATCTTGCACGTAAAGTGATAAGTTATGTATCTCTAAATCCTTGGTCCGGCATCTAGAGAATTTCACTCCGCACCTTGGTCCGGCTACGTGTGTTGCTATACTAACCCTTATCTTTACCTCATATTAAACATCGTATTCGGTATTTGACTAAGCTATCAACTCGTACCAACCAATAGTAGTCTATTAGATAGTCTACACTAAATCTATGTTGATAATTCTTTTCCTATTATCTACCTCCTTGGTCCGGCAAGTAGCAACAAGGCGAGTTCTAACGTTGGCAACCGTTAAAAAGACTTCTAAATGAAAGAATTATCAATACATGCAAGACACCACTCTAGAATTGTTATTGAAGTTAGATTACTACCTTGTTATTCACCCATGGTTCCCACAACCCTAGTTATGAGGTTTAGTTACCCTTGTTCGTAATTACACAATTCATATGGTTAATGGAAGAATTCATGCACTTACGTTTTTATGAGAACCAATAATTTCCCAGAATTTAACTTGATTAATCAACGAAATCCACAACAATCAATTCCCGGAAAATATCTTAATTCCCAAAATCGAGAATTTAATAATATAATTCAAGAACTATAAACTAAAAATTATCCAGAATGTCTAACCCCAAAAACGAGGTTTTTCCAACTATTTATAATAAAAACAAAACCTAATCAAATAAGGATTCTATTTACTAAAAATCTGTCCAAATGCGTCTGGGTCGACGGACCACGTGACGGACCGTCATGGTCACGACGGACCGTCATAGCCTCCGTCGTCCCATACTTCACATCTTCTCATGTTGCTTTCTTCATTCCCCTCGACGGACAGGTATGACGGACCGTTGCAAGCACGACGGCCCGTCGAGGGTCTACGTTCCAAAACACTTGAACTTTGGAATTTTGGGTACAGGGATTACTCTCTGATCATTACGACGAACATGCAGGACGGACCGTCGTAGCTGTGACGGTCCGTCATGGACTTCCGTAATCCCACACTTGTCAGACTTCCCCAACTTTCCTTCAGCAACTTCTCACTTCACTACGGTTCCACCTACGGACCGTCACAGCCGCGACGGACCGTCATAGGTTCCGTAGGTGGTCTCTTCTGCAATTCTTTCTCAAAAACTCCCGCGTTCATCCTTGGACATATTTTCTGCAAACAAAAAGAAACTTATATCAAAATCAACACAAAAAGGCTCTCGACACACACTAAACTTAAGGAAAAAGTATTAGAAATACCGTGAAACCACGGTACATCAGCCCCGACCATTAAGACCTCAGTTTTCCCAGGAAATAAACACAATCAAGAATTGAACAACAACACCAAGTCCCCATGTGAGAAACTTCGTTTCTCAATGTGTTTATCATGCTATCGCCTCATACTCTCCTTATACAATTCTGATATTTCATAGACTCTCAGACTAAACTCATCCAACTCTTTTATCTGATCTAATCTTTAATTTGTTGTCTCATTCCAGTTGAGATTTAGCTTCTTCAATGCCCAGAGTGCTCTATGCTCAAGCTCGACAGGCAAGTGACATGCTTTTCCAAGCACCATTTGATATGGAGACATACCAATGGGTGTCTTAAAAGCTCTCCGGTATCCCCATAATGCATCATCCAACTTTCTTTCCCAATCTGTCCAGTTAGCATTTACTACTTTGGACAAATTTCCTAGATTTATCTGTTAGAGACTTCCACTTGGCCTCTGGTCTGTGGGTGATACGGTGTTGTTACCTTGTGTTGTTTCACCCCATAATTGGTCAGAAGCGCACTGAACACTTTGTTGCAAAAATGAGAACCACCTCACTAATGATAACTCTAGGTGTTCCAAATCTTGCAAAAATGTTCTTCTTTAGGAACACAACCACACTCTTTTAATCATTCTCAGGTAATGCTACAACTTCCACCCATTCGGATACATAGTCCACTGCTATCAGAATATACTTCTGTCCATATGAACTCACAAAGGGACCCATGAAATCAGTTCCCCACACATGAAACATCTATACCTCCAAAATGGGTGGCATAGGTAAATCATGATGCCTTGACATAGCTCCTTGCCTGTGGGACACATCACAACTTCGTACCAACTCAACTGCATCCTGGCGACTAGTTGGCTAGTAATATCCATACTGAAATATCTTATGGGATGTTCGAGCTCCACCATAATGCCCACCTACTAGAGATGAATGACAGACTTCCAGAATAAGTAGCATTTCAGCTTCTTGAACACACCTCCTTATTATGTCATCAACACATACTCTATACAGATATGGATCATCCCAAAAATACTTAACAACATCATGTATGAACTTTTTCTTTTGCTGATATGACAACCCCTCAAGTATAAAGTCATAAACTAAGAAATTAGCAACATCATCAAACCAAGGAATGAGATCAAGAGTGGCAGCCAATACTTGTTCATCTGGGAAAACATGATCTATTTCGGGCTCAATGTGTTCTTTCTTTGCAGCTTCCAATCTTGAAAGATGATCAGTTACCTGGTTTTCAAAACCTTTTCTATCCTTTACTTCAAAATCAAATTCTTGAAGTAGTAACACCCATATGATTAGCCTTGGTTTGGCATCCTTCATGTCCATGAGGTACCTTAGAGAAACATGATCTGCGTGTACTATTACTTTGGTACCCAGCAAATATGCTCTGAATTTATCAAATGCATACACTACAACAAATAGTTTCTGCTCAGTGACTGTGTAATTTAGTTGTGCTACATTTAGGGACTTACTAGCATAGTAAATCAGATGAAACATCTTATTTTGCTTTTGATCCAACACAACACATAACCCAGTTCCATTGGCATCACACATCACTTTAAATGGTTCTGCCCAGTTTGGACCAATGATTACAGGTGCTGAGACCAATTTCTCTTTTAAGCTTTCAAAGGCTTTTAGGCATGCCTCATCAAAGACAAATTTCACCTACTTCTCCAAGAGTTTACTCATGAGATGTGCGACTTTGGATAAGTCCTTGATGAAACACTTGTAGAATCCGGCATGTCCCAAAAATCTCCGAACACGTTTTAGACAAATAGGAAGAGGCAATTTTCCAATCACCTCAATTTTTGCCTTATCGACTTCGATTCCTTTCTGCGACACTTTATGTCCAAGGACTATACCCTCTTTAACCATGATGTGGAATTTCTCCCCGTTTAGCACAAAATTTTCTTTCTCACATCTATGCAATGCCCTGCTTAGATTTAACAAAAAATCATCCATAAATACTTCTAGAGTGTTCTCCACCATGTCTGAAAAAATGGACATTATGAACCTTTGAAATATAGCTGGTGCATTACACAATCCAAACAACATGCGTTTAAATGCAAAAGTGTCGTGAAGACATGTAAACATAGTCTTTTCCTGATCTTCAGGAGCAATGTATATCTGATTATAACCCGAGTATCCATTTAAGAAACAATACCAACCTTTACCTGCTAACATGTCAAGCATTTGGTCCATGAATGGCATAGGGAAATGATCCCTCAAGTTGCATTGTTCAGTTTTCTGTAGTCCATGCATACTCGCCACGCAGTCATTGGACGCTGTGCAACTAATTCATTCCGTAACATTCCGAAAGTCTATGACCTAATATAGAGCTTCACATGATGAACTAAGACTTGAAACACTGTGTCACAACCCAAAAGCATACCCTAGAAGATAGGGTACAATCTTGGATTGTAACCGGCGTCGTCGACCTCTCGGAAGTCTAAGACAAGCCTCTCATATCATTCATTGCATTGGCATAGTAAATTTAGCGGAAAATTTAAAACTTTTCATAGCACATCATATGCTAGAAACATCACATCGTATATATATAAAACATAAGTCATAATACATATTTAAACTCTAAGTCTCTTTGCCATCTTAGAGTCAATAACTTTAGAATACATTAGGGACACGGCCCATACAACACCTTACATAACTATACAATATTTAAAGACTTCATATTAAAGACATAAGTAGGACATCCTTGAACTTAAGGATTCCTTTCCTTGAACTTGAGAAAACACCTATCAAGCTCCTCAATCATAGATATCCTTTAAGCATTCCATAACCTACACTTTGTGTAAAAAGTAAAGAAGAATGGGATTAGCACAAGAATGTACTAAGTATGGCAACCATGCAAAAACATGCATTTAAAAGGGACATTTCCTTGAAATCATACTTCATCCCATTTTGAGTAAATCATCATAAAACCTTTGTTAACATCATTTATATCATACACATACGTCATAGAAACACAATCAAAGGCCAAATCCTCATATGAAAGCACATATAGAATATAAGTGCACATAAAGGTCACTTTATAGTGAACTCACCCTTCTTAGGATTTAACTCTTTCTTTCAATTCATTAATCTCCTAAGTAATCCTTTATGGATACTTGGTGCAATGCATCACCCTAGGAACATAAGAGAATACCATATATAGCATCTACACAAGACAACACATGCCATCATAGAAGTATAGTACAACATAAACATAGTCAAACCATAGACTACAACATCATACATAAAGGACACATACATAATCATATGCATTAGAGAACCTTCCTAAGACTTCCTAAGGAGTCACTTGTGCAATGTCTAGATGGGTTCATTACTTCCATATATCCAAAGTAACTTACCTTAAGTCCTCCTAGTTAGGATCCTATTCAATTACTTCCATTGTCCATTTTACCTTTAGGGAAACCATAACCTTAACCGACATAGACCATGGGTGCTAATCATGGAATCCGGTGTCATAAAAGCTTACACCGATGGAAGGTGATCTACCGGCCAAAGTAGAACCTAACATGACATAGCTGTTTATGTGGAAATCCACTAGCTAGTATCCTATGGTGGCAACATAGTTTATGGAACTTGGGGAAATCATGGAAATATCAACTCTACACCCTAGATTGGGTCATGAGGCTATCCACCCCGTGAGGACCGTAATGAACCCTGCCTTTCTTATGTAAGAAAGTGTCACCCCTCACATGAGGACCGTAGTGAACCCTGCCTTTCCTATGTTGGAAAGTGTCACTCCCTCATATACAAGTTCGCTCGGTGCTAGGCTAAGTTCCCTTTATTGAAAAGCTTTTATTACGTTTGTTCATAAAACATAAGCTTTAGAATATTCATCATTCATATGCTTATAGCAACTTCAAGCACCTATCTAGTTTTGGAGTATTCTTGGGCACCCCTAGCAAGGCCCCTCTCACTAACTAGATCATCCATGTGTGAGTGTTTACTTAGATGTGAGCAAACCTTTCACATAATCACATAATGTCACACATGTTCATATATCAATACATAAGTCTATAGGCATAACTATATGAGAAATCCTTTCATATAAACCTACTAAGACACTATGCACATTCATACTTCATCATATCATACACATCGTATTCATAACATGTTCATACATTCATCCTTCATGTTCATAGAAACCAAATCTAGGAACTATCCTATCAAGATACACATGTGCAATGTATAGACAAGGTTCCATACCCTTGACCATACTAGTACACCTATCAAGTCATCCTAGTAAGGGAAATACAAATCATACTTCCATAAACATCACCTTAATATGCATAGTAGTAGACACTAGTGAATATGAGAACTACCTTTCATTTAGACACAATGACTTATACTACTTATAACATGCATGTAATTGGGAGTGTGTGTACATTGACCAACATGATCACATAATGGCTATCAATAACTTATTTAGTCAGCCACCCTATTAGACCACATTGTACTTCAAGCACATCGCACACAACACATAATAGCATAGGAGACAAGACTATACATACGATGTAACCAAGACTCCTAACTTTAGCCATTTACACTTTCATATAAGGATACATAGGTAAGGGGTTATTAACCATCTTAACACATCCATGGCAGCACCTATACTTTACCCTAACATAGTTATACACATGCTCATACAATAGCCACACAACCTAATTCACATCTAGAATAGGAAGGTAGGCATAATCTTCTCATAGTATCATTTTAAGCATATGTTCATAAGTTCATCAATTTGCCTTCATGGCCATGGTCAACACATATATAATGACAATAAAGTAAACACCGCCACCATAAGTGGACCATACCACACAATGCCATACAAGGCTTCATCAACATTTCTATAAAGAATAGAGAAGTAGAAGAGTAGAGGAATTAAGCATTCTTACCAATTTCTCACCCTTTGATCATCATTGATCAATACACTTTATTCATCAATAAAACACATATATGGAAGTAGCTATATGTACTTTAAACATATAAGAAACCATGTACAAGTCGCTACAAGATTATGCCATAACTTAATGAAACATATCAACATACTAGGAAAGTAGAATGACATAGGTCATTAGCTAACTTCCCTTACATTGATTTTAGATCATAGTTCATACATATGTAAGTCTAAGGCAGTAGCTAAACCTACATTTAACCATATTGAAATCATGATTACATACATTCAAGATTAGGGTTACAACATAGGCATTTAGGCTTATCGATTTGCTAGAGTATAGGAGACTTTATCAATACTATGAACTATCTAAGGGTATGATCATCATTCATATTTCATCAATAATATACTCATTAGGCAGTAGCTAATTAGATAAGAAATCAAGACTAAATCATACTTTATCTAATCACAATTCGAGATACATCACAACTTAGCTTCTTGACTTCATAACCTAAAGGAATCTATACCAATTCATGCAAGCCCTTCTTAATTTGAACATTAAGGATTTATACTTACAAAATTCATCCATTACATCACCCTAAAAGTGTAGCTACAGCAGTTCATACATAATCAAGAGCCTACACAACCGATCTCACAATCGTCTTCAAGACAACATATAGAAACATAGGTTATTCATGCTCAAAACTTCATATATTTATCATCATGGACTTATCATCATCAATTCAACATCATTTAGTGTCAATAACAATAACCACAAGCAATTCAACATAAGAGAATCACCAATTCATCAAGAACAAGCCATAATCACAAAACCCTTTCAAGAGCTAAACCATTTTTGGAAGGAACATGGGTTCATCATGCAATTGAAGTGAAATCACATTCAAATCATCATATTAATACTAATTCATCATGATTTAATCTTTAGAAACGTTTTGAGAAAGAACCCATGGCTAGATTGGAAGATTGGAAACTTGTTCATAAGATTTCTTTGAAAAACATTGAGAAGAACTCTCCAAGTGAAAGGTTACTTAGAGATGAAGGATCACCATACCTTAATCTTCATGAAGACCCATAAAACTTGATGAAGAACCCATGAGAATCCCTTCTACAAGCTGTTCTTGAGCTTCAAAAACCATGGGGGTTCAAGAGAGAATATTTTGGAGAGGAAGGGTTCAATTTGAGTGAGGGGATTTGAGAATGGGTAAATCACGTTTTGGATGGCTTATATATACCTAATCACTTAATTAAACCTATTATAGTCAGGTTAGGACGTGGGGTGAATTTACCATTCACCCCTTTAAGAGGCAGCACGCAGGCAGCTAACTAGCAGGCCACCCGCGACGAGGCCCATGACGGGGCGTCATGGCCATGACGGGCCGTGGCAGCCTCCGTCGCAGGGGACTTGGCCAATTTCTTGGCTTACAACCTGCCAAGGCAATTCTCCTTTGACGGGACCTGCTTGACGGTCCGTTGGGGGCCCAACGGTCCATCATTGGGTCCGTCAAGAGACACTGCCCAGGCAGTGTATAGGCAGCCTTGGGGTCCTTCTTTTGGGGCCTCTTGTGGGGCCCTTTAGAAGTCGTACCCGGACGTTTACAACGCGATTACAAACCTTAACATGTTATAGACCTACCACATAAGTTTAATCCAAAACAAACACCTACAAGACGTCCAAATAGCCTTGACCCCAACATGTCATACGATGAACGTCTTAGGGTCTATCTTTCGAACGCCTTGGACGTTCTAGGGCGTTTGACCTCCAAACTTCACGAAACTTCATATAATAACATCAAACATCATTTAAAACCATTTCAAGACTTATTTGACTCATTTCACACAATTTAGGCATGCATACACACATGAGGCACATAAGCGACTATTCGTCGAACGTCTTGGACGTCCCTTGACGTTCGACTTCCAAATCACTTCAAACTTTGCACACTGACTCTATATGACATAATAAGGCATTTTAGGACCTTATAACGATAAGACGAACATGTTAGGCTCTAGACACCTTATCTCATTTTCGAGGTCTTACAATATCCCCCACTTGGGAACATTCGTCCTCGAATGACACTTAGGACTCTTTAATCACATCAATGACTTCAATGCATATAAGAGCAGTTCATCACCTTTAAAATATCATCAAATCATTTTAGCACTCCATGCACACAAGTAAGCAAAACTTCGATTCACTCACCCTTAATGCATTAATCAAAGAGGCTCTTATCATGTTCATAGGAGGAACATACTTCTCCTAATCATAACATGGTCATTGCACCTTAATTCATCAAGATATCATCTTGCAAGGCCACATATAGGCAGATTTCAACAATACTCAAAACAAGTAGGCATTCATACTTCAATGCACATAGATTTGAGTTAATTGCATTTAACAAAAATCTTCATTAGTTAGACCTAGTACCATGAAGGTCATACTCAACCATACCATGCTTAGTGGTGTCCATGGAGGAATGTCTTGCTCCTCAACACATTACATGTATCATGAGTTCACACCTTAGCAAAGTACAAGGTCAATTTCCTTAAAAATGAGAAATTTCAACTTTCAAGCAAAGTCATGCATATATTTTTCTTCCTAGTGAAGTCTAAATGGCAAGTCACACCAAGTGCATCACAACAAATTAGGAAGTCATTCCACAAATCTCTTTTCTTAACATATTACTCACCCTTAAAGTAAGCCTCATTTTGGAAAAATAGCACAAACCATAGGCACACACGTATACACTTAGCAAAACATGCTTTCACCTTTCAAGAATGAGCCTACAATTTTATATTACAAATCATCAAGTCACTAAATTTTCAAGAGAGTCAACATATTTCATGGTAAAAGAGACTCAACTTCTATTGCAAGGCTAAACAATTAACCCTACAAGTGACTATTTCCAAGTTCCTTGTCTTACCTCATGAAGTCAACTTCACAATTAGCACATTAAAATGCAAGTCAACAAGAGAAAACATGGATTTTATCAAAAATTTCTTTTCATGCCCTTTGGAAAATTCGCCATGCCTCTAAGATGATGTCAATCAATTCATACCAATCATATAAATATCATGCAATTCATACTTTATGCAAGACTATTTTCATGAACAAGCATACTAAGAATTCATATTTTCCAATTCAAGTAAGAATAGAAGGACAATATAGACAATTTCTACAAATCTCACCACTCAAACACCATCCCCCACTTAGGGTAAACCCAATTAAGAGCAACTTAACCCAACATGTAGAGGATCTCAAATACAAAACCTTCATATTCATCACTTAGAGTGATTACTACTTTAGAGAGAATTTTCATTAATTCAATTTAACAACACTAAGGCATTCTAAACCTTATCATTTTAGGCAAATCATCCTCAACCATCAACTTTGGTCATACTATTCGATTCTCATAAGGTCTTCCTACAACGCAATAGACACTAAGGTCATACATCATTAGCGGAAAACAACAAGGAAGTTCATACACAACAAGAAGTTTAGAAATAACTCTACAACCCATCATGTCATAAGATTCTCATCCTTCAATCTAAAAAGCAAAGATTCTTTTCCACATTCCTTATCATGTTCATATTCATAAATTCTACACGTTTTTCAATAACGTCCAATCAAATGACAATTTAGTAGGTTCTCCAAATATATTACAATACGTTGCCTAGTCTTTACAGTGAGCATGCTTCCAAATATCCAAAAATGCAACATTTAGACATCTAATGGAACAAGCATGGAATTATAAGATACAAAGCTCTACTAACTCATTCTTCATAAGCATGCATACTATATTTACAATTCAAGTCTCCATAAAAGACTCCAATTTATGCTAGCAACTCATCAAGTATCGTTTATATGCAAAGGAAAACAATGCATATTTTTAATCGCATACACTCATAGGATAGCATACCTCCATATGTAGTCATTAAACAATCCAAGTTCAAATCCAAATAATTGGATACTATCATACAAAATCATGTAGGAATACACGATTTAAGAGAAATCACTTTAACCACTATAACTTCTAGCATGCTTCAACTATATCATGACATACATCATCGACATAACATGCTATTTCACATAGATTTCATATATTGCCATAATTGGCATCACATCATCCAATAAGAGACATTTCATATAAAGCAAGGTAAGATGACCAATCATAATCCCCATAGAGTTAACATGTGCAATGATCACGTAAAGCTCCATAACTTCACTAAACCAAGTAACCCAACAAGAACTACAATTAGCATCATACTCCACTCATCTATAACCTTCATGCATGGATAACTCCATATCTTTAGCACACTAGGCTATTTACATGTTCATAAGCATAGAGATCATCTCATAAGGACATTCATATCTATCATCATACACATACATAATATTAACCTCCTAAGGTCTCCATCAAGGAAAACTAGTGCAAGACATAGGTAGAGTCCCATACCCCTACCTAAGTCTAGTTAACCCTTCAAGTCGCCTTAGTTAGTATATACATCATCAAAGAAGGACAAGTGTCACCTTCACACATACTCATTCAAACCATAAAACAAAGATAAGCATTTTAAACTCACCTTTTTTCCCTCAAGCATAGAGAATTCTCATCCAAGCAATCATATCTAAAAGACCACCGGACAAGAAAACATAAGAGAGAGATCTTATAGAATTAAGTTCTATGGCACGATATGAGATTGATGAAGAAGGGAAACTCTATCGTCCTATAGCCTCTCGTACCATTGAATGTGTCGCGACTCACCACCAATGATACGAGACTCTACTAGACATGGCAATATGAGACTTTTTAGAACCTAAAACCGCTTTATAAACCTCATGCTCTGATACCAAGTTTGTCACAACCCAAAAGCATACCCTAGAAGATAGGGTACAATCTTGGATTGTAACCGGCGTCGTCGACCTCTCGGAAGTCTAAGACAAGCCTCTCATATCATTCATTGCATTGACATAGTAAATTTAGCGGAAAATTTAAAACTTTTCATAGCACATCATATGCTAGAAACATCACATCGTATATATATAAAACATAAGTCATAAAACATATATAAACTCTAAGTCTCTTTGCCATCTTAGACTCAATAACTTTAGAATACATTAGGGAAAATGCCCATACAACACCTTACATAACTATACAATATTTAAAGACTTCATATTAAAGACATAAGTAGGACATCCTTGAACTTAAGGATTCCTTTCCTTGAACTTGAGAAAACACCTATCAAGCTCCTCAATCATAGATCTCCTTTAAGCATTCCATAACCTACACTTTGTGTAAAAAGTAAAGAAGAATGGGATTAGCACAAGAATGTACTAAGTATGGCAACCATGCAAAAACATGCATTTAAAAGGGACATTTCCTTGAAATCATACTTCATGCCATTTTGAGTAAATCATCATAAAACCTTTGTTAACATCATTTATATCATCCACATACGTCATAGAAACACAATCAAAGGCCAAATCCTCATATGAAAGCACATATAGAATATAAGTGCACATAAAGGTCACTTTATAGTGAACTCACCCTTCTTAGCATTTAACTCTTTCTTTCAATTCATTAATCTCCTAAGTAATCCTTTATGGATACTTGGTGCAATGCATCACCCTAGGAACATAAGAGAATACCATATATAGCATCTACACAAGACAACACATGCCATCATAGAAGTATAGTACAACATAAACATAGTCAAACCAAGACTACAACATCATACATAAAGGACACATACATAATCATATGCATTAGAGAACCTTCCTAAGACTTCCTAAGGAGTCACTTGTGCAATGTCTAGATGGGTTCATTACTTCCATCTATCCTAAGTAACTTACCTTAAGTCCTCCTAGTTAGGATCCTATTCAATTACTTCCATTGTCCATTTTACCTTTAGGGAAACCATAACCTTAACCGACATAGACCATGGGTGCTAATCATGGAATCCGGTGTCATAAAACCTTACACCGATGGAAGGTGATCTACCGGCCAAAGTAGAACCTAACATGACATAGCTGTTTATGTGGAAATCCACTAGCTAGTATCCTATGGTGGCAACATAGTTTATGGAACTTGGGGAAATCATGGAAATATCAACTCTACACCCTAGATTGGGTCATGAGGCTATCCACCCCGTGAGGACCGTAATAAACCCTGCCTTTCTTATGTAAGAAAGTGTCACCCCTCACATGAGGACCGTAGTGAACCCTGCCTTTCCTATGTTGGAAAGTGTCACTCCCTCATATACAAGTTCGCTCGGTGCTAGGCTAAGTTCCCTTTATTGAAAAGCTTTTATTACGTTTGTTCATAAAACATAAGCTTTAGAATATTCATCATTCATATGCTTATAGCATCTTCAAGCACCTATCTAGTTTTGGAGTATTCTTGGGCACCCCTAGCAAGGCCCCTCTCACTAACTAGATCATCCATGTGTGAGTGTTTACTTAGATGTGAGCAAACCTTTCACATAATCACATAATGTCACACATGTTCATATATCAATGCATAAGTCTATAGGCATAACTATATGAGAAATCCTTTCATATAAACCTACTAAGACACTATGCACATTCATACTTCATCATATCATATACATCGTATTCATAACATGTTCATACATTCATCCTTCATGTTCATAGAAACCAAATCTAGGAACTATCCTATCAAGATACACATGTGCAATGTATAGACAAGGTTCCATACCCTTGACCATACTAGTACACCTATCAAGTCATCCTAGTAAGGGAAATACAAATCATACTTCCATAAACATCACCTTAATATGCATAGTAGTAGACACTAGTGAATATGAGAACTACCTTTCATTTAGACACAATGACTTATACTACTTATAACATGCATGTAAGTGGGAGTGTGTGTACATTGACCAACATGATCACATAATGGCTATCAATAACTTATTTAGTCAGCCACCCTATTAGACCACATTGTACTTCAAGCACATCGCACACAACACATAATAGCATAGGAGACAAGACTATACATACGATGTAACCAAGACTCCTAACTTTAGCCATTTACACTTTCATATAAGGATACATAGGTAAGGGGTTATTAACCATCTTAACACATCCATGGCAGCACCTATACTTTACCCTAACATAGTTATACACATGCTCATACAATAGCCACACAACCTAATTCACATCTAGAATAGGAAAGTAGGCATAATCTTCTCATAGTATCATTTTAAGCATATGTTCATAAGTTCATCAATTTGCCTTCATGGCCATGGTCAACACATATATAATGACAATAAAGTAAACACCGCCACCATAAGTGGACCATACCACACAATGCCATACAAGGCTTCATCAACATTTCTATAAAGAATAGAGAAGTAGAAGAGTAGAGGAATTAAGCATTCTTACCAATTTCTCACCCTTTGATCATCATTGATCAATACACTTTATTCATCAATAAAACACATATATGACAGTAGCTATATGTACTTTAAACATATAAGAAACCATGTACAAGTCGCTACAAGATTATGCCATAACTTAATGAAACATATCAACATACTAGGAAAGTAGAATGACATAGGTCATTAGCTAACTTCCCTTACATTGATTTTTAGATCATAGTTCATACATATGTAAGTCTAAGGCAGTAGCTAAACCTACATTTAACCATATTGAAATCATGATTACATACATTCAAGATTAGGGTTACAACATAGGCATTTAGGCTTATTGATTTGCTAGAGTATAGGAGACTTTATCAATACTATGAACTATCTAAGGGTATGATGATCATTCATATTTCATCAATAATATACTCATTAGGCAGTAGCTAATTAGATAAGAAGTCAAGACTAAATCATACTTTATCTAATCACAATTCGAGATACATCACAACTTAGCTTCTTGACTTCATAACCTAAAGGAATCTATACCAATTCATGCAAGCCCTTCTTAATTTGAACATTAAGGATTTATACCTACAAAATTCATCCATTACATCACCCTAAAAGTGTAGCTACAGCAGTTCATACATAATCAAGAGTCTACACAACCGATCTCACAATCGTCTTCAAGACAACATATAGGAACATAGGTTATTCATGCTCAAAACTTCATATATTTATCATCATGGACTTATCATCATTAATTAAACATCATTTAGTGTCAATAACAATAACCACAAGCAATTCAACATAAGAGAATCACCAATTCATCAAGAACAAGCCATAATCACAAAACCCTTTCAAGAGCTAAACCATTTTTGGAAGGAACATGGGTTCATCATGCAATTGAAGTGAAATCATATTCAAATCATCATATTAATACTAATTCATCATGATTTAATCTTTAGAAACGTTTTGAGAAAGAACCCATGGCTAGATTGGAAGATTGGAAACTTGTTCATAAGATTTCTTTGAAAAACATTGAGAAGAACTCTCCAAGTGAAAGGTTACTTAGAGATGAAGGATCACCATACCTTAATCTTCATGAAGACCCATAAAACTTGATGAAGAACCCATGAGAATCCCTTCTACAAGCTGTTCTTGATCTTCAAAAACCATGGGGGTTCAAGAGAGAATATTTTGGAGAGGAAGGGTTCAATTTGAGTGAGGGGATTTGAGAATAGGTAAATCACGTTTTGGATGGCTTATATATACCTAAAATCACTTAATTAAACCTATTATAGTCAGGTTAGGACGTGGGGTGAATTTATCATTCACCCCTTTAAGAGGCAGCACGCAGGCAGCTAACTAGCAGGCCACCCGCGACGAGGCCCATGACGGGCCGTGGCAGCCTCCGTCGCAGGGGACTTGGCCAATTTCTTGGCTTACAACCTGCCAAGGCAATTCTCCTTTGACGGGACCTGCTTGACGGTCCGTTGGGGGCCCAACGGTCCATCATTGGGTCCGTCAAGAGACACTGCCCAGGCAGTGTATAGGCAGCCTTGGGGTCCTTCTTTTGGGGCCTCTTGTGGGGCCCTTTAGAAGTCGTACCCGGACGTTTACAACGCGATTACAAACCTTAACATGTTATAGACCTACCACATAAGTTTAATCCAAAACAAACACCTACAAGACGTCCAAATAGCCTTGACCCCAACATGTCATATGATGAACGTCTTAGGGTCTATCTTTCGAACGCCTTGGACGTTCTAGGGCGTTTGACCTCCAAACTTCACGAAACTTCATATAATAACATCAAACATCATTTAAAACCATTTCAATACTTATTTGACTCATTTCACACAATTTACGCATGCATACACACATGAGGCACATAAGCGACTATTCGTCGAACGTCTTGGACGTCCCTTGACGTTCGACTTCCAAATCACTTCAAACTTTGCACACTGACTCTATATGACATAATAAGGCATTTTAGGACCTTATAACGATAAGACGAACATGTTAGGCTCTAGACACCTTATCTCATTTTCGAGGTCTTACAATATCCCCCACTTGGGAACATTCGTCCTCGAATGACACTTAGGACTCTTTAATCACATCAATGACTTCAATGCATATAAGAGCAGTTCATCACCTTTAAAATATCATCAAATCATTTTAGCACTCCATGCACACAAGTAAGCAAAACTTCGATTCACTCACCCTTAATGCATTAATCAAAGAGGCTCTTATCATGTTCATAGGAGGAACATACTTCTCCTAATCATAACATGGTCATTGCACCTTAATTCATCAAGATATCATCTTGCAAGGCCACATATAGGCAGATTTCAACAATACTCAAAACAAGTAGGCATTCATACTTCAATGCACATAGATTTGAGTTAATTGCATTTAACAAAAATCTTCGTTAGTTAGACCTAGTACCATGAAGGTCATACTCAACCATACCATGCTTAGTGGTGTCCATGGAGGAATGTCTTGCTCCTCAACACATTACATGTATCATGAGTTCACACCTTAGCAAAGTACAAGGTCAATTTCCTTAAAAATGAGAAATTCCAACTTTCAAGCAAAGTCATGCATATATTTTTCTTCCTAGTGAAGTCTAAATGGCAAGCCACACCAAGTGCATCACAACAAAATAGGAAGTCATTCCACAAATCTCTTTTCTTAACATATTACTCACCCTTAAAGTAAGCCTCATTTTGGAAAAATAGCACAAACCATAGGCACACACGTATACACTTAGCAAAACATGCTTTCACCTTTCAAGAATGAGCCTACAATTTTATATTACAAATCATCAAGTCACTAAATTTTCAAGAGAGTCAACATATTTCATGGTAAAAGAGACTCAACTTCTATGGCAAGGCTAAACAATTAACCCTACAAGTGACTATTTCCAAGTTCCTTGTCTTACCTCATGAAGTCAACTTCACAATTAGCACATTAAAATGCAAGTCAACAAGAGAAAACATGGATTTTATCAAAAATTTCTTTTCATGCCCTTTGGAAAATTCGCCATGCCTCTAAGATGATGTCAATCAATTCATACCAATCATATAAATATCATGCAATTCATACTTTATGCAAGACTATTTTCATGAACAAGCATACTAGAATTCATATTTTTCCAATTCAAGTAAGAATAGAAGGACAATATAGGCAATTTCTACAAATCTCACCACTCAAACACCATCCCCCACTTAGGGTAAACCCAATTAAGAGCAACTTAACCCAACATGTAGAGGATCTCAAATACAAAACCTTCATATTCATCACTTAGAGTGATTACTACTTTAGAGAGAATTTTCATTAATTCAATTTAACAACACTAAGGCATTCTAAACCTTATCATTTTAGGCAAATCATCCTCAACCATCAACTTTGGTCATACTATTCGATTCACATAAGGTCTTCCTACAATGCAATAGACACTAAGGTCATACATCATTAGCGGAAAACAACAAGGAAGTTCATACACAACAAGAAGTTTAGAAATAACTCTACAACCCATCATGTCATAAGATTCTCATCCTTCAATCTAAAAAGCAAAGATTCTTTTCCACATTCCTTATCATGTTCATATTCATAAATTCTACACGTTTTTCAATAACGTCCAATCAAATGACAATTTAGTAGGTTCTCCAAATATATTACAATACGTTGCCTAGTCTTTACAGTGAGCATGCTTCCAAATATCCAAAAATGCAACATTTAGACATCTAATGGAACAAGCATGGAATTATAAGATACAAAGCTCTACTAACTCATTCTTCATAAGCATGCATACTATATTTACAATTCAAGTCTCCATAAAAGACTCCAATTTATGCTAGCAACTCATCAAGTATCGTTTATATGCAAAGGAAAACAATGCATATTTTTAATCGCATACACTCATAGGATAGCATACCTCCATATGTAGTCATTAAACAATCCAAGTTCAAATCCAAATAATTGGATACTATCATACAAAATCATGTAGGAATACACGATTTAAGAGAAATCACTTTAACCACTATAACTTCTAGCATGCTTCAACTATATCATGACATACATCATCGACATAACATGCTATTTCACATAGATTTCATATATTGCCATAATTGGCATCACATCATCCAATAAGAGACATTTCATATAAAGCAAGGTAAGATGACCAATCATAATCCCCATAGAGTTAACATGTGCAATGATCACGTAAAGCTCCATAACTTCACTAAACCAAGTAACCCAACAAGAACTACAATTAGCATCATACTCCACTCATCTATAACCTTCATGCATGGATAACTCCATATCTTTAGCACACTAGGCTATTTACATGTTCATAAGCATAGAGATCATCTCATAAGGACATTCATATCTATCATCATACACATACATAATATTAACCTCCTAAGGTCTCCATCAAGGAAAACTAGTGCAAGACATAGGTAGAGTCCCATACCCCTACCTAAGTCTAGTTAACCCTTCAAGTCGCCTTAGTTAGTATATACATCATCAAAGAAGGACAAGTGTCACCTTCACACATACTCATTCAAACCATAAAACAAAGATAAGCATTTTAAACTCACCTTTTCTCCCTCAAGCATAGAGAATTCTCATCCAAGCAATCATATCTAAAAGACCACCGGACAAGAAAACATAAGAGAGAGATCTTATAGAATTAAGTTCTATGGCACGATATGAGATTGATGAAGAAGGGAAACTCTATCGTCCTATAGCCTCTCGTACCATTGAATGTGTCGCGACTCACCACCAATGATACGAGACTCTACTAGACGTGGCAATATGAGACTTTTTAGAACCTAAAACCGCTTTATAAACCTCATGCTCTGATACCAAGTTTGTCACAACCCAAAAGCATACCCTAGAAGATAGGGTACAATCTTGGATTGTAACCGGCGTCGTCGACCTCTCGGAGGTCTAAGACAAGCCTCTCATATCATTCATTGCATTGGCATAGTAAATTTAGCGGAAAATTTAAAACTTTTCATAGCACATCATATGCTAGAAACATCACATCGTATATATATAAAACATAAGTCATAAAACATATTTAAACTCTAAGTCTCTTTGCCATCTTAGACTCAATAACTTTAGAATACATTAGGGACACGGCCCATACAACACCTTACATAACTATACAATATTTAAAGACTTCATATTAAAGACATAAGTAGGACATCCTTGAACTTAAGGATTCCTTTCCTTGAACTTGAGAAAACACCTATCAAGCTCCTCAATCATAGATCTCCTTTAAGCATTCCATAACCTACACTTTGTGTAAAAAGTAAAGAAGAATGGGATTAGCACAAGAATGTACTAAGTATGGCAACCATGCGAAAACATGCATTTAAAAGGGACATTTCCTTGAAATCATACTTCATGCCATTTTGAGTAAATCATCATAAAACCTTTGTTAACATCATTTATATCATCCACATACGTCATAGAAACACAATCAAAGGCCAAATCCTCATATGAAAGCACATATAGAATATAAGTGCACATAAAGGTCACTTTATAGTGAACTCACCCTTCTTAGCATTTAACTCTTTCTTTCAATTCATTAATCTCCTAAGTAATCCTTTATGGATATTTGGTGCAATGCATCACCCTAGGAACATAAGAGAATACCATATATAGCATCTACACAAGACAACACATGCCATCATAGAAGTATAGTACAACATAAACATAGTCAAACCAAGACTACAACATCATACATAAAGGACACATACATAATCATATGCATTAGAGAACCTTCCTAAGACTTCCTAAGGAGTCACTTGTGCAATGTCTAGATGGGTTCATTACTTCCATCTATCCTAAGTAACTTACCTTAAGTCCTCCTGGTTAGGATCCTATTCAATTACTTCCATTGTCCATTTTACCTTTAGGGAAACCATAACCTTAACTGACATAGACCATGGGTGCTAATCATGGAATCCGGTGTCATAAAACCTTACACCGATGGAAGGTGATCTACCGGCCAAAGTAGAACCTAACATGACATAGCTGTTTATGTGGAAATCCACTAGCTAGTATCCTATGGTGGCAACATAGTTTATGGAACTTGGGGAAATCATGGAAATATCAACTCTACACCCTAGATTGGGTCATGAGGCTATCCACCCCGTGAGGACCGTAATGAACCCTGCCTTTCTTATGTAAGAAAGTGTCACCCCTCACATGAGAACCGTAGTGAACCCTGCCTTTCCTATGTTGGAAAGTGTCACTCCCTCATATACAAGTTCGCTCGGTGCTAGGCTAAGTTCCCTTTATTGAAAAGCTTTTATTACGTTTGTTCATAAAACATAAGCTTTAGAATATTCATCATTCATATGCTTATAGCATCTTCAAGCACCTATATAGTTTTGGAGTATTCTTGGGCACCCCTAGCAAGGCCCCTCTCACTAACTAGATCATCCATGTGTGAGTGTTTACTTAGATGTGAGCAAACCTTTCACATAATCACATAATGTCACACATGTTCATATATCAATGCATAAGTCTATAGGCATAACTATATGAGAAATCCTTTCATATAAACCTACTAAGACACTATGCACATTCATACTTCATCATATCATATACATTATATTCATAACATGTTCATACATTCATCCTTCATGTTCATAGAAACCAAATCTAGGAACTATCCTATCAAGATACACATGTGCAATGTATAGACAAGGTTCCATACCCTTGACCATACTAGTACACCTATCAAGTCATCCTAGTAAGGGAAATACAAATCATACTTCCATAAACATCACCTTAATATGCATAGTAGTAGACACTAGTGAATATGAGAACTACCTTTCATTTAGACACAATGACTTATACTACTTATAACATGCATGTAAGTGGGAGTGTGTGTACATTGACCGACATGATCACATAATGGCTATCAATAACTTATTTAGTCAGCCACCCTATTAGACCACATTGCACTTCAAGCACATAGCACACAACACATAATAGCATAGGAGACAAGACTATACATACGATGTAACCAAGACTCCTAACTTTAGCCATTTACACTTTCATATAAGGATACATAGGTAAGGGGTTATTAACCATCTTAACACATCCATGGCAGCACCTATACTTTACCCTAACATAGTTATACACCTGCTCATACAATAGCCACACAACCTAATTCACATCTAGAATAGGAAAGTAGGCATAATCTTCTCATAGTATCATTTTAAGCATATGCTCATAAGTTCATCAATTTGCCTTCATGGCCATGGTCAACACATATATAATGACAATAAAGTAAACACCGCCACCATAAGTGGACCATACCACACAATGCCATACAAGGCTTCATCAACATTTCTATAAAGAATAGAGAAGTAGAAGAGTAGAGGAATTAAGCATTCTTACCAATTTCTCACCCTTTGATCATCATTGATCAATACACCTTATTCATCAATAAAACACATAAATGGCAGTAGATATATGTACTTTAAACATATAAGAAACCATGTACAAGTCGCTACAAGATTATGCCATAACATAATGAAACATATCAACATACTAGGGAAGTAGAATAACATAGGTCATTAGCTAACTTCCCTTACATTGATTTTAGATCATAGTTCATACATATGTAAGTCTAAGGCAGTATCTAAACCTACATTTAACCATATTGAAATCATGATTACATACATTCAAGATTAGGGTTACAACATAGGCATTTAGACTTATCGATTTGCTAGAGTATAGGAGACTTTACCAATACTATGAACTATCTAAGGGTATGATCATCATTCATATTTCATCAATAATATACTCATTAGGCAGTAGCTAATTAGATAAGAAATCAAGATTAAATCATACTTTATCTAATCACAAATTCGAGATACATCACAACTTAGCTTCTTGACTTCATAACCTAAAGGAATCTATACCAATTCATGCAAGCCCTTCTTAATTTGAACATTAAGGATTTATACCTACAAAATTCATCCATTACATCACCCTAAAAGTGTAGCTACAGCAGTTCATACATAATCAAGAGTCTACACAACCGATCTCACAATCGTCTTCAAGACAACATATAGGAACATAGGTTATTCATGCTCAAAACTTCATATATTTATCATCATGGACTTATCATCATTAATTAAACATAATTTAGTGTCAATAACAATAACCACAAGCAATTCAACATAAGAGAATCACCAATTCATCAAGAACAAGCCATAATCACAAAACCCTTTCAAGAGCTAAACCATTTTTGGAAGGAACATGGGTTCATCATGCAATTGAAGTGAAATCATATTCAAATCATCATATTAATACTAATTCATCATGATTTAATCTTTAGAAACGTTTTGAGAAAGAACCCATGGCTAGATTGGAAGATTGGAAACTTGTTCATAAGATTTCTTTGAAAAACATTGAGAAGAACTCTCCAAGTGAAAGGTTACTTAGAGATGAAGGATCACCATACCTTAATCTTCATGAAGACCCATAAAACTTGATGAAGAACCCATGAGAATCCCTTCTACAAGCTGTTCTTGAGCTTCAAAAAACCATGGGGGTTTCTAGAGAGAATGTTTTGGGAAGGGAAGGGTTCAATTTGAGTGAGGGGATTTGAGAATGGGTAAATCACGTTTTGGATGGCTTATATACACCTAAAATCACTTAATTAAACCTATTATAGTCAGGTTAGGACGTGGGGTGAATTTACCATTCACCCCTTTAAGAGGCAGCACGCAGGCAGCTAACTAGCAGGCCACCCGCGACGAGGCCCATGACGGGGCGTCATGGCCATGACGGGCCGTGGCAGCCTCCGTCGCAGGGGACTTGGCCAATTTCTTGGCTTACAACCTGCCAAGGCAAGTCTCCTTTGACGGGACCTGCTTGACGGTCCGTTGGGGGCCCAACGGTCCGTCATTGGGTCCGTCAAGAGACACTGCCCAGGCAGTGTATAGGCAGCCTTGGGGTCCTTCTTTTGGGGCCTCTTGTGGGGCCCTTTAGAAGTCATACCCGGACGTTTACAACGCGATTACAAACCTTAACATGTTATAGACCTACCACATAAGTTTAATCCAAAACAAACACCTACAAGACGTCCAAATAGCCTTGACCCCAACATGTCATACGATGAACGTCTTAGGGTCTATCTTTCGAACGCCTTGGACGTTCTAGGGCGTTTGACCTCCAAACTTCACGAAACTTCATATAATCACATAAAACATCATTTAAAACCATTTCAATACTTATTTGACTCATTTCACACAATTTAGGCATGCATACACACATGAGGCACATAAGCAACTATTCGTCGAACGTCTTGGACGTCCCTTGACGTTCGACTTCAAAATCACTTCAAACTTTGCACACTGACTCTATATGACATAATAAGGCATTTTAGGACCTTATAACGATAATACGAACATGTTAGGGTCTAGACACCTTATCTCATTTTCGAGGTCTTACACACTGTTTATAGACCTAAAATAATGTATTTAAACTAATTATAAGTGTTAGATTCAAAATGTTAAGCAAAGACTATGACGTTCGGAGAATTATGAAATGTGCACTAGTGTGCCTTCGCTTGTTTCAGAAGGTTTGAAGAGTCAAAATTTAGTCAAATTTTGTAAAAAAAGTGTTAAACATGTATTACAGTGTGTTTAGGGTCGAAACGTTTGGGTACGACTCCCCAAGGGACACCCTAAGGGTCCTTGGAGGGACCCTAACATTTGACCCCAAAATTGTCAAATGAACAGTGGCAGTCGACAAGCCAATCGACGAACCGCTGATAGGTCAACAACCCGTCGATGATGGTCGTTGGAAAACACTTAGCAATTATTAAAAATGCTCAAAAAATCTAGTCTCTGTCACAAATGACAACCTGTAGGACGGGCCATCGATGGGACTACGGGGCATAGGTCGGGGAATCATATGTTAGGAGTCTGTTTCACTGCCTAGTTTTTAGTTAAGTGAATTAATTAGTTAATTAGTTAGGTGATTAGTTAAAGGTTAAGAGAGGGTTAATCAAGTTAGTTGAGGGACTATGTAAGACCTAACCTCATTAAAGTAACCTAACACCCCACAATTCCCAAAACCAAATTCTCTCCAACTTCTCTCTGCTTTCTCTCTCTATTCAAGACCCCATTGAGGAACAAGCTTCAAGGTGGACTAGGGCTTTAAAAATTCATCTTTATTCCATCAAAATCCAAGGAAACCTAAGGTATGGAAGCTATTCACTCTTGGGATCTCTTTCCCCAAGAGGCTCTTCAAAAATAATTTCAAAAGATGTGAAAAACATGGGTTTCATTCTAGTTACGAAATTGATCTTTCAAATGTTTTGATATTTTTTCTTATGATTATTATTGATAGAATATTATTATGCATTGGTTAATTGTTGTATTTCTTATCCTTTGACCTATTTCTATGGAAGAATGCATGATTTTAACCCTTTTCCCTAACCTTAGCTATGAATTGTACTTGAATTGTACTTGTAGATTATTAGGGTTGTTGGAATTGGTTATGTTATTGTTTAATTCCCTATATTATGATGATGATGAGTGGGTCGTTGGATAATTGTGATGAATTGAGGGTAATATCTTGATGAAGGTCATGGAGGTTATTTGGTAAGACTTTGTGATCTTGAACTCTTTACTTTATTGATGATTACTTATAATTGGTGGTGTTGTGCAATTGAAGTGTTATATGTGATTAGATTAAGAAGATATGATATGATTATTATGATGAAATTCCTTGATTATGTTGAATATGAGATGATGATGAGGTTGTGATTATGCAAGTTTGAAGATGTTTCTCTTGTGTTCCTTAGATGACACGACTACGACATATTGATCTCACTAATGATGGTTTTGTGATGAAAGGAAGTTCTCATACTATACCTAATGATATAATGACATTATATACAAGAAGGTTAGTCTCCTATGACCTATACTAAGATGTGATGATTATGAAATGTGTAAAGACATTTTAAAAAGGGACTTTAGCTTAGCACTGAGTGAACTTGATAATGAGAGGTATTGACTCTCCATAGGAGGGAAATTCACCAAGTGTTCTCATGAGATGAGGACTCCAACGCTATTAGGCATGTAGAGGGTTCAAAACATATCTCCTATTTCCTTAACTATGTTGCCTCCATAGGAATACTAGCTAGTGGATCCACCTAGAATGATATGTTCATGTTTTGGTACTACCTTGGCAAGTAAACCACCTTCTTTCGGTGTAGGATTTCATGACATCGAATTCCATGTTTTGATCACATGGTCTATTGTCGGTTAAGACGATTGTTCCCAAAAGTAAAATAGAAGTAATAAAGTGAACACTAACTAGGGTGACATAAGGGGTTCAACTTAGTGTAGGTAGGGGTATGGGACTCTACTTATACATGGCATAAGTTATCCTTGAGGGAAGTCCTAGGAGGTTGTTCTTATGTACTTATGATATGAAAGGTATATGATGACTTTAAATGTTAATGATCCTATATGATGTTATTTTCATTGATGAACACGTATTAGTCTATGTTGATGTACATGATTATGAATATGCATGATATGAATATATGTGTAAGATAGACATTGCTCATTATCCTTTACTTGGTTTACTTGATTATTTGCGGTTATGAGGCTTCACATAAGCATTGCACTTGTAGGTTTGGGAAGGGGTTATGAGTCAAGGTCTTATATGTGCTGATGATATGAACTCTTTTATATGATTTCTTGTTATGATATTATGTTGGAGTTGTTCTACTTATATGATCTTGATACGATGCCATTCATGTTGATACGACTTATATTGATAATATCCATGTTGACTTGACTTCATAATGATAATTGCTATTTGTTGAATATGGACTTATCTGATATGAATATGTGATCATTTGATTGTATATGCACTTAATTGTGCATAAAGGCTTTTGAAAGTGACTTAACATGGTTTTGAACTAAATATCCTTTTAAAGCATGATTTTAATGGATTTATGTGCATGTGTTTCCATACATAGTACATGTGGTTTTACTAACCCATATTTTTTCCCTTTTCCCAAACAATGTAGGTTCGGGCCATTGAAGTATCAAGGTCTCTTTGCAAGAAGACTTGGACTTTTCCCCATGTTTTGGTAGGTCCTCTAGTTCGAGGATGGTGCCAGGTGTTCTACCTTAGTAACATTGCTATTGTCTAAAGGCATTCATTTATATATTATCCTTGAAGATATTTGGCTTAATCCTATGTGGCAATTATGAAGTTGTATGAGGGCTATGCCCGAATGTTCTACTTTGTTTTAGATAGTTTAATGTAAGACGATTTTTTTAGACTAAATCCTTACGTATTGGTTATGTTGACTAAACGAGAAGCCTATGTAAGCTTCATATACGGGAGTCTATGTAAACTCCATATATAATATGTGAGAGGTCTATATATACCTCAATATGTAAAAAGTTTTAATTTTCTGCATTTTTAACCTATGATATGTTATGACGAATGCTAAGGGATTGTCTAAGTCCTCTCCGAGGAATTCGACGCTGGTTACGTCTAGAAGGTGATCCATGGTCGTGACAATCTTGATATCAAAGAATGAGGTTGAAGTAATCTTAGGATTTATGTCTCACTAAACCACGTCTATGTAGAGTCTTGTTCATGGGTGTGAAGCGCTCCACTCTTATAAATGATAGGATATGTGACGCTTAGGAATTCTCACTTGTTGGTAATATTGATAGTCGTGCCTCAAGTAACTCTATGTGTCCCTTTTTCTTCTAATCATTTTCTTGTGGATATAGGATATGACTACGAGAAGAGCAGTGGCAAGGAGAATGGAGGAAGAGTTTTCTAATGGGGGAGTTCCTCCCAAAGTGAACCAAGACCCTCCACAAGGCAATCAGTTCCTCCACAAGAACAAGCTTTGGTCATTCCTCCACCTATGACGGATGAGAGATAAGGTCGGCTTTTCATAGCCTGGTTCAAGCTATGACTACCCAAGCTCAAGCGGTAGCTACTCAAGCTTAATCCATGACGGCTCAATCAAATCAAGAGGTTGGACCACGAGTTCAACAAAATACTAGTACCACTGGTTTCCTGCTTTACGGACTTCACAAGGATGAACCCTCCGATAATCAATGGGTCAAAGGTGAATGAAGATCCCTTAGACTTTCTTGATGAGGTCTACAAGATCATATATGCTATGAGGTTGAGTTCAAATGAGAAGGCTGAGCTAGCCTCCTATCAACTCAAGGATGTGGCTCAAACATGGTATACCCAATGAAGAGACAATAGGGCCTTGAGAGCGGTACCTATAAATTGGGAGGTGTTTAGAAGGGCTTTCCTTGATCGGTTCTTTCCAAGGTAGAAAAGGGAGGCAAAAGTGGAAGAGGTCATCAAACTTCATCAAGTAGGTATGAGTGTAAAAGAGTACTCCTTAAAGTTCATTAAATTGTCCAAGTATGCTCCTTAATTGATATCCAATCTTAGGGATGAGATGAGCCGTTTGTGACGGGAGTGTCCGATGACCTAGTTGAAGAGTGTCGTTTTGCGATGTTACATGATAATATGGATATTGCTCGATTTATG
The DNA here is from genome assembly GCA_016801875.1 of Solanum sitiens. Classification (NCBI taxonomy): domain Eukaryota; kingdom Viridiplantae; phylum Streptophyta; class Magnoliopsida; order Solanales; family Solanaceae; genus Solanum; species Solanum sitiens. Next base: position 1,168,833 of record JABWTJ010000256.1, read on the forward strand.
ATTCATTCTCAACAAGTTTAGGAGACTAGACTAAAGAGGAATAATAGGGAGTTTAAGAGGGCCAAGTCTTATGAGGGAGGTATTTCCAAGGGTGGGCTTGAAATTCAAGACAAACCTAGGTTCAAGAAGAGTGTTTCAAACAAATTTCCTTCCAATTTCCCCAAGGCTAACAAGGATAGGGTGTCTAACTCTAGGTCTCAAAAGGGAAGGAGTGGAAATTCACCTAGTCATAAACTTACTTGTGCTAAGTGCGGTAAGAAGCATAGGGGTGAATGATTGGTGGGAATATGAAATTTCTTTGGTTGTGGAAAAGAGGTCCATAAGGTTATAGAATATCTTAGTGTGAGGAGTCAAGAGAAGGGGAGTGGTCAAGCTTAAGAAAGCGGTCCTAGTTCCGATGCTCCAAAGAGGAACCACTTTTATGCTCTCCATTTGAGGGGTGAGCAGGAGGAATATCCTGATGTGGTGACCGGTATGTTACAAGTCTTCCTTATTGATGTTTATGCTTTACTTGACCCCGGTGCTACTTTATCATTTGTAACTCCTCTAGTAGCTAAATTATTTGATGTTCTACCCGATGTTTTGATTGCACAATTTTTGGTTACAACCCCAGTGGGTGTCTCCGTTGTGGCTAGAAGAGTCTTTAAGAGTTGTCCTATATCTTTGCCCAATATAGTTACATGGGTGGATTTGGTAGAACTTGATATAGTTGATTTTGATATCATTTTGGGAATGGATTGGTTTCATGCTTTTTGCTTCCATTGATTGTCGAACAAGAGTGGTTAAGTTCAGTTTTCCTAATGAACTCATCTTAGAGGGAAGGAGGGTAACTCAATTCGTAAAGGTCGTTTCTTGTCTAAAATCTTGTAAAATTATCTATAAGGGTTGTCTTACCATATTGTGAGGGTTAAATATCTTGAGTCTGACACTCCTCCTATAGAGTCGGTCCCCATAGTGAAGGACTTTCCCAAAGTCTCTAGCGATGACTTGCCCGAAATTCATCCTGAGTAGGAAATAGACTTTGGTATTGACTTATTACCGTCTACGAATCCAATTTCAATCCCTCCTTACCGGATGGCTCCGGCGGATTTGAAAGAGTTAAAGCTTCACCTCAAAGAATTATTAGACAAGGTTTTTATTCAACCTAATATTTCTCCATGGGGTGCTTCGATATTGTTTGTTAAGAAGAAGGATGTGTCCCTTAGGATGTGCATTGATTATCGTCAACTCAATAAAGTCACTATTAAGAACAAGTATCCTCTCCCTCGGATTGATGAATTGTTTGATCAACTCCAAGGGGCAAGCTACTTTTCTAAGATTGACTTGAGGTCAGGGTATCACCAACTTAGGGTGAGAGGTAAGGATGTACCTAAAACAACATTCCGAACTAGGTATGGTCACTATGAGATCCTAGTAATGTCCTTTGGTCTAACTAATGCCCCGATGGGTTTTATGGAGCTTATGAATAGAGTGTTCCAGAATTACCTTAAGTCATTTGTGATTGTCTTCATTAATGATGTCTTGGTATATTAGAAAAATAAGGGTGAACATATGGAACATTTGAGGATGGTATTGCAAATCCTTAAGGAACACTAACTCTTTGCCAAGTTTAGTAAGTGTGAGTTTTGGTTGAGGTCGGTGGAGTTCCTTGGTCATATTATCTCAAGTAAGGGTATAGAGGTCGATCCGAAGAAAACCAAAGCGGTTAAGAATTGGCCAAGACCTTTGACTCCAATCAACATTAGAAGTTTCTTGGGTTTAGTTGGGTACTATAGGAGGTTTGTGGATGGGTTTTCTTCCATTACTTCTCATTTGATTACCTTGACCTAAAAGAGTGTTAAATTTGAGTTGTTGGAGGCATGTGAAAGAAGCTTCCAAATATAGAAAGATAGGCTTACCTCCGCTCCGGTGTTGACTTTACCGGAGGGTACCAAGGGTTTTGTGGTATATTGTGACGCTTCCCGAATGGGTTTGGGTTGTGTCCTTATGCAACATGGGAAGGTAGTAGCCTGTGCCTCTAGACAACTAAAGGTGCATGATAAGAACCATCCAACTCATTATCTTGAATTAGCAACCAAAGTGTTTTTTGAAAATATGGAGGCGTTACTTGTATGGTGTCCATGTGGATGTGTATACCGACCATAAGAGTCTTAAATATGTGTTCAATGAAAAGGAGTTGAATCTCCAACAAAGAAGATGGTTGGAATTATCAAAGGATTATGATATGAGTGTTCTCTACCACCCTTACAATGCCAATGTGGTTGCGGATTCTCTAAGCCTTATCACCATGGGTAGTGTGTCTCATGTAGAAGAAGGTAAGAAATACCTAGTAAAAGATGTTCATAGGTTGGCTCGATTGGGTGTTCGGTTGGAAGATTCCCCAAATGGTGGTTTTATGGTTCATAATAACTCCGAGTCATCTTTAGTTGTTGAGGTAAAGTCTAAGCAACATCTTGATGCTCTATTGATGAAGTTGAAGAAATCGTTACTTAGCAAGTTCGATGAGTCATTCTCCCTGGGGATGGTATGCTTAGGTACCAAGGGAGATTGTGTGTACCGGATGTTGATGATTTGATGGGAAAGATTTTGGAAGAAACTCATGGTTCCCAATATTCTATTTATCCTGGTGCCACCAAAATGTATCTTGATCTTAGAGAGGTATATTGGTGGGATTGCTTAAAAAGGGACATAGCAGAGTTTGTAGCTAAGTGTCCAAATTGCCAAAAAGTTAAAGCCGAGCATCTAAAACCGAGTGGTTTGACTCAAATAATGGAAGTTCCTACTTGGAAGTGGTAAGAAATTAATATGGACTTTGATGTTGGGTTGCCTCGAACACGGAGACAAAATGACAGAATTTGGGTTATAGTGGATAGATTTACAAAATACGCTCACTTTATCCCCGTCAAGTCTACTTATTCGGCAGAGAATTACGCAAGAATATACATTGATGAGATAGTGAGCTTACATGGGATCCCTTTTTCAATCATATCGAATAGAGGTGCTCAATTCACTTCTCGTTTTTGGAGGTCTTTTTGAAAAGGGATGGGTAATCAAGTGAAGCTTATCACCTCTTTTCATCCCCAAAGGGATGGTCAAGCAAAGCATACTATTCAAACCCTAGAAGACATGTTAAGAGCTTTTGTGATGGATTTCAAAGGTAATTGGGACAATCACCTACCGTTGATTGAGTTCTCCTATAATAATAGATACCATTCGAGTATTTACATGGAACCTTTTGAAGCACTCTATGTTAGGCGATGTAGGTATGCGGTTGGGTGGTTTGAGGTTGGTGAGTCTTAACTCCTTGGTTTCGAAATAATCTATGAAGCTTTGGAGAAGGTTCATGTTATAAAGGATACATTGAAAATAGCCCATAGTTGGCAAAAGTCCTATGCCGACAATACAAGAATAGATCTCAAATTTGAAGTAGACAACTGTCCATGAAGTTGTTCGTGGTCTTGCCTTCAACTTTCCAAAACCTGGACTTTTAGCTTGCTGTATAGAATCTTGTTCACCACATGTTTCATGGACCATCAAAGTAATTACAGTCTGTGAAGACGTCCGTGGTCTTCACTTAAACTTTCTCAAACTCTGGACATTTACACTGCTTTCTGGAATTGGTTTACGAGCTGGACCATGGACCGTCAAAGTCATCACGGTCTATGAAGTTGACCGTGGTCATCACTTCAACTCTCTAAAATATGGCTCTTCAGAATCCATCTAATGCAATCATACTTCACGGTCACTTTCACTGTCCATGAAGTGGACCACGGACCGCCAAGATGGTCGTGATTTTTACTTCTTTTATTCTATTTTTTTATATCTGCCTGACTCTTCCTGCATCATCAACAAACACATCAATCATACAAAACACACTCTATTCTAGTATTAGTTCTTTGATTTTAAGCATTAACTATTCTTGGATATACCGGTACATCAGTCTTGCTTGCTGATAAGTTAGATGTGTTTTAATGGTGATTTCACATAGTGGTTGTGGTTTGACATAATGGGTTTGTAGTTGCAATTACAAACTCACCTATGTGTTTTTGGCTATCCCGAGAGGGAGGTCATGAAACTAAGACCACTAGACTGAAGTCCTAAGGAGTGGGTCGACATGAGGTTCTGCTCGAGAGGGTGAGCCTTAGTCCCATATCCTAATACTCAGCTCGAGAGAGTGAGTGGGCTAAGGCATAGTCTAGTCTTCATGTGGCAAATGGATGTCTGAGAGAAACACATTTGAAATCGGGTAAGTTGCTCGAGTGGGAACTTATTTCCATCTAAAGCTTAGCCTAGTCACCATTAGCTTACGATTTTCTTATTGAAATCATGTACCCAACTATTTATCTAAACTTTTATTGCGGTCACACCCCAAGAACTTTTCCCTGTACTTGATTTTCCTTATTTTTATCATTTTTACTTTACTTGTGACAGACCCCTCCAATCGATATTTGACACTTTGGTATCACCCACTTTGATTTACAATGTTTTACTCGTAAATCTCTTTAGCTATGACTAATTAGAATGAAATTATAATTGACTACATCTTCTCAAAACCGCTCCCATGGGACACGACCTCAAGCCTTGGTTGGGTTACTAAACTATCAATGATCGTAGACACTCAAACTGTAGGTTATTTTTGTTGGTCACGATAAGAATAAAAATGGCGCCGCTTCCAAGGAGTGGTATTACGTGATAATGTAGTTAAAAAGACTTTCCTTTATTTTTAGTGTCATTTTACTAATTTTACTTTTAGTTTAGTTTTGTTTTGTTTGTTCTTTGTGGAAGTGTAGTTTTAAGATAATAATGTAAAATTATGCATGGAAGAAGATGGAACGCTCTCTCCTAGAAGTGATGAAATTTTGAGATAAGATCCTGGCCATTAGATAGTGGGAAGGCGAACAACTGTATGAAGCATAGTTGAGGTTCAAAGAACTTCTGGGGCAGTGCCCACCCGTGGACTCCCCGACTTAGTTCTTCTGAAATCTATCTACTGAAGTCTCAGTTTGGTAAA